>OZ023252.1:10923869-11414593 GCA_964006365.1 Trididemnum miniatum
ATGGCTTCCCGAAAAGGGAAGCCATATTACTTTTGTTTGGCCATTTGTGCACTTTTTGACACTTCCAGCAGCTGTAGCTGCTAAACTACTGGTCCAATTCAAAAGTGACCTAGAGTTCAAATGTGTGTCCCACCTAGGTCTACACCTTGGTCGCCCTAACTTTCCCCGACAGCCCCCCACTTTCTAGAAAAAAAATATTTTGTTTCCGAAAAATTCTTTTTTTTTTTTTCTTTTTTTTTTTTTTTTTTTCAACACCAAATTTTGTGCAGCCTAAGGCTTTTGAACCGCTGATGCTAGAGACTTGAAATTTTCAGGGATGGTAGATCTTATTGGGAACTTGTGCCTAACAACTTTTGGGGGGTGGCGGTCGTCAGGTTAAAGGTCAAAGGTCAAAAAACCAAATTTACCAAAACCTAATATCTTTTGAATGACTACAGGTAGGACCTTCAAATTTTCACAGTATATGCATATCAATGTGGGGAATAATTATATGCATAACAATGACCTGTTCGTGACGTCACTTAGGGTCAAAGGTCAAATCAACGAATCTTAACAGATTTTTGTGCATTTGAAGGTTTTTGAACCGCTGATGCTAGAGACTTGAAATTCGCAGGGATGATAGACCTCCATGTGAACTTGTGCCTAACAGCTTTTGGGGGGTGGCGGTCATAAGGTTAAAGGTCAAACGTCAATCAAATAAAATGATCAAAGTTCTGATCAAATGCTAATAACTTGTGAATGGCAACTGGTAGGACCTTCAAGTTTACGGAGCAGATGCATCTCAACGAGGGTACAAAAGCACCAACAGTGATTAGTTTTGTGTGACGTCACTTGGGGTCAAAGGTCAAATACGCAAATATGTCGTTTGGCAAATAACTATTGATGGAAAACACATAGGAACTTGAAATTAATAGGGTTGGTGTGTCTTGATATGTCCTTGCAGTGTACCAACTATAAACGTTCTATGTCACGTGACTCGGGGTCAAAGGTCAAAAAAATTGGGAAGTGTTGCCAATCTTGCGCAGCCTAAGGCATTTGAACCGTTGATGCTAGAGACTTGAAATGTTCAGGGATGGTAGATCCTATTGGGAACTTGTGCCTAACAACTTTTGGGGGGTGGCAGTCGTCAGGTTAAAGGTCAAAGGTCAAACAACCAAATTTACCAAAACCTAATAACTTTTGAATGACTACAGGTAGGACCTTCACATTTTCACAGTATATGCATATCAATGTGGGGAACAATTATATGCATAACAATGACCTGATCGTGACGTCACTTAGGGTCAAAGGTCAAATCAACGAACCTCAGCAGTTTTTTGTGCAGCCTAAGGCTTTTGAACCGCTGATGCTAGAGACTTGAAATTGTCAGGGATGATAGACCTCCATGTGAACTTGTGCCTAACAGCTTTTGGGGGGTGGCGGTCAACAGGTCAAACGTCAATCAAGTAAATTGACAAATAGTTTGATCAAACGCTAATAACTTGTGAATGGCAACTGGTAGGACCTTCAAAATTACGGAGCAGATGCATCTCAACGAGAGTACAAAAACACCAGCAATGATTGGTTTTGCGTGACGTCACTTGGGGTCAAAGGTCAAATACGCAAATAAGTCGTTTGGCGTATAACTATTCATTCAAAACACATAAGAACTTGAAATTGATAGGGTTGGTGTGTCTTGATATGTTCTTGCAGTGTACCAACCATGAACGCTCTATGTCACGTGACTCGGGGTCAAAGGTCAAAAAACCGATAAATGTTGCCAATCTTGCGCAGTCTAGGGCATTTGAACCCCTGATGCTAGAGGCTTGAAATGTTCAGGGATGATAGACCTCGACGTAAACTTGTGTCTCACAACTTGCGGGGGGTGGCAGTCAAGTGGTTTGGGGTCAAAAGTCAATAATAAGAAAATGTTCACAAGCTCATAACTCTTAAATGACAACAGCTAGGACCTTCAAATTATCGGAGGATATTTATCTCAATGTGGGTAGAATATCAATATAATGAAGGGTTACTCCAGAGCGCCTGACTTGGAGTCAAACGTAAAAAACGTGAAATTTCAGGAAACCTCATGAAAGTCAAGCAAATTTATGTAATCCGTTAGAGGGCAGTAGGGAAACATGTTTTTGAGCTATTTTGGCTTAAAACTTTTTCATTCGTGAGTGAGCCGTATGAGTTTGTGGTTAAAGTGACGTTTTAAGCAGCAATAAGGGGCACATGGGAATTGGCCAAGTGGTTGGTGCATTGGACTCATGACTTAGCTTTGTGGATTCCTCGCATTGAAACTGTGTTCGCATTGCGGCGAAGAGTTTGTTAGAGTAATAGCTAGCATAATCCGCTATCAGATTATCAAGCTTGTGGTTTCGCGAAATTGGTTGTAATTGCCGTGTTTCCCCGATAATAAGACCTACCAGCAAAATAAAACCTAGCGTGATTTTTGAGGATGATTTTAATGTAAGCCCTACCCTTAAAATAAGCCCTAGTTGAGAGCGGCAGAAAGACGAAAAAGTCAAACATTCTTTTTTTATATTTATTCAAACTGCTTTAATGCGGTGTATGCCATCCTTTTGAAAAAATTCTTGAATAAATTGTTGTTAATGAGTTTCTGAATAAAAAACATGTTAATGGCAAGTAAATGTAGATCTTTTTTCGTAATTTCTGTTTATTTAAAATCTCGTAATTTTTACTTTGTAACTTCATTTTTTGATATATCAAAATAATACATCCCATTTTATGCCGCGATTTCTTGGCCCTTAGAAACGAGCACAAGCTCCATGATTTAATTTCGTTTTGTGTGAATGCAGTCGTCCTTGCAGCTGCACAAATCCTTCAAGAATCATGGCGTTTATTGTTTGAATTTACTGCAAGATTTGCCAGCTTGTTGGAAATGTCAGACAAACAAGATGATTTTGCTGCAGACTTGCGTAGCATTGTGCCGGCCGATTAGCTCAGTTGCTAAGCCCACCCTATCGGTGCGGGAAGTGTGAGGTTCAATTGCGTGGTCGGCCAAATCGTCACACTGTCGCCAACGGCTCGCCACCGTTGCGACGTTTGTTCGGAGTTGTGTAGCCCAAGCGCTGCGCCGCGTAGGTGGGCTCCGCCACTCGTTACACGCTTGGGCGTAATATGGCGAGTATAATGAAGATTTGATTTTTTGTGCAGCATCATCACTGTACACGTGAAGAAATTTAAGGATAATAGTTTTATTGAGATTTCGATGATTGTATTACAGAAATGTAAAAAGTCGTTACAATATTATTAAGTTTATGGAGCACAGGCTGCAGGAAATTCAACTTACTTCATGTGTGATAATGCCCACCTATACTTTGCAGGGATTTGTTGTTTTTTTAAGTTGTAAAAGCGAAGTCGCTGTGCTGTTCCCTTAGACGTTTGGGTCCCTAGTAAGCTTGATCGGGAAGCCATAAGCGGGTGCTTGCAGCTGCCATCTAGTTTTTTTTTTTTCTTTTTTTTTTTTTTTTTTTTTTTTTTTCAACACCAAATTTTGTGCAGCCTAAGGCTTTTGAACCGCTGATGCTAGAGACTTGAAATTTTCAGGGATGGTAGATCTTATTGGGAACTTGTGCCTAACAACTTTTGGGGGGTGGCGGTCGTCAGGTTAAAGGTCAAAGGTCAAACAACCAAATTTACCAAAACCTAATATCTTTTGAATGACTACAGGTAGGACCTTCAAATTTTCACAGTATATGCATATCAATGTGGGGAATAATTATATGCATAACAATGACCTGTTCGTGACGTCACTTAGGGTCAAAGGTCAAATCAACGAATCTTAACAGATTTTTGTGCATTTGAAGGTTTTTGAACCGCTGATGCTAGAGACTTGAAATTCGCAGGGATGATAGACCTCCATGTGAACTTGTGCCTAACAGCTTTTGGGGGGTGGCGGTCATAAGGTCAAAGGTCAAACGTCAATCAAATAAAATGATCAAAACTCTGATCAAACGCTAATAACTTGTGAATGGCAACTGGTAGGACCTTCAAGTTTACGGAGCAGATGCATCTCAACGAGGGTACAAAAGCACCAACAGTGATTAGTTTTG
Source organism: Trididemnum miniatum (assembly GCA_964006365.1). NCBI lineage: Eukaryota > Metazoa > Chordata > Ascidiacea > Aplousobranchia > Didemnidae > Trididemnum > Trididemnum miniatum. The sequence goes on from OZ023252.1 coordinate 10,927,928, forward strand.
CGTGACGTCACTTGGGGTCAAAGGTCAAATACGCAAATATGTCGTTTGGCAAATAACTATTGATGGAAAACACATAGGAACTTGAAATTAATAGGGTTGGTGTGTCTTGATATGTCCTTGCAGTGTACCAACTATAAACGTTCTATGTCACGTGACTCGGGGTCAAAGGTCAAAAAAATCGGGAAGTGTTGCCAATCTTGCGCAGCCTAAGGCTTTTGAAGCGCTGATGCTAGAGACTTGAAATGTTCAGGGATGGTAGATCCTATTGGGAACTTGTGCCTAACAACTTTTGGGGGGTGGCGGTCGTCAGGTTAAAGGTCAAAGGTCAAAAAACCAAATTTACCAAAACCTAATAACTTTTGAATGACTACAGGTAGGACCTTCACATTTTCACAGTATATGCATATCAATGTGGGGAACAATTATATGCACAATAATGACCTGCTCATGACGTCACTTAGGGTCAAAGGTCAAATCAACGAACCTCAACAGTTTTTTGTGCATTTGAAGGTTTTTGAACCGCTGATGCTAGAGACTTGAAATTCCCAGGGATGATAGACCTCCATATGATCTTGTGCCTAACAGCTTTTGGGGGGTGGCGGTCAACAGGTCAAAGGTCAAACGTCAATCAAGTAAATTGACAAATAGTTTGATCAAACGCTAATAGCTTGTGAATGGCAACTGGTAGGACCTTCAAGTTTACGAAGCAGATGCATCTCAACGAGAGTACAAAAGCACCAACAGTGATTAGTTTTGCGTGACGTCACTTGGGGTCAAAGGTCAAATACGCAAATAAGTCGTTTGGCGTATAACTATTCATTCAAAACACATAAGAACTTGAATTTGATAGGATTGGTGTGTCTTGATATGTTCTTGCAGTGTACCAACCATGAACGCTCTATGTCACGTGACTCGAGATCAAAGGTCAAAAAACCGATAAATGTTGCCAATCTTGCGCAGTCTAGGGCATTTCAACCGCTGATGCTAGAGGCTTGAAATGTTCAGGGATGATAGACCTCGACGTAAACTTGTGTCTCACAACTTGCGGGGGGTGGCAGTCAAGTGGTTTGGGGTCAAAAGTCAATAATAAGAAAATGTTCACAAGCTCATAACTCTTAAATGACAACAGCTAGGACCTTCAAATTATCGGAGGATATTTATCTCAATGTGGGTAACAAAAATATCAATATAATGAAGGGTTACTCCAGAGCGTCTGACTTGGAGTCAAACGTAAAAAACGTGAAATTTCAGGAAACCTCATGAAAGTCAAGCAAATTTATGTAATCCGTTAGAGGGCAGTAGGGAAACATGTTTTTGAGCTATTTTGGCTTGAAATTTTTTCATTCGTGAGTGAGCCGTATGAGTTTGTGGTTAAACTGACGTTTTAATCAGCAATAAGGGGCACATGGGAATTGGCCAAGTGGTTGGTGCATTGGACTCATGACTTAGCTTTGTGGATTCCTCGCATTGAAACTGTGTTCGCATTGCGGCGAAGAGTTTGCTAGAGTAATAGCTAGCATAATCCGCTATCAGATTATCAAGCTTGTGGTTTCGCGATATTGGTTGTAATTGCCGTGTTTCCCCGATAATAAGACCTACCCGCAAAATAAAACCTAGCGTGATTTTTGAGGATGATTTTAATGTAAGCCCTACCCTTAAAATAAGCCCTAGTTGAGAGCGGCAGAAAGACGAAAAAGTCAAACATTCTTTTTTTATATTTATTCAAACTGCTTTAATGCGGTGTATGCCATCCTTTTGAAAAAATTCTTGAATAAATTGTTGTTAATGAGTTTCTGAATAAAAAACATGTTAATGGCAAGTAAATGTAGATCTTTTTTCGTAATTTCTGTTTATTTAAAATCTCGTAATTTTTACTTTGTAACTTCATTTGTTGATATATCAAAATAATACATCCCATTTTATGCCGCGATTTCTTGGCCCTTAGAAACGAGCACAAGCTCCATGATTTAATTTCGTTTTGTGTGAATGCAGTCGTCCTTGCAGCTGCACAAATCCTTCAAGAATCATGGCGTTTATTGTTTGAATTTACTGCAAGATTTGCCAGCTTGTTGGAAATGTCAGACAAACAAGATGATTTTGCTGCAGACTTGTGTAGCATTGTGCCGGCCGATTAGCTCAGTTGCTAAGCCCACCCTATCGGTGCGGGAGGTGTGAGGTTCAATTGCGTGGTCGGCCAAATCGTCACAGTGTCGCCAACGGCTCGCCACCGTTGCGTTGCGACGTTTGTTCGGAGTTGTGTAGCCCAAGCGCTGCGCCGCGTAGGTGGGCTCCGCCACTCGTTACACGCTTGGGCGTAATATGGCGAGTATAATGAAGATTTGATTTTTTGTGCAGCATCATCACTGTACACGTGAAAAAATTTAAGGATAATAGTTTTATTGAGATTTCGATAACTGTATTACAGAAATGTAAAAAGTCGTTACAATATTATTAAGTTTATGGAGCACAGGCTGCAGGAAATTAAACTTACTTCATGTGTGATAATGCCCACCCATACTTTGCAGGGATTTGTTGTTTTTTTAAGTTGTAAAAGCGAAGTCAATCACCTGTTCCCTCAGACGTTTGGGTCCCTAGTAAGCTTGATCGGGAAGCCATAAAGCGGGTGCTTGCAGCTGCCATCTAGTTACTATTGCAACTATTGCAGAGTAATCAAATAAAACTGCGCATAAAATTAGCTCAAAAATTCAAAAAAAAATAGGGGTGGTAACGATTAATTTATTTTCAATAGTTAACTTTTAATAAATTAACAATTAATTAATAGTTATTTTCGATTAAATCCAGGTTATCAACTAATACAGGTTATCAACTTTGAAATTGCAAAAAAACTTATTTTTTCAGTCTTGTATCATTTTGGGCAACGTAACAGAGGCATTGTTATTGCGTCACAATTATATAAAGTATTGATTAACGACATGCGTAACTGCTCTGCATAATTGCGCTAAATCCAGAGTTGTATTCAATGTTTCGCTGTTCGCTGGATTCTCTTACATTATAATCAAGATGGGCTAAAAATTAAAGTTTAATCCGATTAATAGTTAAACAAAAATTTAACCGTTATAGTAAATTAACGATTAATCGATTAATTAATCTTTAAATCCCGCAGCCTTAAAAAAAAACGTAGAAGAAATAGAAGTTTTTTCATTTTTGTAAGGAAATTTTTGACGAAGACAATTTTGACAAGTTTTGACTTTATGCAAAATTTTGACTTATAAAATCTAGCAAAACAGACTCCTGAACACCTGAAACGAACGTTAGTACACGTTTGATCATGCAGTAAGGTCCTGAAAACATTTTGACTTTAGCGGGCCGTGCTAATAATGCTGATAGCTGCTACGAAAAGTGATGAATCCAATAATGTTGATTAATGAAAATGGTCACTAATTGTGACGAAACTTTTACCTCCCTAAAAGCAAATCAATAGAAACGTAATAATAACCTAATTATTACTAGACAGTAAAATAGTTTGACGTCATTGTTCATGCAGCTACTGCGTAGTGATTAACAACAAAATCTTAAATTACAATACCTCATCGCAGCGGCTCCCAATCAGGGCGCCCTAGTGCGCCGTGAAACTTTGCCAGGGGCGCCGCGAAAGTTGTTGCATCTGTCGCGGGTCTTCGCATTCTGTAGCCTACTTATTGTTTAGTGTCGAGTCTGCTTTGAAGCCTATCTCGAAATTTTGTCAAAGAAAAATAGTGCCTGACAGATTTACTTGCGAAAGGATTACATAGTTATACGTCACAATGCGTTTGCCCGTATGTGGTATATTGTGTAACAATGGTCCGTTACGTAATGTTACAACCGCAACAAGATTGGTATTGCTACAATCGCAACAAGCATTGTTACAATCGCAACAAGATTGATATTGAACGCGAAATGCATGTTGCAGTTGTTGCAGTATCCAACATTAAACCCCGATTTGATAAAAAATAAAATGTGTACAGAGCAGCTAGCTCACACCTCACATTAATTCAGAGCCGGCGGCAGAGCAGTCGACTTAGGGGGGGCCAAGCGTTTATCAGGAGGGGGCAAACGTTTGAAATTAAGCACAAAAGCCGCTGTCTTCAAAAGAGTAAGCTTGTTGATTGGGGGGGCTAAGCATGTCAATTGAGGGGGACAGGTCCCCCTCGGCGCCGGCCTTGCATTAATTGCATTCGTTTTTGAATATTTTGCTACCGCACAATTAAATAATTATGTTTTAACTACAATTTTTTGGAAAAATTTGTTGCTTTTAGCTTCAATAGGGCGTCGCGGGTTTTAATAAGTTTTTAAAGAGCGCCTCCAACAAAAAAGTTTGGGGACCGCTGCCTCATCGGCTTAATCGTACTGGTGCACTTACTGCAATCGCTCGCTGATTATTCCCTCCTTTGCCAACCGTCATAATTGCAATTCCTGGGGGGATTTATCTTCCCAATAATTCGGCAGCATCGCCCACAATATTTTTCATGGAAGTGGAAAATTTCCCATACGATGTATAGTAAGCCTACCCAACCAAGACGCAGGAGTGCTAATTATCCGAAAAATAATCAATTTTGCTAAATCATCCCCCAGAACCGGCGCCAAAGCAGTCGACTTAGGGGGGCCAAGCGTTTATCAGGGGGGCCAAAATTTGAAATTAAGCACAAAAGCCGCAGTCTTCAAAGGAGAAAGCTTGTTAATTGGAAGAGTCAAGCATGTCGACTGTCCTAAGTCAACTGAGCAACTTTTGAGAGTACGGAACGAATGAAAGAAAAGCAAAACAAAAGGTAGACAAAACATGCATGCAAAGTGAAGTAAACACTGCATAGTGGGAAACGTTTTGTAGGGGATTTTGTTTACCGCGCACAATAGGCTAGGTTAACTATTTCATAAACTTGTTCTTCCGGTAATCAAAGACAAGGCTAATACAAGAACTCCAACTTTTTATTGACGTTCCGCTCAGCAATTCACGCCGAACTTCTTCAGAATAACAGGTGCCAGGGTGGAAAATCCAATTAAAAAAGTTCTACTATTTTGCTGTTCTCAGCCAGGGCTGGATTTTCCACCCTGGCACCTTTTATTCTGAAGAAGCTCGGCGTGAATTGCTGAGCGAAACGTCAATAAAAAGTTGGAGTTCTTGTATTAGTCTCCGTCTTTGATTACCGGAAGAACAAGTTTATGAAATAGTTAGCTTAAAGTGAAGTAAAGTCACAAGTTATATTAAAATGATTCAGTTCTACCATACTCATAAAAAATTTTTTAGTCTATTTTACTAGAGATCACTTCCTTCTAATATTTATGAAGTAGAAGGTTTTTATATTGTTTAGAAAACGCGAATTGCGATAACGACTGCTATGCTAGTGATTCTGGCTACGCCAGTGATTTTGCTTCTTGCTGATTGTGTGTGGTTGCATTCAGTGTATTGTACACGATCAGATAAATAACTTTGCAGCAATTTGCGCATGTTTTCCCTGATACCGTATTTATCCAACTTTTCTAGTAGAATTTTATGATTTACAGCAGGGGTGTCCAACCTTTTTGGCCAAAGGGCCACATTCAATTTACGAATAATTACGCGGGCCACCGGAGTGTTTACTGCTAAGACGCTACTAAAACTCTAATTTTAGAAATGTGTATTTTTACAATTATAAGAACAATAAATGTACCAACAGTAAATTCAACAAAGTTTTGCTACGCGTCGACATTGCAATGTCAAGTTTGCCACTGTTTTTTTTTTTTTTTTCTGACAAGCTTGGCAATATTCCACAAGATCGAACGATTTTCTTCGCGACTAAGTCGGTTTCCGACCAAAAATTCGAGATTTTCAGGTCTCAGACATAGACGCACCCAGGATTCGGCAAAGGAGGAAGGCACAACCAAGGTGTGGGGGCAAAGGGGGTCGGTTTTCACATAAAAAAACACTCATTTTAGCGCACTTTTTTAGCGAAAAAGGGCATGCAGTGAGTGCAGTTACTCGTGACAACGAAAAAAATATTTTCGCAGCTTACGTTGTGTCTAAAAGCAGAAGCATGGCCAAAATAAGTGAAATGAGGCTGCAACCATTATCAGTTTGAGAAATTATAGACTGGAAGTTAAGTTTTAGCACCTTATTACAGAGCCAAGGGGAGGGGGGCATGGCACCGTGCTCCCCCTGTGTGCGCCTATGGTATAAGTTCGGATCGCGACCAAATCATAATCAAATCTTCGTTATACTCGTGATATTACGCCGAAGCGTGTAACGAATCGCCGGACCCATCTCCGCGGCTCAGCGCCTGGGCTACACAGCTCCGAAGAAACGTCGTAGCTGTGGCGAGCCGTTGGCAACCCTGTGCCAATTTGACCGAGTCAGGATTTGAACCCTAGATTTCCCACACCGATGGCGTGTGCGCTAAGCAGTTGAGCTAACGGCCGGTCCAACTTAGTTTATTACTGACTGATTTTTGAAGCACGAACACGATTGTGTGGAAAGAATGTGAACGTAACAATATCGAAAATGTGATGCGAAACAATTTCCATTGTGATGCAATAAAATTACCTTACAAGAAAGCAAACATTAAATGACGATTTCTTGGAATATCAGTCCACCATAAATTACATAGCAATTAAGTTGATAATATTGGTAATTTCGGAAAAGTCCCGCGGGCCACTCAAAACTATTCCGCGGGCCACGGGTTGGACACCCTGATTTACAGTATCAGAGGCCTTTGAAAGATCCAAAAATATACAACAACTGATGTATCGATTATTGGAATTATTTCGCAATATGTTGCATGCAACAGTAATAGTCATTTCAGTTGATTAACCTTGTCTAAATCCAAATTGTTGTTTGCTAATAATTTTGTACGAGCTAAAAAACTTTTCGAGTCCGATATTGGCCTGGAGTAATTTTTCGAAAACCTTTGCACTGCAGATAGAATGGATATAGGTCAGTAGTTGCTTACTCTGTCCTTGCTTCCTGCTTTACGGATGGGAATAATTTTAGCTTTCTTTACAAGCGATGGAAATGTTCCCTGCTTATAGAATAAATTAAATATGTCACTTAGATAAGGTGCTACCAGCTTATATATTCTATTTTCCCTCTTTTAGCAAGATTTTTACCTTCATAACATTTCTGTCTTTTTTAGCAATATTTCCGCCTTTGTACTATGTTCTTTCTTTTAGCAAGATTTCCGCCTTTACCACTTTCAGTCTTTTAGCAAGATTTTCTCCGCTTTGTAGCAGTTTTTGTATTTTGTTGCAGATTTATCCTCCTGTCACGAGAAGCTATCAATGCGCTATAACGAGCTCGCGTAGGAGTTGCCGGCCATTTGTCTACCACACCAAGACGGGGGAATCCCGATAAGTGCCTTTCCCAACGGCACAACAAGTAAACTTGCCGGCTTGTTCTCCACACTGTCCCTTTAATGCACAGCGTCAAGCAAGAAAGCTGTGAATACCAATTTTAAAGTCATTGGTTTGACCCGACTCGAAATCAAACTCACGTCTACAGCTCCTGAGGCGGACACTCTCACTACTCGGCCATCCTAAGCTGTGAAGTCTTTTAAGTTTTGAGCTGTCAAGCAAGTGTGGAAACCTGGCTACTTGGCGTTAGGGTGTCAGTTTCGGTGTGTTGAAACTCAGATGTCAGGTTTCAGTTTGGGTTTGGTTTCACGGCTGTTGAAAAATAGGTTTCAGTTTCGGTTTCAGTTTTGCTTACGCACATCTTCGGTTTCTGGGTTTCAGTTTCGGTTTAAGTTTCATCCAAGAAAGCTATTTTATTTTGAATACGGATTTTTTAAGTGCTCTATTTTTTAGTGTTTTTGTTATGTAGCGATGATAAGCAGCAGGTCAGATGGCCGAGTGAAGAGAGCAATTGCTTCAGAAGTTGTCGACTTGGGTATAATTCCGAGTCCGGTAAAACCAAAGACTCAAAAATTAGTATCCACAGCTTCTTTATTCGACGCTCAGCATTAAAGGAACTGTTCTGGTAATGATGGTGATGACGATTTTTAAAATTAGTTTAGCACTTTTTCCGTATTTTAGCAAGATTTCCGTGTTTTCCGTCTTTTCCTATTTCCGTACTTTAGTGTTGTCCCCATCATGGGCCGCTAAAAGACCCGCTAACGAGCCGTTAACCGGTCTTTTTAGTGGTCCGCTAACGGCCCAGTTCTATCTTTTGTTTCTAATGGGGCCGCTAACAAGCCGCTACCTATTTATGAAATCCCTTTCAACTTTCATTTTTCTGTCAAACGTGGTTGAACGTTTATAAAAGAATGGGCTTTGTGCGGGCTGGGCTTGGTTTTGGGACGAGTTTCCGGGTCGGGTATCGCTACTGGGTAAGAGATTACGGGCCATGGGCGGTTAAACCCTAACCGAACTTGGGGGCTGACACTAGACGTTACCCGGATACCGGGGACTAGAGATGGCACGGGCTGACGTTTTTGCAACCCGGACCGCCCATGGCCAGTAACCTCTTACCCAGTAGCGGTAACCGACCCTGAAACTCGTCCCAAAAACAAAGCCCAGCCCGCCCAAAGCCCATTCTTTTATGAACGTTCAGGATAATATTTTTACGTACCGGTATAATTTCCCCCACTTCAGGGTCGTTCACATAAACGACGTTAGCTGCGATACAGGATAGCATAGCAGTAACTAACCCTGCCTTTAATGTTGTCCTATCCTAACCCTAACCGAACGAGCTCACCGAATCAGTTAGGCTATACTAGCCTAGTTTCTGATTCATATACAAGTCAACTAGGCCTACTGGGCATGTAGGGAATTGTTTAACGTTTGAGGTACCAACTGGAACGACCCAGAAGTGGGAGAAATTATACGTAAAAACGTTCGTTAGGGTTAGGTTTGTTTAGGACACAGCTCAGATGGCCGAGTGGTAAAAGCGTCCGTCTCTTGAGCTGTAGACTCGGGTTTGATTCCGAGTCGGGTCAAACCAATGACTTTAAAATTGATATTCACAGCTTCCCTGCTTGACGCTGTGCATTAAAGGGACAGTGTGGAGAACAAGCCGGCAAGTTTACTTGTTGTGCCGTTGGGAAAGGCACTTATCGGGATTCTCCCATCTTGGTGTGGTAGTCACATGGCTGGCAACTCCTAAGCGGGCTCGTATAGCGCTTTGGTCGCTCTCGTGATAGGAGGATACTAAAAAAAAATACTAAAAAAGATTAAGTTCAGTTAGAGTTAAATTTAGTTAGGGTTCGGTTCAGTTACTACCCTAACCAAACTTTATCCCAACCAAATCAAACCTAGGGGCTGATACTAGACGTTACCCCCGGTACCCTACCTGTACACTGCCACTGGCACACTGTTCTGTTTCTTGCCTAGTTCTACAAGAATAATACAAGTTGTCTTACAAGTCTACTATGACTAGACCAGTGACCACTCTAGTATTGGCACCGGTACTGTAGACTAGACAATTGGCTATACCTATCAGGTGCCGGTATACCGGTACCATTACACAGTTACCGGTACAGATTCAGTCTGGTTTACTTGCCGTATACGCAGTGCAGTCCATGGACTGTATCCATGTCCATAGACTATCACAAAGGTCCAATACATCACAGTGTTGCCAGATTATCTAAGAAAGTTTTGTAGTTCCACAAATCAAAATGTTAGTACCACAAAATACTGAAAAACGTGATGGAATGGGAGCATATGGTAAAATTTGCATGTTTTCTGTATTCACTAGAATGACTACAATCACTACAAATTTGATACTATAGATCATAACATACTTTTACATAAGTTAAAACATTGTAGCATTAGAGGATTAGCCAATGATTGGTTTCAAAGTTATTTAAGTGGTAGAACTCAAATGGTTGAGCAACAAAATGCTTGCTCCCAAGTTTAATCAATTCAATTTGGAGTTCCACAAGGTTCAATATCAGGTCCCCTTTTATTTCTAATTTATGTCAATGACTTTCACAATTGCATAGCCGCTGGTGATATGATAATGTTTGCAGACGATACGAATATATTTTTCACTGGAAGAAACTATGAAACAATATATGATTGTGCAAACAAGCAATTATGTAATATTGATCATTGATTCATTGCCAACAAGCTGTCATTAAACGTTGAAAAGACGAACCATGTAGTATTTAGAACTCCAAATTCTAAGCCCTTTTCCAATAACCTCACCTTACTTATAAGAAACAAACGCATCAACAGGGTAATCACAAGCAAGTTTTTAGGTGTAATTCTTCATGAAAATTTAAGTTGAAAACCTCACATGGATGCAGTACTTAAAAGGTTCTGCATAAGCTTGGGTGTTGTTAGAAAGATATCATCATACCTTAATCGCAGTGCTCTCACTATGTTGTATCATTCTATGTTTAACTGCCATGTTTCCTATTGCGTAACGATATGGTGTTTCGGAAATTAATCTGTCATACTAAATTTGCCACGTTCAGCAAATAAATTTATAAGGCTAATTAATGGATTGAATTTTAGAGATTCAGTTAAACAAGTAATAGTGCAAAGTCACTTATTGTCTGTTGAGCAAACGTTGGAATTTGAAATAGCTAGCTTTAAGAAGAGATATTATAAAAGCCTTTTGCCACCTTGTTTCGATTATTTTTTTCAAACCAACAGCATAAATAGCCGACAAATCCCCTACAAAACGTTCCCCACTATGCAAGGACTGGGGACTGCTATGCTTAGTATTTCAAACTTGGGTTCCAAATTTTTAACGAGGTTTTCTACAAAAGTATGTTTAAGAGCAGATAGAGGCGTGAAACTTGCCATGTACCTTAATCATTCCATAAATGTTCTAAAACGAGTATCGATTGGGTGATGACGTCACAGTAGCGGTGATGACGTCACTTTAAATGCAATTTTAGGGTAGTTTTCTCAAGCTATTTGTGCGTTTGTTTTTTATTTTTTTATGTGCCTTGGACGCTCGAAACATTGTCGATAGCCAAAAACCTTTTATTAAACGGAGCAGTGGAAAGCATAAAAATTTAATGGTAACATCTGCTACCCCGGGTTCTTGGATAATAGGGGGGTCCTGTTCAAACTTGTGTTTACTTATTATGCAATACTTTATATAACAAACTCCTTTTTCTGCTCAGAATATAGCATATTTTTAAGATATTGCCTGATATAAACGCGGGAACTTTAAAAACACGAAGAAGTACTCATTACCGTGTAGAAGGAGGCTTGGCAAAACTAAAGTCAATCAATTGGCCCTGCCCAATATGTGGGCCTATGCGTGGCACATAAATAAATTCTGAATGAAGAGCGTCGAACATGTAACACATAATCTAACCTAGTGCAAATTTAATTGCCAAGTTTCTCTCTCCTTCTCAAACACCCCGGCTGTTTTTTTCTATCACTCTTGTACAACCCAAATATCGGTAGATCACGTACTAAACTAGCGCCAAGCTGTGTTTACTGAGTGGAAATATTCCTAATATTCATTAAATTTTTTGCGATTTGCGACAAACCAAGCACTAAATAATACCGTTTGTACTTATGGCATTGACGCAACATGCTCAACGTTGCCAGGCTAGGTTTCCTGCATTAACCAGCAAAAATTAGGTCCATAAAATTCATTTTATTTCGCAAAGTAATGATACATGGAGCTGCACAATGTCGCTTTGCCGCAATGGAGATTGCACGCGTACAAGAGCTATTATTACGTCATTAAAATGCTATCAATATAATCCAAAATTTATTTTTATTTGTGGTACCTAATAATGACAAATTTTGGGGGTGTTTGTAAATGATTGAGGATTCGGGTCACTTACCAGTAATTACCCCAGTCCAATCAACCTCGAATTTTCAAAAATTGTGTGTGAATAAATTATAGACGTCGTGAGAAAGTACAAAAGCAAAAGCCTCAAAAATCGTGGAGAAACTTCGAAATAACTTTTTGGGACCCAAGTTTAACACACCGAGTGTGCTAGTCGCCAGTCCTTCAGTTTAAGACGTCTATGCCTGGTAAGGTACAACTTCGAGGTAAAAATGCTGAGTAATTCCCACCAATCGCACATTCGTCACGCATGATCGCTATGGTAGAAAGAAACGAGACTTAGTTCATACCTGTTGTTGTAGGAAATGTTTGGGTAGCACTTAACCCCGGTTAGAGTGACGCTCCTTGTCACTGCTAGGTGTCGAACATTCGAACCCAGCACCTTGATCCTATTTGAACAAACTTACACGATCTCTCAACACTTGATGCTAGCTTTCAGACTCAAATATTACTTGAAAACACAGATAACAAAGGATTCCTAACTCTTGGTCCCTAACTCTAACCTAAACTGCTTAGCTATAGAGTACAACCAGGATGTACTCAAACGCACACACAAGCACAGAGAAGATAGCAAGCTCTTATTCAAATAGAAACTAAGCTTTATCAAGCATGATCAAGCATTACCAAGCGTTATCAAGCATTATCAAGCATTAAAGACAACTTGTGCGTATTCTAGAAACAAAAGGTTATGTAACACACTCAAATTCGCAAATAGTCTACTGCAAGAGGTCGAAACATCACATTAACTCGCTGACAACCAGGCACCTAAAATAACACGCCCAAACTACACTTCAGCCAAACCAAAATCAACTAACAAAAATCTGCTGCAGATAGGTGCACAGCCCGGTGGCTATACGAGAACTAAACAGTAGCTATGGCAGTAAACATAACTTTCCTGAATAACATAGACCTAGCGTAGGTGACACAGCGTGTCCAAACAAAATTCGTGCACGCTCCACAGCAGCGGCCCAACTGCAAGACTGCGACAAACACCGACTCAACAGCGAACATCTACATCTAAAACACAGCTTCCTAACGTTCACAGCCTGCACTCGTAATCAGACTTGGACAACTAGAAAAATTTCGGCTTTTTCAAATTAGATTAGAATTAGAATTATAGCTACACAGTTTTTCCAAATTAGATTAGAATTAGAATTAGAGCTGCACAGTTTTTCCAAATTAGATTAGAATTAGAATTAGAGCTACACAGTTTTTCCAAATTAGATTAGAACTAGAATTAGTGAATTCGCAAAAACTTGGAAATGAAATCAACTTCCGAATTAAAATTAGAACGAATAAGAAATAGGCATACAGTAAACCCTCGTTTATCGCGGTTAATGCGGTCCAGACACCACTGCGATAAGTGAAAAACCGCGAAGTGGCGGTACTACACGAAAGAATTCTCGCCGCCTTTGGGCTGATAAAGGTTTACAGTACATGAACGCTTAGTTTTTGACACCTATTCGTACACATCAGCATTGATGAACGCTGCTTACGCCTACTCTTTCGAAAACTGAAGGATAAGAACACGGAAAACTAGAAATGTTTTGTTTTTTTAACGCCACCCAATACTGTACGTTATTTATAGTAATTGAGTAGGTACAGTAATGAGGCCTTCACGTTTGTTCGAGAAGAGCCTCATCATCAGATATCTGTGCAGACAATCAGTGATGTGATATGCACTATGCAGCGATTGTCTCTACGGCTAAAAAGTAAAAGGACAGTAATTTTTCTAACTCTAGGTTATAACTTTATAAGTGATGTAGTTTAGCGCTGATATAGCAGCTTAGTATAGCATGTAAAACAACATACAAGTACTATCAGGCCTACTATTGTTTATTCCAACTTGTGGTGCTGAAACAATCTTCGAACAAAAGTTTTTATTCTAGCACTATCGTTACTACAGCAATCTTGAACAGTTTCTTGTCATGATGCAATGATAATGAAGATTGTTGCTAATACACGCCGCTAGGCTATGCAAAACATTTAGTTCTAAAACTAACTTCCAGAAACAGTGTGTGTGTATCGAAAAGGCGTAGGCCTAGTAATTTTCCATGCATAGCCGCTTTGCCAGCCTACTCTACACTATCTAGAATAGATTCTATATCCTAACTTACTACACTACAAGTTACTGCAGTATAAAACAGTTATTATGTCACTATGGCTGCTATTCGTCACAATTACTATAACTAAGCAATGCGATGGCGGCTTGGCACTGGTTTTCCTTGCACAAGGGATATTCTTGCGTAACTTTTTGAAAAACACCGTTGGACAAACTAGCATTTTCGGCAAAACCGGAAATTAGATTAGAATTAGAGCTACACAGTTTTTCCAAATTAGATTAGAATTAGAATTAGAGCATAGAAACATTTCGCAAATTAGATTAGAATTAGATTAGCGGCATTTCGCTCTAATTAGTGTAATTAGAAAACTAGAATTATCTAGTTGTCCAAGTCTGCTCGTAATTAACTGAACGAATGCAGCAAGCCAACTCAGACAAAGGTTGCCACGGCAACGAGCGATCGAGAAAAAATTGCACAACGCTGAAGCGGGAAATTTCCAAACCAACGGCTGACGTAATCTCACCGCAACAATACCTATATGTTACCATGGTGATATATCAGATTGGAGCAAGACTTAGTTCATACCAAGTGATATAGCACATAGGAACGAGACTTCAATCATACCAATGTGATATAGTACATAGGAATGAAAAGTTAGTTCATACCTACGTGATATAGCATATAGAAACGAGACTTAGTTCATACCTATGTGATATACTGTAGCACATAAGAATAAAAAGTTAGTTTATATAGCACATAGAAACGAGACTTATTTCATACCAATGTGATATAGCACATAGGAATGAAAAGTTAGTTCATACCTATGTGATATAGCACATAGGAACGAAACTTAGTTTGTATGCAATGTGATATAGCGCATAGGAATGAAAAGTTAGTTCATACTTATGTGATATAGCTCATGGAATCGTGAATACGGCTATAGTACGTGGGAAAGTAAGGGTTTACGAATGGCACCCCATAGAAAACTGCAAAGAACTACAAGACGAAGCAGCGTTATAATCCGGAATAGCATACTACGAGTTGGACATTATATGGACAGAAATTAAATTTTGAATTGCTAAAAGAGAACTCTGTAGACTACTGAACGCGGGAGGGACAATTAAGGATGATTTATTTTTAATAAGAATTTGCATACTAATAGTATTATTAATACAGAAGGTTCTTGATTTAATGGCATGAAAATCTATAGGTTGCACTGCTTGCGTAATGTTTTTTATTTCCTGTTTTTGTGTTGTTTTTTATTAGGTGCAGCGACCGTGCTAATTTTTTTTTTTAAAGCTTTAGTTCTGTATTTTTATCTTGAACATGTTAAACGTGTAACGTTTTGTCGCTGTTTCCCTATTTTTAACCCAGCTGATTTTTGTGTTGATGATGGCGTTATTTTATGGTTAAAAACAAAAAATCCTACTACTCTTACTACAAATTAATGACGACACAAACTCCTAGTGGCCAGAGGATGGCTCTTTGTAAGGAATCACGAAGCCTGGATGAGCTATACGCACGATTCTGTGGTCCATTCGTAGTTTGTCCGCTAGGCTGCGTGAATATTCCTCGTAAATAAATCGCCTGGAAGCGAGTTGGCGGAGTGGTTCGCGTACTGGTTTTTGGGGCTGTGTTTTGCAGCTATGCTATGTCTAAGACGTCATAATTTGCATGAATGAATGTATTTCATGAGCTGGTAAAAAATACAGCTAGTACGAAAGCAAGTATTTCAACAGACACATTACTAGGCGAGGAAACACAAAAAAGTAAGCCAATGTCAAGAGCGGATTTGATTATGCGGGTTACACGCTTCAGTTCAGCTTAAGGAGATTTTTTGCCTAACCCGCTAGTCTGTCGGCAGCGTGCGCGAGTGGTTCGGAGCGACAATTTTACGACGGCCATGATCGCAAGGTTTATGGTACAACTCCCACCGAAGCGTCGTTGGTGCGTCTTTGGATAAGATGCTTCACGACAATTGTCTTTGTTTGGTTGAATGTTTAACAAGCAGCAAATTAAAGAAGTCAGAAACAAAATTCTAGCGGAACACTTGAAAACAAGACAACTCTAAGCGAGTCTGGATTCGTCTTATGCATAGCGCCTCCATCGCTTTCTCATGACAGGAGGATAAAAATGAAGAAATCACCAAAAAAAGGATCATCATCTTTCAATGCACTTTTTTGCGGATTGAACCTACTGTAGCCTACTTTACTTGTTACAAGCGAGCAATTTTCAACTCGCAAAGCTAACGCAAGCAGAATGACGTAAGTTTTCGTCTGCCGAAAGCGGGTTGGATTTACCGAGTTAACCTCCTTAAATTATTATTGTGCATGTAAATCGGCTTAACTGTCATCGGTATCCCGTGTTAACGGGGTGACTTGATCTACTGTAGGCCTATCGCAAACTAGGTTTAGCGCGATTTCTTCAGCTAGCCTACATCTCTAAGTTTATTTTTTTATCACCACTCAGAGACGTAAGAGCCAGAATAGAAATTAGCGAGCACACGAACTTAAATGTATGCGAGAAAAAGCAAAATCCTAGCATGTCCTCGCTGGATTGCTGGAAATCCCACCTTCTAGGCCTACTTTGGAAAAAACTGCCGGTTCCAGGATGGAGGAAGAAATAATGAAAAAATAAACAACGAAATACGTGCAAAAGTGACAAAGCGTTATGGAAAAGCGACAAAAAATTGCACTATCAATAAAAAAGTCGAGAAGCAGTCACATATCGTCCGGGAAATCGATTGCAAAACATTCAGCAACGACCAACGTGTTCTAGCAAGTACTCCCGAGGCAAACACTCTTACCACTTGGCCATCTGAGCTGTTTACAATTAACATACTTTGCTGAAGTGTACAGTATATGCACTATGCAGTTCAAAGTGTTTTTTGGACAGGTGTTGTCTTGCGTGTAAGCAAAGTAACTATAGCCATTACGTAATATCACTTGCTAGAACCCGTGTTGCTCATCTCCACTGCCTATTTTTACCAGCACCTTTTGTGTTTAATTGTTTTTTCTTTTTTCGCTACGTCAGCATTCAAAATATACAGCTTTTAACAACACAAGCGTTTTTATTGTAGAAATTATCACAGTAACGGTTGCAGCAAGAATTATGGAAAGAATAATTGTTAACCTTGGCAAGGCCCTTACGCAAATAATACCAGTTTACCATCCACAAAGACAAAATAGACATAATTTTAAACACAAGTTTTAGCTAACAAAATCTAAAATACATTTCGTTAAACCAAGCAAGTTGAATTATTGCCTATATGCATAACCCCTGTTCTTGGTTTGAAATACGGTAGGCCTACCATATTTTTGTGTAGATTAAGTATGATTACACGAAATGATAAACATAGATATTTACAAAAAAACAGTGTGTATGAGTCAAATATTGCAATCAAGAAATAACACTACCAGGCAGTGACTTTTGCAGAACATCCAGTTATTAACATCACAGTCAAATTCACACTCAAAACAGCAAAAATAGTAACTGGTTCTTATAAAGCCGCAAAATGTATGAAACTCACCGTATAAAAGTACTGGCAAAAACTCGTATAAAAGTACAGGCAAGTACCGGCAATATCGCAAATATCATTCAAATGCACTATTATCACAAGCCTTTTCATAAAATAAGAGGAAGTCGTAAGTTGACCAAAGCAGCCACAGGGTGAAACATAACATCAAAGTAACCACGCAGCCATGATGGAAATAAAGTTAGAAATTTAAAACTTTTTAGCCTGGCATAAGACGTAAGTAAAGTAAAAACAGATAGTGCAGAACCAGTAAAAGCGATTGCTAGGAACAGCGCCACCTAGCACTTTTCCACTCTATTTACAACAAATATTGGCATAATAACGGAAAAAGGCACATGCAGCAACACGAGTAAGCGTTGAAGCATGCAAAACATATGAAAGCACAAAGCTCTGCTTCTCTATGTATTTTGCGTAAACTCTGCCCTATAGCTGTGCAAAATTTTAATGGAGCACTTTAACAACCAGCACTTAGGAATGGAAGTAAACCTACTGACAATCTTCCGTTCCAGGAATGCGGGATATAATAATTTATACATAGATTCTTCAGGAACATAAGTGTAGAATCTATTCTATGGTTATAGGCTAGCTAGTTCGCGTGTTTCGACTTTCAACAATTTCTTATTTCGTAAAAAATTTGTGTACGGTTATTTTTCGGTGAAATAGTATGGTTCAAAAACGCACAATTGCGCTCAAGCATGACATTTTTTTGTGAGTTTCTCAACCTAGAATTCACTGGTAGGCTAATGCATACCGTACCGGTAACAGGGTAATAAATAAAAGCACAACCTAAAATACTAAGTAGCAATAGGCCAAGTATTTCATTGAAAATAATTACTTTAGTATTATAACCGTGTACTGCGTTCTGCCCTCTGCGTATACGGCGTGGTCTGGTGTGGTCTCGCCTTATACCAAGATTTCCATATATAGTAGTAGACTAAACCATACTGGATTATTGGGGGTAGACTAGTACCGGTACCTGGACACACTATACAGCAGTCAGCATTGAGCAGAAATCTGTTGAACTTACCGGTACCTGCTCATAATCATAGCCTAATAACCTTAGCACTATGCCAGTAGTCTAGCTTGCTGGTACCAGTACCACTGTACGGTGGTAGGCCTACCAGGGTAGCGGTACCAGTAGCCTACTAAACAGTAAAAATGCATTTTATTATTTTTATCGTGCTCTTTGCAGTTTGACAGAATTATGTTTTGATTGTGTTTGAGTGGCAGGCTACCGGTACTTCATTTACTGTTTAACATGAGTTTATTAACAGTAATCAGTCACGTTACATTATTTTTGTTGCTATTACGACGTTGTTCCACACAAAACCTTGATGGAAATATTCACATTAATGCTCAAAACAATAGAGTTCAACCAGTACAGGTAAGTTACACTGATTGTTACAATATCGCAGTTATCAGGTTATACATCAGTGTCGTATAATTATTGGCAGTGGCTCAGGGATATTTGTAGGGGCCTGTACAAATAAGCGCTTGGTTTCTTTTACTATCTCTTCGCCCTCTTCTGGTTCTACGAAAGCGTGGAGTTACTTCCAAAATTATTAGCACCAGTAGCCTATAAAATTCAATATTTTGTACTGTATTGTTCTATGTGTTCATGCTTATTGCTTACAGGTATGTACTGGTATCAATTAATGCATTTTAGTCTTCTCTATTTTTAGGCCTGTGCAGATGCTGTTAATTTTAATCCCTGCAAAACTGTAACCATGCAGGGTGGTGCTGAATTCATTAACATTTAACAATAGGCTTGTTCAAATCAGTTCAGCTGCTTCCCACCATGTCATTGCGGTAGTCCTATTTTTAGGGTTTTGTGGACACAGCTTTTTGAACATTTTTAAGTATTGTTATCTCCGTTATGACAAGTTTTAACCAATAAACACCAGAAATGATACCGGTAGGTTTTTTGATGGCAACATAACAAAAATCAATTTATACATGTGAAATGAAATGTGTCCAAAAGAAAGTACTACAAGGAGGGGTAATCCTATTTCTGGATCCTGTGAACAGTTTGCTTCTTTAAACATTTTTAGCTTTGTAAACTTAGTTATAATGAGTAACAGCCAATGAACATCAGAAATGATACCTGTAGATTTTCTAATCGCCATGTAACGAAAATCAATTCTAAACACGTAAAACTAAGTGTGTCCTAAAAAAAAGGATAATCGTATTTTTAGGATCCTGTAAACGGCTTCCTTTTTTGAATATTTGATAGCATTGTTAACTCCATTGTAAGGTGTAAAAGCCAATGAACACCAAAAATGTTGCATTTTCAAACCGCAACATTTACAGGATCCTAAAAATAGGATTACCCCTCCTGGTAGTCCTTTTTTAGGATGCTAAGGATTTTGTGGCTGCGTCCAGAAAATCTGCAAAATCGAACACCATGTGACAGCGACCTCACTAGAGAAAGAAACCACGCTGCCGGTGCAGCAGCCATTTAGTTAGGAAAACCAGGCTGGTGCTCTAGACACTGCCTTTAAACTTTCTCACTGGGCAACTGTGGCTCAGTGTCAAGTAAATATTAAGAGCTGTAGCAGTTCTAATTGAAAATATTTCATGTAAAACTAACTTCCAACATAATTCAAGTCTTTAATCATGTACATTAAATTCAATTAAATGTTTAGTTAACTTTTTGACGTAGCTATAGAATAGTATGCCTGTGAAATAGTAGTTATTTTTAGTGAATACAGTTTCTGGTTTTATATGATACTATATTTTTCTACGAATATCAAACGGTTTATTATCATTATCTTTTCTAGGATAAGAATTTGCCTCCAAATGCCGTAAATCTCGCTTCTGGTAAGTTTTTTGTGATTTTCCCTGCAAATACCCAGTATGATAGTCAGTACTGTGGTTCATTACATTGCTCTGATTTTCTTAGATATCAACTTTGTAGCTCATGCAGCCCCTTAAAAGTTAAGGAGGTTTCTTGAAAATTCTTCGCCGAAGAAAATAGTTGTATGTGATTTCAGCACTTTGGTGCTTTTGTAAAATAGTTGTTTTACTCATTTTTCTGGATTAATTCCAACTTTCATGTGTATCAGTATATTTATAATGGTTCATTCAAAGAATGAGGAATCGAGGTTTGTGACAAAAGGGGAATAGAATGGGGAAGCCTTACCATCATTGAGGCCTTTCTGTGTGAAGTAGGCCTATCTATGTATGACACGTTGAAGTTTATCCCCCAAAAGAATGGTTTGTTAAGCATATATATTTCAATACTGAGCAACTTGCATTGGTTTCTCGACTAATTTTTATGAAAACAGTTTGTTAAATTATGTTTTTAGCAATCGTTTTTGCAGATAATTTTGTTCATTTTTTTTTAATCCTAGATCATCGTCAGGATGGTTTTCAAGCAAACAATCAAGCTGGCGTTTTGTCTCAAAATCAACCAAGGATACAAAACCCTGGTGTGCAAGCAAATGTCCCAAATCCAGGATTACAGCAAAATGTCCCAAATCCAGGATTACAGCAAAATGTCCCAAATCCAGGATTACAGCAAAATTTCCCAAATCCGGGATTGCAGCAGAATGTCCCTCATCCAGGATTACAGCAGAATGTCCCAAATCCAGGATTACAGCAGAATGTCCCTCGTCCAGGATTACAGCAGAATGTCCCAAATCCAGGATTACAGCAGAATGTACCTAATCCTGGATTACAGCAAAATGTCCCTCATCCTGGGTTCCAGCAGAATGTTCCAAATCCAGGATTACAGCAGAATGTCCCTCATCCAGGATTACAGCAGAATGTTCCAAATCCAGGATTACAGCAGAACATCCAAAACCCAGGATTACAACAAAATGCACCTAATCCTGGATTGAGGCAACCAGTCCAAGAACAAGGTAACTTTGAAATTGGTCACTGACTGACACATTATACTTGGAAGTTAGATGAACCTTGTTTTTTGGCAAGAACATTTTACTGTTTTTCGACATCGCAGGTCCGAGTACAGTACTCGAGTATTCCATCACTGCATTGCAGCTGTGGCGACTCATCGCAACACTGTCAAGTTGATTAGGCCTGAAATCAAACTTCAGACCTTCCAAACTGAGAGCAACAGTACACAACAACTGACCGTCGCAAACCGACTGCGAGTCAACTAACCGCCACGAAAACTGACTGTCAAAAACACCTAATTTATTAACAAAAACTTACGCCACATGGAACTACAACAAATCCTGAACGAGCATAACCCGTCTTTAACTGGACCTAAGCCTAACCGAACCAAACCGTAGCCGAACCTTACCCTGACCACATCTAATCCCAACCAAACCTTACTCAGCCAACCCAACCTTACTCTAATTAACCGAACCCAACTCTAACTAACTGAACCTAACTCTAACTAACCGAACTTAACTTTAACTAATCGAACCTAACCCTAACCGAACCTACTCCCCGCTAGGAACCAGTTTTCGAGGCTTGTCAAATTATTCAGCGCACGAAGCGCATTTTCGCTACAATACAGCACGCAGAGCTGTTTTTCGCGGTCAGTTGTCACGGCAGTCAGTTGTCCGTGTTCGTAGAGCAATGGTTTACCCACTATGCCGTCCGACCGGTCTTTTTTACATTGATAAAATTGAATAAATAGTTGTATGCTTATTTACGAGCCTTAAGTTTCATTTCTAAAAAGTTTGGCTTACAAGTTTTTGTATTGCAGCTCAGCATCCAAACAAAGGGCCTTTGCTAATATCAGAAGTTGCTGCCTGCAAAGATGATGTGCAAAAGTTCTGCCATGCTAACCAGTATAATTTAATGAATAACTTTGATGTGATAACCTGCCTTAGCTCTGAGAAGAATGTAAGAATGTTGTATGTCATACTCTAAATGTAAAAGCGCAAGTACCGTATTTATTCAATTATAACGCGCACTCGTGTATAACGCGCACCCTTAAATTTTGAATGAAAATTGGTATAAAATTCTTTTTATATTTTTTCTCTACTAACTACTGGTAAGCACATAAGGTAACAACTCACAGCATGAACAAAAATTTATTAAAAGCATACAGTAATTTAAAACCCTTCAAAATCGGATTCAGTCTCTGATTCATCAAACAACTGTTCGATTTCTGTTTGGGTTATGTCTAAATCAGTGTCCCAATCGGCGGGAACATCACTTTCAACCTCTTCTTCTGACCCCGATTTGGAATCACACAACGTCTTCTGTACCATCCATTCTATTGCTAATGCCCGTCTTTAAAAAACTTTGCGAGCGCACGCACGTTTCAGATGTTAAAAACCACATTTTCAATACCGCATTTCTCAGACCTCGTGTATAACGCGCAGCATTGATTTTTGCCTAAAAATCAGTTCAAAATTTTGTGCGTTATAATCGAATAAATACGGTATATTGACATAACTGCAGACAATCTGTTTTTTTTTTTTTTTGTGGGAAAAAAAATTTGGCAGAGAGGTTTTTTTGCTGGTTCTTGTGACTGGTGAAGTTACACATCACAAAAAGAAAATTCCTTCTCGGGCATATACGTTTCCTTTAGTAAATGTCGGTAACACTAACAGCACTGATGTGACCTGAGTGGTCAAAACAGTACTCACTGTCTGCAGCGATGTTGTATACTCTATTTTCATAAGATCCTGTTAGTCTGCAAGGTACTCTAGTGACAGCAAGCCCTCCAATGACAACTCGAAAACTTCTTCTCCATGGCTAAACTCTAAGAATTTTTGAAGAAGGGAAATTCTTATTATGGTTAACTCGTGTGTTTTTGCATCCTTAGCTTTTGCACCCGCTTAAAATTAGCTACATGCGTCTAACAGGATCAACGTTGTCTTATTTGACAGAATGAAGAATTACTTTGAATGCCAAAGAAAACATTTTAAAGGCTATTTATATTCGTCAACACATTAATTGATTTCGAGTTGTAGGAAATCAACGAAGTTACTGTACTCCATGTATCAGGAAATTCGGATAACTCACTATACTGCTGCATTGTCTTTGTTCGGAGCTGTGTTGCCCTGGCGTTAGGCCGCAAAAATGGGCATTGCTAACTCGTAAATAGCTTTGGTGCATCATAGGAGCATAATGCAGAAATGTGTATGAATAGCTTTCGGGAAAAGTCGTTTTTGCATTGGGTTTGAAGATACTCATTTTTGTAGGTTCAATCCCAATGCAAAAGCAGCTTTTTTCAAAGCTATTCTTAAGTTCTGTTACGCCAATCATTTATTCAAGAAATGTTTGTCATATTTCGTGTCAACGTTGTTTTTTGAGCCCCTATTTTTTCAGATTGATGATGTGTCGGTGGAATGCAACCAGGTAAATCAAATAACACTTAAGTTAAAGGTTAATGCACTCACCGAGTCATTGATTACTTTTCTTGAGTAAGCAACAAACCAGCAAACTTTTAGGCAACAAAAATCATAGAAAGTGTTGCATTAGCTCTACTCAAGTAGGTCGACTCACCTTTTCCCGAAAAAGTGGTGCCAAAGCAAGTCATTTTCATTTTGAACAGCTCAGATGACCGAGTGGTACGAGCGTCCGCCTCTGGAGCTGTAGACTTTGGTTTGATTCCGAGTCGAGTCAAGCCAATGTTTTTCAAATTGGTATTCACAGCTTTCCTGCTTTACGCTCAGCATTAAAGGGACAGTGTGAAGAATAAGCCGGCAGGTGTACTTGTTGTGCCGTTGGAAAAGGTTCTCATCGGGATTTTCCCATCTTTGTGTGGTAGACACATGGCCGGCAACTCCTAAGCGACCTCGTTAGCGCTTGGATCGCTTTTTCGTGATAGGATAATAAATATGCAATTAAATGAAAAAAATTTGTCAAGCAGCATGTTTGAAATCTTGACGAGGAAATTTGCAGTTTAGGTAGTTTATTTCTCGTAACCAGTACGTGCTTGCACAAAGCATATAGAGAGGTATTGACAAAAGAAGAACCACCAATGTAGTTTTCAACTTCACCGTGTGTTGCAGCAGCAATAATACTGCATGTGCTCTTTGAAATTTCTTAAGCCACTTTGCAGTATTTTGTGAGTTACAGCTTTCTAGTTATATTTTTGTTTTTTCAGCATATTTGGGAATACAAAGTTAGCATCAGCAAGAATACAAAATATCATAAAGTTGTGGAAAGCTTATGCAAGCCAGCCATGAAAACAGTAAGTAATGCTGGTGTTGGTCGCGCTTATAAATGAGATCAGTGTCTAAATCAGGAGTTTTCAGCCTGGGTACCGCGGAACTCCGCCGTTACAGTCGGGAAGTTCTGTAAGTTAACAATTTAGAGCTGGGTTCTTCTAAATTAGTGAGTTAAATTAATGCACAGAAGTTCATCGACTCTCTGCAATGTTTCATTGGGGTTTCGCTCTACCGGAAAAGTTGAAAACCACTGAGATAAATGATGTAATTGTGAACTGCAAAGTTTTGAAAGTGTAAGACTGCTTTTGCAGACTCGCGACATGCAGCAATGCGACGAGCGATGATTTGACTTCAATATGTCATTTTTAATATGGTGTCGCTTTGACGCCTGACGCGTATTATTTGTTGACTGCGAGAATCCTTGCCACAGGTTCTTGCTTCGCAAACGCGTGACGTGCGATGCGTGATGGTCACTTGACGTTGAAAGCACCTTTCAGCCTGGGTTATTTTTTTCAAAATTTGACTTCGGACAATTGACCTTAAACCTGTCTACAAAAATTTCGGTCAAATTTCACTTTTTTCGGTCATGTTCGAAGTAGCAAGACGTTGAACGAAATATACACCTACCCCTTTGTAACCGCAACACAAATAAAAACTACTTTGATCAGTTTGATGTCTCTTAAACCTTACGCTGTGACACTGGTAGTCTGTTTGTAATTGTTGCTTGCATATTGCCAAGATATTTACTTCGGTCAATTGACCTTTTTCGGTTTTTACGAATTTAATTTGGACTATGACCGAAATTTTACCGAAAAAAAAAAACAGCTTTCAGTACCACTAGAACAAAAATGTTAAAGTACAACAAAAGTATTTTGCGTCGCAGAATAATAATTTGTAAACAAAACCAAGTTTTAAAAAACTTTTACGCAAATCTCTTTCGCAACTGCTGTAATTTCATTTTTCCTTTTGTGGAACATACGAGGCACTCACTCTATTGCTTCTGTTTCTTTACTTTTACGTCACAGCTTACTTATTTATTATGGGTTTTTGTCGGTTCTAGCTCTATTTCTAGAATATAAACAAAACTTGTTCTAAATTTGCCTTATTGCTATCTTAATGTGGAAATTTACTCCCAAAAAAGCCAAGTTGTATGCTTGAACGTTCTCGAAGTACGTTCTGAGAAAGAATACTGCACAGCTTCCATACTTGATGAAGTCGAAACAAACTGTTCTGTGTCTACGTTATAGTGGCCCAGTTAGACTAACACTGGCTAATTTTCAAATTGCTCGGTTGAAAGCACATTTGTACTGCTATTTCCAATGCATGCTTTTCAAATTAGGAGCTTCCCGAATGCATATTTCGGAATGGTTCCAGCAGAAAATTTTTTGTTTATTCCAATTGCTACTACTCTACCCCGTCCCGAATTACACATAAGAAACCAAGTAAGTTGAGAATAAATCAAAACCTGGAGCAGCATCGAATCCAGACCCTATGAGTAGCAGTCGAGCATACTGGCCACTACACCACATCGCTGTTGCAGGCGTGGAGTAGAATTTTTCTAATCTTAGTCATCTCGATCGAGCTCTATCTGTTTCTGTAAAACCATTCCGAAATATGCGCCCCGATCTCCAAAATGATATTCATGGAAAATTAAGTAGAAGAAACTTTTTTTTGTTTGAGTCCCTACAGATTCAATGCTTGTTTTTGGCAATTACCTTTGGAAAAACCTGCGCCTTGAACTGAGAATGCTAAAATATGCAACAGGGCGTACAATATTGGAATTACTAATCCGAAGAAGTTGTAGGGTAAAATTTTTTTTTTTTTTTTTCGGTAAAATTTCGATCAATTGACCGAAGTTATTATCTTCCCAATATGCAAGCAGCAATTACAAACGGACTACCGGTGTCAAGAGTCAGGTTGAAGCAACATCAACCTGATCAAAGTAGCTTTTATTTGCGTTGCGGTTAAAAAGAAGTAAATGAAGCGCCTGCGTTAACGTCTTGTTACTTTAAGCATGACCGAAAAAAATTGGAATGACAAAAATTTTTGTAGACAGTTCGGTCAATTGACCGAAGTCAAATTAAAAAAAAATAACCCAGGGTAAAATACGTATCGGGAAACAGTGTGCTAATAGTGTTTTTTTGTATGTTTTCCAGGTTCCGAAGTGCCAAAATGGCACTGTTGATGCAAGGTTCATAGCTTGCTTAATGGAAAATATTGACGATATTCAATTAAGTGCTTGTGTCGACTTTTTAACCAAAGTCAGAATCATCACTTTCAGTGACTATCAGTAAGTTTGACTCGGTCTGAATTTTTTATGACTTTTCATTTAGCAAAGCAGCAATAACAAAACTTCAAGGACTGTTTTAGTTTGGTACAAAGATATGAGGTGCCGTTTGTAAAATACGTTTTGCATGCACTTTACGGACAATTTTACGCTTTTTCCATTCTAAGCCAAAATGGTAACGAAAAAAGTTGGACTGCATTCTGCGGACTTTGAAGAAACATTGCAACAAGAAAGAATTTACTTGAACGCTTTTCAATGCAATGCCATTTGTAAAGTTAACATTACATGCAGACTAAAGACAAATCAAAACTTTTCTCTGTTTCAAGACAAAATGGCAACGTAAAAAGGCGCGCATTTTGCGGACTGTAAACTAAATACGCTTTCATCCAGTCTAAGACAACACCCGTAATGAGTAACAATGCGACGAGAAAGGATTTCGTTTCTAATCCTTCGGCGAAGAGAAAATGAAGTGATTTATCTACGCGACGAGTAAGGCCTAGAATCAAGACCAGTTTCGGCGGCCCGCAAAATTGTGCCGTCTGTAAAATAGTGCAGATCGTAATAACGCTCGCGCCACTGAATGCCGTAAGTTTTCCGATCGCTTCCGAATGGATTTTACGATCTGTACTATTTTACATACGACGCTATTTTGCAGAGACGTCACAATTTTGCGGGCCGCCGAAACTGGTCTTGAGGTAGGCCTTGCTCTTCGCGTAGATAAATCACTTCATTTTCTCTTCGCCGAAGGATTAGAAACGAAATCCTTTCTCGTCGCAATGTTACTCATTACGGGTGTTGTCTTAGACTGGATGAAAGCGTATTTAGTTTACAGTCCGCAAAATGCGCGCCTTTTTACGTTGCCATTTTGTCTTGAAATAGAGAAAAGTTTTGATTCGTCTTTAGTCTGCATGTAATGTTAACTTTACAAATGGCATTGCATTGAAAAGCGTTCAAGTAAATCCTTTCTTGTTGCAATGTTTCTTTAAAGTCCGCAGAATGCAGTCCAACTTTTTTCGTTACCATTTTGGCTTAGATTGGGAAAAGCGCAAAATTGTCCGTAAAGTGCATGCAAAACGTATTTTACAAACGGCACCTCATACAAAGATGTGTTGTAGCGTGGTATTGAGTTGACGTTTTCAACTCAAACATCTGAATAAAATGCATAGCTAAACCGTAATTTGACCCGAAAAAGCGATTGTTTCAAGATTAATCCTAAATTAGACTCAGCAGTTAAGCTGCAATAATTACAAGGAGTGAATGATACAAAAATAGAAAAGTTTTTTCACATATTTAAATAATCATAATATTGTGATTATTTAAGGACTTGGGCCTGTTTTTTCAATGCAATTTTCAATGCATTTATTGGGTATGCAATGACAACTTCAGCAAGTAGTGAGAGCGTAGTGAGAGATGACCGAGTAGTGAGAGCGTTTGCCTCTGGAGCTGTTTTAATTTTGAGTCTGGTCAACTTTAGTATTGGTATTCCTAGCTTCCTTGCTTGACGTTCAGCATTAAAGGGACAGTGTGGACTGTGGAGAACAAGCCGGCATATTTACTTGTTGTACCTTTGGCAACGGCACTTAGCGAGATTTCCCATCTTGGTGTGGTAGACAAATAGCCGGTAACTACTAAGCGAGCTCGTATAGCGCATTGATCGCTTTTTTGTGATAGGAGAATAAATATGCAACTAAATACTAACACTGCGTTATTTTCATTGTTTTTCAGCTTAATTGAAGGGTTTATTCAAGCTTGTGAAGGAGATGTTAAACGGTTAAAATGCGGGAAGTTGGATTTAAGACCGGACGAAGTCGAACCAGTGAGTAATAATAATGTTTTATTCTTTTTATTAGTACTACTTGGTTCGAATAAATGCTTTTTGCATATTTTGGTGTCTAGGTTGTCCAGTTTGTACAATACACTCAACACAAAACTTTTCAATCAAAACAAAGTTATAGAAAGTTTATTGACGAATAAAATTACCAAGCAAAAAGCAAATAACCAAGCAATTACGAATGAATATGTTAACCATTGTCAATTTTATATAAATTGAATCATTGTCATCCTATTTGAATAAGGTTGGTTAATGCATTTTACCCCAAAACATCTCTGCATTATTTGGTTGTGTTTCAGTTTTGTTATTTTATTTGTAATTGAACTAAAGTGCTTTTAGCATGCTTTATCGTTAAGACGAATCGGGACAGTACTTTTCAGCGTGACCGATTTATCGTTGAAAGAGTTTTTGGTTTAGGGCTAGGGTACGGTTAAAATTGGACGTTATTTTTCAAATTAGGGCCAGGGTTAAGTGACTCAGCAATCAGCATTGAGTCAGCCACACTAAATAGTTGCGCCTCAAATAGAATTCACTGCGAATTTTGATTGTGTCCCCGATAATTGCTAATTGGAAGTGAAAAATAGCTTCGCTTACAAGTGTGCAGTTGGGCAAGCGATAAGTTGAGGTAGCATTTGGTGGAAGTTGGTGAAATTATTGAAGTATCATATTTCTTTAGAGAAACAAGTTTTGTTCACGTTTTGGCTATGCCATCATTTTGCTATCGGCCGGCCGGTTAGCTCAGTTATTAAGAACATTGCTGTTGGTGCGGAAGGTTTAAGGTTCGATTTCCAGGCCCTCGAATTGGACACAGTGTCGCCAATGGCTTGCCACCGATGCTGCGTTTCTTCGGAGCTCCGTTGCCCAGGCGCTAAGCTTCAAAAATGGGCCCCGCCACTCGTTACACGCTTCGGCGTGCTACCGCGAGTATAATAAAGTTTTTTTTTTGCATAAGACGTCTTGTTAAAGTTCAGCTTTTGTAAGAAGGAGCTCGTGTACGTTGTACAATACATTACGTCAAAAAAAAAATGAAACATTCACCGTTAGCGATCGTGCGTGTACAACCCGTTGTGTTACAATGATCACGTTTCATAAGCCGATTATAATGTAATTGCTGCTGCAGTATCATAGGCTGTTATTTTTTGACGTTCTATTTACTACAGTATTATATCGGACCTGACCACGGCAACTGGTTAATCCAGTTGTGTATTTAAGGGGGGGCATTACCCATTATGCCATGCCTCCTGTTTTTTTGACTTTGCTTTTCAGTAAAAATGAACCAATGTTACCAAGTGACTGAAATATGGCAAAGTCTTTTCATGTTTTTTGTAGTTTATTGCTTCCCCTTTTAAAATTTGTCGCTACGCCACTGGCTAGATCGCCCAAGTTTTGGAAGTCTTCGGTGCCCACCTATTCTGGGTCAAGTTGGTTGTTTGTACCACTGGTGATGTAATTCCAAATGTAGTAGATTTTCTTTATTTTTCAAGAGTTGCCGTTCTGTTTCGTAACGGTGAGACTATTCTTGCGGTACAGTAGTTGAAAATATTTTTGGTCAAATACAGTGTGGTTCATGGTCACAAAGCTTGTAGCTGTAGTTATCGTGTAAAATTTCTCTCTCCTAATGTTATTTGTCATTTCTTTTTAATTTTCGCTTGAAAACTTGCATTTTTGGGTTGCAAAAGGACACGCTTTTTGCAAGCAGTAATATGCGTTGTATTTTTGTCACAATTTGAACATGTTTGTCATGTTTTGATACTTTTAGAATATATTCCTTGCAGAAGTTCACACTTGTTTTGTCGTTTCTAATGAAACTCTTTTGCTACAGTCATGAGTAATTTGGCTTGAAAAAATGCGTGTCTCGCTTTACTGGGCTTATTGCTTAGATATAGTCTTTTATTTTGCAAATATAATGAATTTGTTTGATGATTAAAGCAGCAAAGCGTCCGAAGCATTATTACGTCGTAAAATAATGTTGATGTGTAACTTATGTATCGGTTTTGAAAATTTCGACAGTTGATTATGCATATAAGTCAGCAGTTAATGTATTAAGCTACCAAACTAAAGTGCTTTTATGCGTACAACAGGCTTCAAATCAAATCTACATTACACTTGCGGTATCACGCCGAAGCGTGCAACGAATGGCGCGATGCATCTCCGCTACTTACCAGCAGTAGCGAGCCGTTGGCGATACTGTGTCAAATTTGACCGGCCCGGATAACGAATCCCCGACCTCCGTCACCGATAGGCATGTGTTTCACGACTGAGCTAACTGGCCAATAGACCGGGCACCGCAAAATGTGTTAGATTGGCGCGAAACAAGTTTTTTAAAATTTTTTGAATCTTTCAGAACGACTTCACGCATTCCCAAGAAGAAGTTGTGTCTTGTCTGGAGGATCATTTGGATGAAGATGTTAATGCTCTTAGCTCTGAATGTGATCTCCAGATCACCCGTCTTGCCGAACTCTCAGCTCAAGATTTTCATTTGGATCATGATCTTTACTTAAAATGTAAAGGTGACAGAGAAAACTTTTGTGCCGAGGTAAGTGTAGTTTATCCATTTAACTTCACTAACGATTTGGTTGGTTTAAATTTAGGTGCGTTTACCGATATGCCACAAGCGACAATTTTTTATCGTGCCGTGTTTGTTTTTACTGTATAGTGATTTCGGGAAAACCTACATTCACTGGCATTATAGTTTTTGTCGCTCGTCGCGTGTTGCGTTTCAGTAAGCGTTCCTTTGGAGTTAGAAATTCATAATGAAGCAAAGACGGTCAATGGCAATGCCCTAATGTTTTTCTTTTTGCCATCGGTTAAGAAGAAATTGCTATAAAATTGCTTCGCAATACGGACCCGTGTGCTTTGCCAGGGTGTAAGCTAGTCGCCAATGGTTGTTGGAACACTTGCTTATTGGGTTTAAGACACAGAATATCATCTGGCTTTTAGTGTGTGTTCGCTTGACGGCTTTTGCACCCACTCCAGATCAAGTGCTGACAGCTCCAAAGCCAATTTATCACTCCAGGTTCTTGCATAGTTATTCTGGACCAGGGATTAGCAGTGCTGTTGCTTAGCCAGCTTGTAGTGTGCTTGCTGATTTCGGCAATTAAAGGCATGCGCATAAGCTTAATATCCCCAATGCTTTTCTTGTTCAAGAAAGGTTCTATCCATGCGACCATTTTTGTGTCTACATACGATATGCAATGTTATGCATGCAGTGTTTTCAGCTGATTGACTTAGCAATAGATTTATAGTCGGTTTTAATTGTGTGTCCGTGCCAAGGCAATTTAAATTGTATTTAGCGCCATCAATCCATCAATAGTTACTAATATTAGATAATGACAAGCTTACATGTTGTTCAAGCTTAAAAGTCTTTAATTGACTAGGGCAGTGTTTCTCAAACTATGGGCCGCGGAGGGGTTGTATTTGGGTCGCGAAGCCTTCAATAGAAACCGAGAAGAAACATTGCACTTCCATTTTTTTTTTAAATAATGTTGTGTTTAAGTCTGCGAGGGAGCACCATGCAGACACAACGCAATAATGGTATTTCCGTATCAATTGTCTATGTTTTTTGGTTTTTAACTATGACATCACAAACCTCTGCAACTCGGGTTTTACCGACTACTAAATGTTAGCCTACTAGGTTCCATTTCTCGAAAGCTAAACTAAAGGATGTCGAAAAGAAAGTACAAGTCAAACTTCTTGCGCTTCGGATTTACACCAGTTCGTGATAAGAGCGGTAGGGAATGTCCACAATGTGTTCTATGCCTCGAAATTCTATCCAATGAGGCTCTGAAAGAGAGCAAGCTAACTAGGCACCTACACTCGAAGCATCCTGAGGCTTCCAAGGAGGGCGTTGAGTTCTTTCAAAGGAAGGAGGCGAATGTGAAGAAACAGAGGCTCAGTTCTCCGCAAAACCCGTTTCTCCAGAAGTCAAAAAATGCGGTGATGGCCTCATATCAGGTTTCGCTTCAAATTGCCCGGAAGAAGGCAGCCTTTAGTGTGGGTGAAGAGCTGATCAAGCCGGCGGCAATTGATATGGTTCGGCAGATGTGTGGCAAAGAGCAAGCTGCTAAACTGGCATCGGTGCCACTTTCAAATGACACGGTTCAGAGGCGGATTATGGACATGTCATTGGATGTGAAGGAGTAAGTTATCAAAAAAATTAAGGACTCTGGCGACTTTAGCCTGCAACTCGACGAGACTACAGATGTTGCAAAGTGTGCTCAACTACTGACGTACGTTCGAATCAGTGGTCCAGATGATTTGGAGGAGCATTTCCTGTTCTGCAAACCCCTGGAGACGACAACGAAGGGAATTGACATTTTCAACCTTGTTGATTCCTTTTTTATGGACCATGGTATCGAATGGGCCAACTGTTTCTCCATCCGTTGTGATGGGGCACCATCTATGCTGGGACGTCGGAAGGGCTTTGTTACCTAAGTAAAGAAGAAGAATCCTGCCATTATGATTGTGCACTGTTTGCTTCACCGAGAGAACTTAGCGAGCCAGAAGTTAAGTGGTGAACTGAGTGAGGTTCTGAAGGATGTTGTGAGTATTGTCAACTTCATCAAGGCTCGTGCATTGAACACGCGACTTTTTAATGAATTGTGTGAGGAGGTGGGTTCCGAGTTCAAGAACCTGCTGTTTCACCGAGAAGTGCGCTGGCTGTCAAAGGGAAAAGTCATCGAAAGAGTTCTGAAGCTTCAGGTTCAAGTCGAAACTTTTCTACATGAGAAAAATCTGACCTTGTCTCTCAACTTTCAAAATATTCAGTGGAAAGCGTGTTTAGGCTATTTGGGTGACATCAAGGCCGAATTGAATCAACTGAACCTGTCCATGCAGGGAATGCAGAAGATCATCATCGACACCGTTGATAAAATCTCGGCTTTCAAAGACAAGCTTTGCCTCTGGAGTGCGAGGGTGGAGAAAAACAAGTTTGCATCATTTCCAAATCTCAACTTAATTCTGGAGGACGCAAATGATGATGCAGTCCAGGAGAAAATGAAACAGATAGTCCTCACCCATCTCAAGAACTTGTGCGTCCAATTTGATAAGTGCGTTCCAGAGAAAATGAAAGAATTTGAATGGGTGAAGAATCCGTTTACATTTGCCATTGACCCAGATGATGACAGGCTTCAGTTCAGCGAAAACATGATTGAACTTCAAAATGACACCGGGTTTAAACAGATGTTTCAGACCACGTCCCTAACTGTATTCTGGACAAATGTTAAGAAGGAGAAACCACTTCTGTGGCATGAGGCGAAGTACGTACTTCTGCCTTTTCCAACCTCATATATGTGTGAAGCCGGCTTCTCTCAGCTGACGGTGCTGAAAACTTCCATTAGAAATCGCCTCAATGTTCAGCATCCGCTCCGATTAGCTCTGTCCAACATTGAGCCATGCCTTGAGAAGCTAACTCGGGTGTCGAAGTGAAATACGGTAAACATGTGTTATGTATACTGCTACTGATCGTTTCTGTAAGTGCTGTTTCGTTTATGAATAAATATGTGCATTACAACATCAATATTATGCCAAATTGCGTGTGGGCCGCGAAAGCCATTTTAGCAAAAAATAGGTGAATTTTGGGCCGCGGGGAGAAAAGGCTTGAGAAACACTGGACTAGGGTAAAGTAATAGGTAGCAATTCCTTAATCAACTAGGAGAAATAAATGAAAAGTGTATAAAGAGGTTAGCTGTGTCTAGGACCTTGTGTTATTTTGGTAATATCGCGAAAACTGTTTGTCATGAGCGGATTTAACATTTTGCCCAAGTTGGCATAATAGCTGCTACACTCAATACAGAGTAAGGAGGTACAATAGCTAGATGATTTTCAACTTCAGAGAATTAAAGCTTGGATTTTGTGAACAGTCTTATCAGGAAAGCCAGAGTCCATGCCACAAAATTTACTAATGGCTTGATAATAATGATTTGAGCACGTGCTCGAAGCTCCTCTTCAGTTTATTGTCATACTGGCTGTAGTTTTCTAACGCAGTTTCATTTCAGGTCATCGCAGGAGAAGGAAGAGTCTATCAGTGTTTATACGCGCACAAATTCAACGACGACATGTCTCCAGCTTGCCGAAATGCTCTGACATCTCGTCAACAACTTGAAGGCAAAGATTATAAGGTATGTGAACCTTTTGACTTCTCTTGAAGACATTGTGTTGTAACTTATCGAAACTGGTTAGTTTCAAATTATATTGAACTGAAAATTCAACAGTAATTAAGGGAAACTGCGCCGATAATCACTTGGCTTATATATCTGTCAAACGCGATCGGCTTCAGCCGTGAATCGAACCCGTCCCGTAGGATTTGTAATCTGCGCTCAGTGTCGAAGGCGATGTCGTTGATATACGCTAGCTTATTGAGATGTTGCTTAAAAAATGTCGGTAGCGTGACTTTGGACTAGTACCGCTAATACGTTGGTCTACAGCGGCTTTCACCGGAAGGTCCATTGTTCGATTTTCACCCAAGCTTTGATATTGCGTGTTTGCATAAAGTACTTCACGATGATTTTGCTATGCAGATTTTTAACTTGAATTGAAGTGCAAATTTATCCGAAAAACTTGAAACAAACAAGTTTGAGTTTGTTAAAGTTATAGGCTGTTGATTCTTGGTGATGAATTCGATTCGCAGCTTGAGCCTATCGCATTTGACCCTCATTTCGAGTGGCTGCTCATTGTAGCAGTACAAGTTCATTCATTCATTTTTCTTCATTTTTAACCTCTTGTCATCAGAAGGCGACGGAGACGCCATACATAGGACTAATCCAGACTGGCTTGAGAGTTGCCTTTGTTTTCCGAGTTTTCTGGTAGAATTTTGCTTCGGACTTCTTCAACTTATTGCTTGCCCGATTCCACCAAGCAAGAGTAATTATTATAAAGCATCTTTATCCAAAGACGCAACAACGAGACTTGAAGTGGAGTTAAATCATTAACGTTGCGATCACGGCCGTCGTAAAAATTAAAACCAAGTTTTACGTACTACATTATAAATAAAACCAAATTTTACGGTTTATAGTACT
The DNA here is from genome assembly GCA_964006365.1 of Trididemnum miniatum. Lineage (NCBI taxonomy): Eukaryota > Metazoa > Chordata > Ascidiacea > Aplousobranchia > Didemnidae > Trididemnum > Trididemnum miniatum. The sequence goes on from OZ023252.1 coordinate 10,963,488, forward strand.
GCACTATCTTTGTTGTAGGCAAACTATCCTCTTGCACACAGTTGTAAACAAGACATTATAACCAATAAATGTGATATCCCTGAAGGAACTCATGTGGGAGATACCAATCATCATGTTCGTTCGTCTACTATCTTACTCTGTTTGGAAGGTAGTCAGAGAAATGGAGGTATGACATTAGCTAAAACTGTATTAGAAAGTTTCAAAAGTTTTAACGTTCGCGAATCACGTCTTGTCCAAATGGTAGTTTTCAGAGTTCCAGTTCATTTTCTTGTGTAAGTAACGAAGTTTAGTGTCTTTACCAAATGCTGCGTCGCGTAATCATTTAACTAATGTTACTCCTCAGCGATTAAAGCTAGCGTAGTTTGTTAACTTAAATCAAATCTTCGCGTCTCAGCTGTGGCGAGCCGATGGCGATACTGTGTTCAATCTTATTGTTTCCAGAATTGAACCCCAGACCTCCCGCACCGTTTTTTAACAAATGAGCTGACCGGCTACCGATTTTAAAGCCAGATACTTTTATAGGGTGCACCGCGCCCCAAGGTTGTAAATACTTGACGTTTTCATTGTTTATCGCTTTGGACAATTCGTGTTTGGGAGCCTCCGCCGTTTTTCAGCAACATGGCTAAGCGGTACCGAGCAGGTCGCAGATCCTACGTGACGGGTTCGATTCACGGCTGCAGCCGATTGCATTTGACGCATGCCGGATGGCTGCTGACTCGAAGAGCGCAAGCTCATTTCGCAGTCTTCTTTAACAACTCTTGTACTTTCTAGTCAACCACGTTTTTGTTTAGTTCCGCTCAGTGAAGATTGTAAAAGTGAACTGATGGTCTTCCGTCAAACGCTCATGAGCGATTATGAAATTTCACCTGAAATCACTCATAACTGTGGCGCAGAAATTCTGCAAAAATGCGAGAGAGGATTAGAGAAACAAGGCAAAACAATACACTGTCTATTGGAGCTTGCTCAAGTGCAAGATGGACTGAGTCAAGACTGCCGAAATGTGGTACGTGTAAAGGTTTGAGGTGTATGAATAACGATGATCGGCCAGTTAGCTCAGTTGTTAAACGCACACGCTATTGGTGCGGGAGGTCTGTGATCAATTCCCGGGTCGGTCAAATTTGGCACAGTGTCGCTTTCGGCTCGCCTCCTCCGCTGCGACGTTTCCTCGGAGCTGTGTTGCTCAGGCGCTGAGCGACGGAGATGGGCCCCGCCACTCGTTTCACGCTTCGGCGCCGTACCGCGAGTATAATGAAAATTTGATTTTTTTGTTGGTCTATTTATCTCTCAAAAAGGTTTCATGACAACTCACCAAAACACTTGCAGGCTTTTTTACTGCTATTTGATGCTGAACCTCAAGCAGGAAAACTGTGAATACCAATTTTGAGTCTTTGATGTGACCCAACTCTGAATGGAACCCGGAGAAAACGCTGTATCGTCTCAGCTAACTGTTTTTGATAATTACAACTTAAAAACAAAAAATAAGCTTTGAGTAGAAAATAATTACTCCTTATTGATTTTGTGCTGACCGCCATTACGCGTGGGTTTACTTTCCAGCAAACGTTTGCATCTTGTTTACCGAAACGCGATAACGACTAAAGGAAGTAGGTTTGCGCTTGGTCGGTGCAGAAAAATAGAACTAACAAGGAGCGAGAAAATATCGTGCGTAGTGTTTCGCCTGGCGCGTATCGGTATACGCACCTTTGCGACTTACCAATGTAGGTCGTGGGTTTGAACCTGTGTCTACCTAATGAGCGGTCAAACCGCGAAACCAGTGATAAAATTACTTCTTTCAGCGTTTGTTTAATAAGTCTTTTAAGGTCTACCACAAATACCCTGTCCACATATCCAATTTAGGTGGTCTAAAATTCCTAGTGCTTTCTGCATCATAGTCAAATTCTGATGTCACAATTGAAGAAAGTGATTATGACGTCAAAAATTCAGTTTGATGCCAAAAGCCCGTATGCCCGTGTCACGTAAATTGGGCTTGTGGACAGCGTATATATCTTTTCATACGCTGCGATATTTTTAGATGATGAATTTCATAAAAGAAACGGAGGTGGCGAAGGACTATCGTATGGACCCTGTATTAACCGAGGCCTGTAAAGATGTAATCCATGTAAAGTGTCGAGATTATAAAGAAGGCGATCCAATGTAAGTACAACTTGTATTATTCAACACCATACCGCGCTTAAGTGAGCAAAAAAACTGCTATACGTCATCGTTTTATTTTCAAAACGCTGGTTTCAAAATAAAAATGCAAGTGCTCTTTGAGAGTTTGCTGTATTTAGTTTAGGCCAAATGTAAATATGGCTAAACAAACGTTAATTCTCGGCGATTTATCCTACACAATGGAGTTGGTGGTTTACCCACAAATTTGGCGGTCAAGTTACTTTTAATTTAATTGTTTTTTCATTAAGAATTCTTTCAAAACTATTCGTTTACTTGGCAAATATAGAGCACGCAGTAGTTATGTAGTGTTATCAGTTGCCGTAAAGATTTAATTGGATAGATAATAACGTAATTTCGGCAAACGTTAATGGGAATTTACCAGCAAAATCAATCCAATTTTCGGATTAGCGACGTGGTCTGGCGGTACCGCGCAGAGATAGATCTGTGGTGACGGGTTCGATTCACGGCTGTAGCCGATCGCATTTGACGTATTCCTTGTGACTACTGACGCAACGGGCGCAAGCTCTTTTCGCAGTCTCCCTCAATTACTAATGAACTTGAAGTTGAATAATTTATAAATGATCTCAGTTTATACTTACTGTATGCGCTGCTGATGATGACAGCTGAGTCTATGTTGTCGAAACGTCTAGTTACAAGAATTGTTGTGACTTCCTTTTCCTTAATATGATTAACTTTGTTTTTTGTTTTTGTAGGATTTTGGGCTGCCTGATGGACCACACTCACGACAAGGACATGCCAAAACAGTGCAAAAGTGCTGTAGTTGATCTGCAGTATTTCATTAGTAGAGATTTCTTGTGAGTAAAATATGAATCTGGCAGTGCTGTTAGCTACAAGTGTTTCTAGTTGCACCGTGCCGTTTCGTTCTGTTTGATTACTCCGGTAGTTTCGTTAAAACATGCGCGTAATCGTAATTGCTCCCTGGATAGTAGTCCATTGCGACGTGTCACGTTGCCGTTCTCGCGTATAGCCTTAGGGCTTAGTAAACTCAGCACAGTTTTACACTTTGAGACTTGCTACGCACCTTTCAAAGATTGACCAACTGGTGATACAATATTTTTCCGTTTATTTGCTTAATACTTTATTAATATCGAAATTAAATTTTTTGTTAAATGCATTTACTTTTTGTGACTCTTTTCGAGACCTTGGTGTTTTTACGTTAAGGTTGATGCATAATGGTCTTGTTGCAAAGCACAAGCCAGTTATTTTTGAATGCGTGGTTCATCACTTTAGTAATTAATCTATCGCTTTACCGTCTCACCCTTTAGACATCTTCTTGAGAAACTTTAGCATTTTTAGCGGCCCTTGATCACAGCGATTGATAAGCAGCTTGGTCTTATATAAGAAATGAGGGATAATTTCTTTGTTCACTTCGGCCGTTCTCTCTCTGTCCTTACTTTTCTGGTCCCGCGTATCCTTTTGGGTCGCGATAACAGCAGCTGGAGTTGGAGCCTCGAAGCATTTCGATCCTCCGCAACTTAGGGTAGGTGCTGTGGTGAAATACCACGGCGAGACCCCAAACCAACCAATTTAACAAAGTCTAAAGTTTTTCTCTCCGGCCGTTAGCGCAGTTGCTTAGCGCACACGCTATCGGTGCGGGAGATCTGGGGTTCAAATCCCGGGTCGGTCAAATCAGCACAGTGTCGCCAACGGGTCGCCGCCGCTGCGACGTTTCTTGGGAGGTGTGTAGCCCAGGCGCTAAGTAGCGGAGATCGGTCCCGCCACTGGTTACACGCTTCGGCGTAGTACCGCTAGTATAATGAAGATTTGTTTATTTTTTTAATGCTTTTACCACATCGCCATCTTTCTCGAAAACATTATCAGTATTTCTCCAAAAAAAAAAGAAACACTCTTTTAACGTGTGAATTTCCACAGAGTTGACCCCGTGTTTCGAGATGTGTGTCAAGAGGATGCTGAACGGATTTGTAAGACTCCAGTTCATCTAGCAGCAGTGGAGGAACAAACGTCGGACACGGAATTCGTTCTACCTCTTAGTTTGGTCATATCTTGTCTATACAGGCATGTTCTTCCTAGCAAGGTAACATGCTCATAATTTTTACATTTTCTTCGCATGTATTAGGTAATGGCCATTTTTTGTGAGGCCTATGATTAAGCACTTCAATTAGGACTAATATTTTGATGCGGGTATGGAGGAACTTCACCTTATAAAGGCACAATTTTTCTAGAAATTAAGCTATAGCAGCTTTCACCCTACTCGTATGGAGACTTGAGGGTCTGCATGGCTCCTCTGCATGCGCCGCTACTTCAGTGGAAGGATAATTAAGCATGAAACCAGTAGAAACTTTTTGGGTGTGATTTTAGTGTAATACGGTTAGTTCAATTGCGTGTAGACCTTGCAAATAAATCAAATTCTCATTATACTCGCGGTATTAAGCTTGAGTGTGTAACGAGTGACGGGCCAATTTCCGCGCCTCAGCGCTTGACGAACATGCAGCTTTCAACTGCGAAAAAACTTTGTGGCAATGGCTAGCCGTTGGCGACACTGTCCTATTCGAACTGTCCGAAAATCGAACCAGAAATCTCTGCACCGATAGCGATGCTTTTAGCTACTGCACCAACTGGCCAATATTTTGCCTATGAGTTTGTTGTTGTTTAGGAAGTCCCTAAGCCTGTATCTCCGGACTGTGCGGCGGAGATTCATCAAGTAATAAAACAGAGAGCTATGAATTTCAACCTCAACCCAGAATTGGAGGCGAACTGTAGATCAGACCTCGGGGAGCATTGCTCCAGCAAGCAACATTCGGAAGGAACCGTAAGTTGATCTAGTTTGACTACTACATCAGCCATTTTTAAATTCTTTATGCTAAGTTATAATTATTACAGCCAAAGAAAAAGCTAAAAATACTTGGGCGGACGTTGAGCACTATAAGCGTACGCTTTCGTGCAGCGTAGATTCATAGCGATGACAATGGTACCAGATGTGAGCGGAAATGTCCACCCAAGTATTTTTAGCTGTTTTTGGCTGTAGTACTTATTAAGCTGCTCATGAACTCCTGGTTCTACTGTTTGCTGAATATGTGTTTATTAACGGATGTTTGGATATAGTCCATTTCTGCTTTCGTAGCTGTATTGCCTCTGTGCTAAACTGCGGAGATGGGTCCCTCCCATTCGTTACGCGATTCAGCTTAAAAACTTATTATGAAAGGGACTGTTCTAAATTTTTTTTACTAATTTTGAATGCTTTGCAGATATAGGTAAGCCAATGTACTAAATTTATTACCATTGATTTCTTTTATAAGATAAGGCTCTTCAGCCTTGCTACGCACAGCCAATCCAGACTCGACTCATTCCAGACTGTAAAGACTCTTTGTTACATTGGTCATTCTGAACATCTCAACTTCATTTTTTTATAATGGCTGCAGCTGCATGTAGCAAAGCTGATGAAACTTTTCTTGTCCCTTTGCAACCCATTCATTTCTTGCACTTAGGAATTTCAATGTCTTCAAGACAATTACGACAAATTGAGTCCCAATTGTCAAGAGAAAGTCGGAGAATTAACTAAGATGGAAGGAAAAGATGTGATGGATTTCGACAACATGTTAGTGCAAGAATGCGAACCCATGCTGCAACAATTCTGTGGCGTAAGTAATGCTTGAGTATCCTGTGATTGAAAGTTTATGAATTTTGCCGGTTAGCTCATTTGTGAAGCACATGTCTATCGGTTCCGGTGGTCTGGGGTTCCATTCGCAGGTCGGTCGAATCGGATACAGCGTCGCCATCGCTGTGACGTTTTTTCGGAGCTGTAGCCCAGGCGCTAAGCCGTGGGGATGGGTCTCGCCACTTGTTACACGCTTTGGCGTAATTTTGCGAGTATAATAAGGATGTAACTTTTTTGTTTCTTCAGCATTTGATAAAGTCGGCGGACGATGGTGCGGTGATGCAATGTTTAATTGAAAATAAAGAAAACATGTCTAACAGAAAATGCGCTGCTGGAATAACTCATTATCAACTGGTAAGTTCTTGAAATTGTAAAAAAGAAAGGAACTTTTTATCTGTGGTATGTCAACTAGTCTGAAGTCAAACTAGGCAAGCTGCATTGCATGCTGTGCTTCCTCGGCAACATTTTCGTGCTTTTTTTTGCTAGAAGACGTAAGTGGTATAACAAGCTCGCTTGAGCGTTGCGAACCAACTGTCTATGACTTCTAAGTCAAGGAAGTCTTGTCTCGTTAAGCGCGTTATCCAACAGCACAATATAATTAAGGTTATTTTCAAATTATATTAAATTGAGAATTCAACAGTGATTGAGGAAGACTGTGAAGTGAGTTTGCGCTCTTGGAGTCAGCAGCCACCCGCTATGTCAAGTGCGATCGGCTCCAGCCGTGAATCGAACCCGTCACGTAGAAGCGCGCGGTACCCCGTTAATAATGTCGCCGATAGAAGGATCTTGGTGAACGCCTAGGTCAAATAGTGGGTTAAGATTTTGTGGGGAAAGCTCCAATACAATTTTCCAGTGATTGTGACTGTATTGATTCTTAGGTGGAGATGAAAAATTTCAAGTTAAATTACAATTTCATGAAAGCGTGTGAAAATGATGTCTTGAATTTTTGTCCGGAAAAAGACCTGAAGACCGAGTAAGTGAAGATTTAGAATTTGACAAATCAATACTGGTCAATCAACTTAGTTGTTAAGACAATGCCGACGATGCGTAAGGTCTGAGATTCGAATCCCGGGGTGGTAAAATCGTACAGTGCCGCCAACGGCTCGCCACCGCTGCGACGTTTCGTCAGAACTGTGCTGCCCAGGCGCTAAACCGCGGAGATGGGCCGCACCACTCATCCGCTTCGGCGTAATAACGCGAGTATAATGAATTTTTGATTTTTTTATTTAGTTTAAAACAAGTAATACTACTAACAGCGACCGTATTTTACACTCAACGGAAAAGGTAGTAGTTTCCAGAAACTATTGTTTAGTTTACTCCGGTCAAGTACTTCTTTACATTTACGTTAATTAAGCTGGCCAATTTACTTGTTATGCCGCTGGGAAAGGCACTTAGCGGGATTACCCCATCTTATGTGGTAGGCAAATGGCTGGCAACTCTTAAGCGAGCTCGTTATAGCGCTTTGATCGCTTTCTCGTGATAGGAGGAAAATGTGCTACTAAATACAATGAATACAAATACAAAATAAAGCAGTAAAACGTGTATGTATTGTATAGCCTGATCTTCACCCTTCAAAATTCCAGCGCTTTAGGCAGCTCCACCTTTTTCCTATATTTCTGGTCGTAAGCGAGTAAACCGGTTGCTCCGACGAACATAATGAAGATTTGGTTTGAAGCCAGATCTCACAAGCTTTGGCGTTTAAAACTAGGTTAAAGAAACCCGGACTTTATTACATTTTATTGATCCCAATCCAACTTTACATTGTTTTGATGTTTTTCTAATTTATCCTTTTACCTGTTGTATTATTTTTTCAAATTAAACAGAAAACTTAACAGTCGGATTGAGACTGCGAAGTGAGCTTGAGATAATTATATTCGGTCAAATGTGATCAGCTCCAGCCGGGAATCGAACCCATCACGTAGTGTCTGTAACCTGCGCCCAGTACCGCTAGGCCATGTCCCTGACACTTGGTCATCTTTTCATTCCACTTAGGATCGAAACCAACCCATTGACTGGACGCAAAATGACGTTTTGAGATGTAGTGGATGACATTTTTTCATTTTTAAAAATTCATTTCACTTCTATCTAGTCCACAAGTCAACTTTCACGGAAATTGGTGTAGTAATACTATTTTGAACGCCACGTTTGAAAAAATTGGCATTAGAATTTGCGTAGGACGCTAAAAGTCCACGGGCTACTAGGCCATGGTAAATTGACGATTGAACTGGACAGTACTACCCGCCTTTTTTTCGTCAGCGATATGGTCTAGTGGTATTGCGCGGGTTACCGATGCGACAGGTTTGATTAGCTCCGATCGAATCGGGCGCCGTGCGCCTGCTTACTGGAAGAGTGCAAGCTCACTTCGCAATCTCAGTTACTGTTAAATTTCCTAATCAATAAATTAAAAATCAGATCTTCATTATACTCATGGTATTATGCCCAAGCGTGTAACGAGTGGCGGGGCCCATCTCTGCGGCTTAGCACATGGGTGACACAGCTCCGAAAAAACGTTACAGCAGTGGCGAGCCGCTGGCGGCAGTGTCCGATTTGACCGTCCCGGGAATCGAACCCCTGCTCCGACAGTGCGTGCTTAACAACTGAGCTAACTAGTCCGTTAGAATTAAAAATAACTTATTTATCACCACATTTTTTGCAGAGCTGATATCATTGCTTGCTTGAGTTTGGCGCAGAGAAATAGTATATTGAATGAAGGCGCCACACATTCAATATCAGAGGAGTGCAGAAAAGAAATAAGTATCGAAAAACTTCAGATGGTAAGCAGTTATACAAATTTATTCTGAATGCTTGATTCGGGGACTGCCCATTATCGGTGTGCTGGGTCTGGCGTCCGATTCCCGGGTCGGTTCGCCACCGCTGCGACGTTTCTTAAGAGCTGTGTTACCCAGTCGCTATGCCGCAGAGATGACCCCCGCCCCATGTTACACACTTCGGTGTATTACCGCGAGTATAGTGAAGATTTGATTTTTGACGTCATTCGGGTTCGATTACGCGATGGTTCTAATAGTGCGCAGTGTTGTCTTTAACTCAATACTTACGCATACGAAATACATCTAACTCTTTACACACTTCAGCGTGTAACTAAATTCGCATTATGTCGAGTTAAGATGGATTTGCACATTTGACTTTTTTACCCGATATGACACAAGAAACGTCAGCTCATTTCCTGATTTTAACCTTACAATCAGAAGCATGTAGTAGTAGTAATTTATTTTTTTCGAGTGTAGGACTATCAAGCACAAGATAAGCAAGGGAAAAAATAGTCGAAAGGCGACCACGAAGTGACCGTTAAGTTGCTACAAGCAACTTATGCTTAAAACTGAAAAGTGAATCAAGTGCATCGTATATGGGTTCAATACTGTCTACGTATATTTTTCTAGAAGATGTTTTTAAAGGTTATTTTTAAATTTTGCATACGGTTGGTTTCTTAATTCAGTAGACAGCGAGTTCCAAATTTTTGGCCCTTGAAACTATATTGGTTTTTGGCAGCGTGCTGTAGAAAATATATGAAGATAGAAATTGTTTTTGGATTTGAATCTAGTATTTTGCGAAAGTATGTCCAAAATGTCAGTAAAGATGGAAGTGAGACAAAGAGGGAGTTTTTAGTTGGTGTCTTGGTGCATAAGTTTCGCGACTTCATAAGTGTATAAGTCAGTGATTTTGAGAACCCCTAGGTTGTGATATTGTTTTGTGATAGAAGATTGACGACAGGTGTTTGAGATAGTTCGAATAGCTTTGTTTTGTAAGGACTGTAACTTTTTCAAATAAGAGCTGAAAGTGCATATGTTTTTGGAGGGGAATGTTGTGCTGTGCCCCTCTCCTGCTTTGCCTTTTAGCAAACAAAAATATAGTGCTAAATGACTGAAAGACTGCAAATTGAAAATAACCTCAGTTATTTATTTACTACACAATAAGACCACTATAGCCTATTTCGCCGTTGCTGGGGCTTTTCAGATGGTATTAAGCTATTTTAAAATTTGGTGTGGATATTCACGTCACCGATAGGTTGACGCAATAGTTAAAAACAGCGCCAACGGTGCGGGAATCTCAGGTTCAATTCCCGCTCTGTGAAATCAGGAACGATGTCGTCACCGTTGCGACGTTTCTTCGGAGCTGTGCTGCTCAGACGCTGAGTCGCGGAGATGGACCCCGCCACTCGTTACACGCCTCGGCGTAATACTGCGAGTATGATTAAGATTTTTTTGTTTGATTTAATTCACACCATGTAACTTTTTACAGCACAAGAACATATTGTTGAATCCGCAACTGGCCAAAAATTGTGAAGCAGACCAACAGAAACATTGCCGGGACGCTGAAGCGGGAGAAGCCGAAGTGATTGAATGTCTTCGCGAGCACAAGGAATTTCTCCAGCATGATTGCTACCTCGCTCTTTTTCAATTTGAAGTTAGTTTTGTAACAACCGGTCGGTCAGCTCAGTCGTTAACACATCGCTATCGGCGCGGAAGGTCTGGGGTTCGATTCCCAGGCCCTTCAAATTGGACACAGTGTCGCTACCGCTGCGACGTTTCTTCAGAGCTGTGTTGCCCAGGCGCTGAGCCATTTGTTACTCGTTTTGGTGTAATACGGCGAGTATAATGAAGATGTGATTTTGAAGTTAGTTTTGTAGGTTTTGAAATGCAATGGCCTAGCGTGGTTTCTTCATTTTTATTATTCTGTTTCTACATTTTATGCTTTCTGGGCAGCAAAGAGCTTCTTGAACCGCAGCATCAGCGTATAAGTTCAAGAGTTTTTTTAAAGCGCTAAGGTCTCGATTTGGATCATTGAAGTGAAAATTGGGTCTCTGGACTCCGGAAAAATACCGACAAAATGGCTATTTTAATTTGGATGTTTTCATTTTTTCGTTTTCCCGGGAGGTTGGTCTAGTAGTTAAAGACATCGTTATCGGCGTGGGAGGTCTTGGCTGCGTTCCCGGGTCGGTCAAATGGGACACAGTGTCGCCAACAGTTCGCCACGGTGTTGCTCAGGTGCTAAGTCGCGGAGATGGGTTCCGCCACTCGTTACACGCTTCGGCGTCATACCGCGAGTATAATAGAGTTCAACTTTTTTCCAGGCAGAAGAAGCCACTGCTCCTGAACTGGACTTCCAGCTGATGAGCAAATGCCAGAGCACAATCCAAGAACTCTGTGTTGAAGATATGGATGAAGATGATGCGGATTATGTGCTTGAGTGTCTAATCCGCAACAAACACACTATAAAAGATAAGAAGTAAGTCGATTGGTGAGGAGTACAAAAATTTATAAATGCCGAAATCAAAACTTGGGTTCGAGTCCCAGTAAAGGTATTAATTTTTTGCTGTACTTCAGCAACGGCTCGCCACCGCTGCGACGTTTCTTCGGAGCTGTGTTGCCCAGGCGCTAAGCTGCGGAGACGGACCCCGTCACTCGTCACACGCTTTCACGTAATAACGCGAGTGTAATGAGGATTTTTTTTTTAATTTTTTTGTATGACTTCAACCTTTCTGATAGTTCAAGTTCGGTTTTAAGTGACCGAATGTACTTTTGTACTATAGTAAGTTTGAAATTTCGTCTTGGAAACATGTTATTTCCAAAGTTCCAGCGTTGATAATATGTTGTGCCATCAGAAGTATAGCGAAAATGCTCGACAAATATCTGATGTTGCTGCTGTGGATTCAATTGTCTTTGCAATTTCCTGTTATTCAAGTATTAGTACAGCAGAACGATAGGAAAGTAATATAAGCAAAATATGTATTCAAATTTGCTCTAGTTGTTGAAAAATTGCTGGTTGCCCTTAAGAAATGTGTTTCTCACTTGATAAAAACATCGCTATCGATGCAGAAGGTTTGGGGTTCGATTCCCGGGCCGGTCAAAGCAGTGTCGCCAACGGCTCACCACCGCTACGATGTTTCTTCGGAGCTGTGTTGCCCAGGTGCGACGCCGCGGGGATGGACCACTCGTTACACGCTTCGGCGTAATACCGCGAGTATAATGAAGATTTAATTCTTGTTTAGGTGCAAACACATCGTGATTGACCGAGAAAAAGAAATGTTTTCTGATATCAGTCTCAATCCTCAGCTTTTGAAAAGTTGTTCAGAGGACATAGACCGCCATTGTATCACTGCTAAACTAGAAGCTACCAAAGACCATGAAGTAGGGGAAGACCCACATGGCGTTATTTATGAATGTCTGAAAGACAAATACACAGAGGGGGTACGTTTGTGATGTATTGAGTGAAGTCTTGGGTGCGTTTACTAATACGCGACAATTTTTTTCGCACCTTGTTTGTTTTAGTTTATTGTTTAGTGTTTAGCGATCACGCGAAAACCTACATTCACGTACGTTTTATTTTTTGTGACGTATCGGTAAACTCATCTTTAGCTTGGTTAAGCTGTAAATATTCGGTTATTGCGTTAAAGACCTGATTTTAGAGAACAGACTAGAATTTTCCAGTTACATAATTGCAAGCATAGTCCTAAGACTTCAAGCAATGCCGAGCAGAAAATTCAACAGATTGAGCGAGACTGCGAAGTGAGTTTGCGCTCTTCGAGTCTGCAGCCACCTGGTGTACATGTCAAATGCGATCGGCTCCAGCCGTGAATCGAACCCGTCCAGTAAGATTTTAGCGTGGCTACGCTAGGCTGTGTCTTAGTCTAATTGTGTTTTTATTTTTGCGACGTGAACACGATACAAAATACGACAAAATAAATAAGATATAACAACGGCAAAAGGAAAGGGGCAATAGAACAACAGACGTTATAGCACGCAAATAGGAAATGAGGAGTGAAAAAAAAACAAGAGAAGGTATAGAAACTAAAAAAAACAGCAAAAAAATCCAAAAATCAAAACACGCTCTGTCGTGTGTTTGAGTGAAACGGAGATTTTGTTGCTGTTGTAAAAGCTCAAATTCAAAAGTTGCCAGGGCCTGTCTACTACCAAAAAGTGGCTATCTAGTGAAGTGCCTTTTTCCAACGGCGCAACTAGTAAACTTGCGGGCTTGTTCTCACCTATATTGTTATATTTTAATTTTTTAGACACTCAAAACCTCATGTCACAGACATATCGAGTTTGTAATACGAGAAGAACAACAAGATTTCCAGTTGGACCCTCAACTTGTATTAAAATGTGTCGATTCGGTAAGTTCTACTAACTTACGTCGAAGTTGAGCATTTAGTAGCATAAATGCCTCTAGAAATTCGAGTTTCTTTTTCAGTAAGACTAATGATGTCCGTTTAAGGGCAATATATTTCTTAATAAAATTTCTTAAATGGTGAGATTGATCCTGCTATTTTTGATAATGAACACTTGAAAGTTATGTTGAATAGAGATGATGGATGTTGAACAGTTTAAATATTTTCTGCAATTTTGCATAAACGTTAAATTTTTGATTGCAGAAATGTCCTGAGAAATGCTAATTTTTTTTTGAATAAGACTGAAGGTTTAAACACAGCATGTCTTGTATGGTTTAAACACAGCATGCATTTCTTCATAAAATTTATAACGGATTGCTATGTTTAATATAGAGATTGGGAAGTGAGCTTAAAGGGAACTGAGATGTAAAATTATTTTTTCGCTAAAAGTGTTGAAAAATACAACAAATTCAAAACTGGCAGTAACAATTTTAAAAGATAGTTAGTTTACGAAAAATATAAGCGTTCAAAGTTTAGTGTGATCATCAACCAGTTTTAATCCGGTTTTTCCTCGTGTCCGAAGGTGGCCGGATGCACCTCATTGCTTCAGCAATCGCTCCCACTCCCTCTCTCCATCTCGCGCGATCTGTATCTTCCTCCACCCTCAACCCAATTTTCTTTGTATTCTCTTCGACTTGTTTCTTCCATGTTTGCTTCGGCCGTCCTCGCTTTCGTGGTCCATTCACTTCAAACATCATTGCCTTCTTCAAAATGCTCTCATCATCCCTCCTAACCACATGTCCATACCATCTTACTCCATTCGCTTGTGCCATTTTATCTAAAGTTTCCTTCAGACCCAGCATTTTCATCAGCTCCTCAGTATTCTTTCTATCCACTAGTTTTACTCCACACATTGATCTCACCATAGTTCTTTCAGTTCTTCTTAAAATTACCATCTCATTTTCCCTCAAACACCATGTCTCACTTTCATGTAACATTGCTGATCTTACGCAACTACGATACACCATCCCTTTCATTTTCAAAGAAAACCTCCCAAGTAACAACTCTCCGCATTCTCTAAATTTCACCCAACCGATCCTTACTCTTGCAGTCACTGCAGTTTCACACCCACCACTAGCATTCAGCCTATCTCCATGATAACAAAAACCCTTCACAGTCTGCACTTCATCACACAATACCTCCACTGGTTCTTCCTTTCCGTCTCCAATATCTTCACATCTTCTGCATACAAACTGTTGTGCAAAACTGCAAGATACAAGATACATGTGATGACGTACTAAGGTTTTGTTTACGCATTGAATCGTGCAAGAGTTCCAGCTGTAATGTTCGTAAACCAAATTTGCTTTGACTGACCAAAGGTCAAACGCCTTCCTCCATAGTGATAATACAGTAAAGGTTAGAAAAAGGGTTTGACCTTTGATCAGTCAAAGCAAATTTGGTTGGCAAATTTTCTAACACCTTTAGTAAAAAAATAATTTTACACTTCAATTCCCTTTTGGCTTTTTGGCTCCGTAGCTATTCCAGTTAATATCCATTGCTCTATCCGAGCCATTACTTCACGGTTCACATAGGTGACCGACAATGATGTGAAAACCTAAAGCAGTTCCGAATTTTTCTATTGCTTGTTTTGAATTGACTTATCTTGGAATCAAAACCAGGTTTTTTGCTTTAAAATCACTGATAATTACCACTTGTCTAACTATCTTTAGTGAAAAATGTGCAAATGTATTTTAGATCACTGATAATTACTACTTGTCTTACTATCTTCAGTGAAAAATGCGCAAATGTATTTTAGATTGAAAAACATTGCTCTCCTAGTGAATCTTCTAAAAATGTCATTGAATGCTTGAAGAAATCGTATTATAAAGGAAAGCTGGCTGAAGATAGTAACTGTATGATTGTAAGTACACCATAAGCATTAATCAAAAAGCTGAAGGAGGCTGCAAGAAATGTACTTAGTCGTTTAAATATGCATAAGGAAGACTGCAAAGTAAGCTTGCGCTCTCCGAGTCAGCAGCCACTTGGTAAGTTGGTGTACATGTCAAAATCGATCGGCTCCTGCCGTGAATCGAACCCGTCACGTGGGATCTGTAACCTGCTCGCGGTACATCTCGGCCATTCGTTGTTTTTTATCGTTATAAAGGTAAATTTACTCAAAATGTGTATTTAACAGTATAAGTTACGTACGAAATTATCTGCTCAACTTTTGTTCGGATTTTAATGGCATAGTTTGCACGACTCATGCGTTGTTTTGAAAACGCACAACAATGTCCGCAAATTTTCATCCGGTTTGGAACGGAACATCACAGTTGTGTGCGTACAAATGCAGTTTAAAACGCCATTGCGGATACGGTGCAAATCGGCTTAAAACTGCTTGAACTGAATTTAGGAAGTTGCGAAGATAATTTTGGAAGGACATACGGATATAAAAGCGGACCCAATTTTGGAACACTCCTGTGCTAAGGATCTAAAGAAGCACTGTAGCGAAATCCCAGAAGGTCATGGTCGTCGTAAGTTTTTTGTTCACTTTTTTGTCGACTGAAAATGCGCTTACCGCTTCGCGACATGCGACAAAACTATAATGTTAGTGAATGTAGAAGATTTTTGCGTGGTCGCTAAACAGTAAAATAAAACAAACATGGTGCGATAAAAAACTGTCGCTTATCAGTAATCTTTAAGTTCATGAAACTTAGTTTTCAAAACTTCAGCTTTGTTTACGATTTTTTGATCTTCGGTTTTTGAAAAACATTGTTAGAGAAGTTTTTATTCGTCCTTTAATGTTTTGTTTGCTTTTAGGCTTGTGTAAAAACGTAAGCAGTTAAATAGATTTGTTATTATGAGAGAAGCTGATTGCATTAAAAATACAGGAGTTTATCTTGGTGAAATTTGAATCTGTTCACTAGGTTTTTATATCAACTTTTAAGTGTATTTACAGCTCGAAATTATTACTGTTTTGTTATTTTAAAAGAAGAATGACGAGTAAATTTTGAAGAGGTTCTGCAGCAAAATGGTACATTTTATTAGACCGTTGAAGATTTTACCTGAATAAACTAATGCGAGATTGTCAAGATTAATGAGATTGTGTCTTTTTTGTTATGGTGTAAAGTAGCAGTGACGCACTAGCCTGGCAGGCACTGTTTCGACGTGATAGGTTTCATCAGGGGAGCTTACAGTGGTCTGAAGTGAACTACAAAAATTCAGTTTAAAGACGTCAAAAGACTTTTCGCTTGTGGTACTTACCACGAAGTAGAGATATCTTCACGTTGCCAAAATGCTCAAATCACGGAGTAATGCTGTATTTACTGTATGTTCTCATTTTTGCAATCAAAAGGTAAGACTGTTTGATTTATTTTAGCTGAAGACTTATCTGATTTATTTTCAGTGATTACTTGCCTTGTAAGATTGGCTGATGATGACGACGAAACTAAGTTGCGACCGGAATGTCGAGACCAGCTCGAAATGAGAAGAAAAATGTGGGGTAAAGCTGTACATGAGGTAATTCCACGCGATAAATGTTTGTGCTGATGCTTGTCACGAGTTGAAGGCGCCTTTCTCTCAAAACTCTTCAGAAGAAAAGTGCATTGGTTAGCTTTAACGTTTAAAGGTGGGGTTCGGTGCAAAACAATACGCTAGGATTGGTTTTGTTATGCCTTGAATTACTCAATAGCTTTGATCGGATGTTAAAATTCGATTTCGTTACGAAGTTATTAGCAAAACAAAGTAAAAAAAATACTGGCTTCTGATTGGCCGGTTTCATTCGTGACGTCATTGGAGGGCAAGCAGATTCAGTTTTCTCAATCAGCTGTCTGGGCTTTACCACTTGTTGATGATTGCATTGCCCTGGCTGAGTTTTAGAAAAATAAATGGTTGGTTTTTGCATGGCTCCTGGATGCAGCAATAGGGCTACAAAAAGTATAAGCAGTGATGGGATTCAGGGGGTTCGCGCGAACCCGTTCTTGGAATGTCAGGATAATCAGCGAACCCGTTCTTGCTTTTTTTTACACACATCAGACCTTTATGAGGGAACCTGTTGTTAGTAAGTACGATACAAAAGAGAACCTGCTCTTAAAATTTTGAATCCCATCACTGAGTATAAGCTATATGGTATTTTTTGTAGGGGAAATGTGCAGTAGGCAGTTAGCATAGAATCGACGTTTGAAATTGTTATTTGTGATATCGGTAACAAACAACGTAAAGAGCTGAATTTTTGTGGTGTGGTAGAGATATGTTTTCAATGGGTAGATTGAAAGTAGGAGTAAGATCCTTTTTACTTCTGTTTGGAGACTTCTAAGAAATAGACTACTTACCCAACTTTCATACAAATCTGTTTAGTGATCTAATAAATATCAAGTCATGCTTTTGCTTACGTGTGTGTATTTATGTAGATTCACCAGTGGTGTAAAAAGTATTTTGAAATTGTGCGTAGGTAAAAGTATTGTTACTGACGGCAGGACTGGTGAGAGGCGGGGCAGGGAAGTACAAAGTACCCGGGACCCGTCATGTTTTGAGGAATTCGTCACAGGTTTTGAGGGGCTTGTCACAGGTTTTGAGGAGCCCCGCTCTTATAAAACTTTTTTCTTTAGAGCGAGACACACGCGAAGAAATGTTGGAGAAATTACGTCTTCTCTATGAGACCTTTTTTTGAGACAAACGAAAAAATAAGAATTAAATTTTGGTACTGGGGAAGAGATGAAAACCGGTTGGGTCGACCGGCACCGGTCGGGCGAGGTTCTTCGACTGGCCGGTCATCCCGGGCAAATTCCTTTTTCTTGAAGCTAAAATACACCTAAACACCAAGCGAAATATACATACCGATATGTGTTTTTTAAATAGTAAAAAACATTTTCGCAGCAGGAGCGTCAACAAATCACACCTTCTGAAAACAAAAGTTTGTTTTCTGTTTACTTTTATTAAAATACTCTTTTTTTTAGATGAAATTTGACGTGTTCAATACATTTATAGTGACAAAGTTAGCGCAAACTACAGTTTGTCATTAGGTTTATTGAAGACTGAACATAAACCTTTAGTAAAAAAACGGTCGACCGGGCCGGTCAGAGACCGGTCAACCGGCGTAGATTTTGAAATTTAAAATTTACCGATTGGGTCGAGAAAATCTTGACCGGTTCCATGTCTGACCGGGGAGGGGGGGGATCTCTGCTCCGGGGCCCGGGTTTTTTCTCAACGGCCCTGACTGACGGCAAAATATTCGAAGTAAAGTAGAAAGTATTGACTAAAAAAAGCACTCAAAATTAAAAAAGTAGTCATTAAAGTGTCAGCTGCACACTTACCGATGATGACTTGCAGCTCTAAAGGTGCAAAATGGTAAACCAAAAGAAATTATTACCGCTCAGATGGCCGAATCGATAGAACGTCTGCTTCTAGAACGGTAGATTCCGGATTCGGTTCAGAGTAGGATTAAACCAATGACTTAAAAGTTGGTATTCATGGCTTTTCTGCATGACGCTTAGCATCAAAGGTGACAGCGTGAAGGCCAAGCCAGCAAGTTCAATTGTTGTGTTATTCGGAACCACGCTCGGCGAGATTTCCTTATCTCGGAGTGGTAGACAGGTGATTCAAAACTCCTAACTACCTAAGCGAGCTTGTTATAGCTCCTCTATCACAAAGAAGGATAAACGTAGCCTATGAATAAATAAGTTTTAACTTACAAGCGGAAACCTGCTTATTTCTGTTACCACTTTAATTATAGCGTTGGAGTTTGCTTTTTTTCATAATTAATTAAGGTTGAAAGAGAAATACAGGTACGATAGTTTCGCTGCTGGGCCTTCATATTTATGTTATTGTAATTGTATTGTGAACCAAACCCGAGATTTGCTATTTATCAATTCAATTGATGATCGCGGGTGCAATCGCTGTACTTTTGGCGTCTGCGCGCGTGATTGCGAGATACCGCTTGGTAGCTTGTGAAGCGTGCTTTGTTGATTCGATTTTCTAGCATAGCTTGCTCGTAGTGTTAGTTAGGACTGCAGCTGCGCAGTGCAGCTGTGATTTTCGATTGGGGTCGATAATTTGGTTCATAATGTAAGAAGTGCTGTGCTGTGTTAGCAGAGAAGAGAAATAGACATTACCAGAGAAATAACCATACATTGTAAATTATAGTGTATTAGATTTTAGGTGCAACGAGGGGTTTCAAGTAAGACTAGAAACTTAAGGTCTCAAAAAAATCAAATCTTCATTATACTCGTCGTATTACGCCGAAGCGTGTAACGAGTTGCGGGGCCCATCTCCGCGGCTTAGCGCCTGGGCTACACAGCTCCGAAGAAGAGTCGCAACGGTGGCGAGTCGTTGGCGACACTGTGCCGATTTGACCGGCCCGGGAATCAAACCCCAGACCTCCCGCACCGATAGCGTGCGCTTTGCAACTGAGCTAACGGCCGGTTTAACTTAAGGTCTACTTTATCTAAAATAAAAACTATTAAAGTAATGTTACTTTATAGTTTTATACTAAAAGTACTTAAGTAAACGTAAAAATAGCCAAAAAAAACTACTCAAAAAAGTACTCGTTACCGAAGAAAACTACTTAGGTAATCTATCTACTCAAGTAAAACCATTTTGTTACTTTACAGTTTACACCAAGGAGATTCACGAAGACATTGAGAAAGAAATTGCTGCTGAACATGTAATGGTTCAAACAAAATTTCTTCCCTTTGTTTACCTTCCATATGTACCATAATGTGTTTGTTTCCTTTGACCAGAATACGCTGTTCAGACACGTTCTACAACCAACCTATGCGTGCTGCAGCTATAGAAATACTCAGTACAATTCAGCTTGCCCTCCAATGACGTCATTTTTGTGTAGCGCCACCTATTGGTATATTTTAAATAGCCTAATAGGCTTTTAACAAAAGCTTTTTCAGTTCGGCAATATTGACAAAAGAATTCAGTGTACAAAATTCTTTCATATAAGTTTTTGTTTGTTGGCACCGAACCTCCCCTTTAAGATATCAACCAAGGATAATTAAACGTTTAAGTACCGAAAAAAATACAACATTGTGCGGAATGTGGGCCCTATTTTTGCATTCCCTGTTTTTCATAGCGCCTTGCTGAGATGTTGCGGTTACTAATGCTTCTTGTTCAATATGAAAGACACTTAGCGGGATTCCCCCGTCTTGAGAGTGGTGGAAAGTTAGCCCGTAACGTCTAAGCGAGCTCGTTGTAGCGATTTGATCGTGGTAGGAGGATAAATGTGCTGTGTAACTTGATACAAAAAACACTAATACAACCTACTCCGAAATAAATCCCCACAATGAAAGGTTGTGTGATAAAATGTCTAGTTCTGGGTTCGATACTCAAGCTAGGCTATGAGCTTTTTAAAAAAAAAGAACGGTTTACATGGGATAGAAGAACAGCTTTTTGCGCTCATTACACTGTCAAGAAAAAAGTCTTAAAACAAATCAAAAATCGAATCTTCATTATACTAGCAATATTGCACTGAAGCGTGTGACGAGTGGCGGGGCCCATCTTCGCGGCTTAGCGCCCGGGCAATACAGCTTCGAAATGACGCACCGATGGCGAGCTGTAAGGCGACATGGTCCGATTTGACCGTCCCGGTAATCGAACCCCAGACCTCCCTCACCCATAACGTTGTTTTTAACCCCACGCTACCCGGCTGGGTTTCTCACTTTTTTTACATTGCAGAAAGTACAAGGGTTTCACGATATTCACAAAGCTGTCCAGAGTTCGGAAAATTCAAGTTATATTTTATCCGTCACCACGTTAGTAGTGTTACTTATTTTGATAGCCGGTATTTTTTGTGGACGAATTTCTCGAAAAGTAATGCGAAACCGGAAAAGAGTCTTGTAATGTGTCGATTATATCGTTTAATTATGCGCTCTTCCCGATATTCGGGACGTTTTTTGTTGCGATTTGTGAAAACTATAAAATTGCATGTGGGAGTAGATAATTGATAATACTTGGAGCACCGGCGTTAGCCTACCAGAGCCGTAATCCTTTAAGTTAACGTTATTTCTCTTATCACAGGCAGGCCCAAATTTTATATTTAAATTGGATTAAGTTTCTCCAAGTATCGTTTCTCATAGGCCGGGAAAAGATAAACCAGCGATTCGATGTTGGTTAAAATCGGTGCTCTTGACACTGCCTTAAATATAAAAGAACACACGATTCTTATCGTCACTCGTTGCACTAATTCGATTTCGATATTTTACACATATTGTTTTCACTTATTTACCGATATCGTTTTGTTAAAGTAAGCTCTGCCGTCATTTGGCAAAACCCATTATCTCCACTTCTACACTTTTCGAGAAAATCAAGTTTTATTTTGTAGGTTTTTTCAAGAATGTTCGTGATCGTAGATTTTTTTAATTTTTGGTTTGATGAAAGTGCTTGATCATAAAAGTTTAATGATAAAGTTTAATGTCAGTAATATTAATCAACGAATGTATAAACAGCGTATGAGATTTGCGTTTGATTTTTATCCAAATTTGCATTAAACTCAATTAGCTATTACGTCACTATTATCATTGTTTCATATTGTTACGCACAATTTTTTCACGAGTTAGATGAAAATTTTTGAGAAATGCATTGAATTTTGCTTATGACGCAATAACAGATTAACAATTACGAGTGGAGTTAACGGGTTTTGCCATCTACATTTTTGACAACTTTTTGTACAGAAACGGAGTTAATGGGTTTTGCCACCATAGATAACTCAAAATCGCTTAGTAGTACAAACTCGAAATTTGCACACAAGAAGGACATTGTTGTAACGATTAAAAAAAAATGCAAAAAAACGAAATTTCAAAATTTTGGAGTTAAAGGGTTTTGCTAAATGACGGCAGTGCTATTTGGGATTTTCGCAATTTTACCGGCCATCTATGTGAAAATCGTTTTTGTTTTTTATAACTGGTAAACGATTGTTTTTTTTCGTATTGTTTCATGTATATTTTTGTATTGAAGGCTGAGTTGTGTGGGCCTGTTTAAGTCAAGTAACGTTTTTCTTGTAAATTTAGGTTTTGAAACAGTAGTATTTCTTGCTACGTTTTGCTAGTTCACATAACATTACTGATGACTCTTATGTTACTTGAATGGGAATGGGGAAGCTGCTGCAGGCTTGATTGTTAATCTGGCCTCCATGGAACGTTTGCGTTAATTTTTTTAGAGGCTGTCACACTTTTTGATTATTTTATGGATTTGTTGCGTAAAAACCAGTTAATAGTCTGCTTCACAGTAAAAAATAATTTATCGTAGTTATTTGATAAATTTACTACCACCTGTAGGTATTTTTATGCGGATAGGAAAAAATTTAAGTCAATTCGGCCAGTTTAAATAATATTATGCAGTTGCCCGCAATATTTAGCAGGTTTGTCGCCCCTGTGCTAGAAGATTTGAGTTTCTCATGCTGAGTAATGTCACTGTTATCTGTATCGTGGCAGTAAATATTTTCATCAAATTTTCAGAACCTCTCGGTTTAGAGAGGTTTGTTTAACTATACACCGTTACACGCATTTGTGACGTCATCGTTACGTAATTGATGATACAAAGGTTGTACACTTTAAATTCCCGTTTGGTGGTCCAACAGTTTACAACTTTTTTATCAAAATCTTTTTCTAAACTTGCATTGCTTGAAGAGTTTGCAATGAATTGTCAGTAATATACTATTTTTCCAAGTGAACCAAACTGTTGATTTAATGTGAAGGAAAAATTGGAGTCAGATTATTCGTTCAATTAACTTTTTACCTGCTCTTCCTATTTGCAAAATTACCTCATCAAAGCGAAATTTTTTGTAGTACATGGGTTCCTTAAATAAGTTGTCTGGTCGTCATAATTTTGTATTGGTTGTTTAAGCAATTCCGTGACCATTTTTTTTTTGGTTGGAGGTGGAGTGTAAGAATTTGACAAGAAATCAAATCTTCATTATACTCTGGTTATTACCCCGAAATGGTGTAACGAGTCACGGGGTTTCCGTCTCTGCGACTTGGCAACACAGCTCCGAAGAAACATCGCAGCGGTGGCGAGCCGTTCCCTACTCTGGGTCCAATTTGACCCGCCCGGAAATCGAATGCAAGACCTCCTGCGCTGGTAGCGATGTCTGGCCCGTTTTAGGTAAAATTTGACTCATAAATGGGCTGAAAGGTAAATGAGTGTTCTATGCGAAACAGCAGTTTTCCTAACACATTACGTTTTACATCTGCGTTTTTAATCCATCTTTGGCTAGCAATTGTATATAGATTTTCAAATGGCAATAGTTTGTGGGTTTCATTTTCCACTCGTGTTTTTGTTAGTGCTGTATTGTGTGAAGTTTCATTGTACAGTAAATGATATTTCTTTTTTTTTAAGTTTTGCAATTTGCAGTCCAAAAACCTTGTTAGTTCACGAAGTTAGTTTGACTAGAACTGGATGAATCTTTAAGCAACAAAAGTTATAATACAGTTTTCCTATTGTACAAATACATTACCAATGCGTCAAATCCGCTAAATGCAAAATTTCTTTAACGTTTTACTCATTTCTTGTGAATTTCTTAGAGATCAACTATGCGCATCTTATCCTAATCTTCGGATTAAGCTTGAACACGCTGAACCTTGATAGCGTGTAACCGGTATTTTCTTTTACGTAATTAGACGTTTCGGCAAAAAAATTCAGTTGCCCTCTTGAGGTGTGTAGGATTTATTTCCGTTTAAGAAATGAACTTAATTTTTACTGTGTTTTTTTTTTTTTTTGGTAGGCCTAAAAAGAAGCCATAGCGTATTCTGAATATTTATCTTGGTTGAAAAAATGTATTTCTATTGTCAGTTGACTCTATTTCGCAGTGTATTTATCAAGGCAATATTTACGTAGTACGTTGTGAATGTTTGTTTTGAAGCTAGTTTAGTTTCGGATGTCTACTGCCTGATACTTAAATGTGAGCTCTCGGATTTGGCAGTAATGTTGCTTTTTGCAGTGTTTCTTGTGCAGTAAATTTGGTATGAATAAATAAATATGGGTGAAAAAAATTTTGTGATTTATTTTTTTATCGTTTGGAGACTCTATGAATGCTTTTTGTTGTTAATTGGTTAAAAACTTGCTCAAACCCTTCTTCGGGCGTTTGGTTAACAGCGTCTTATCGTGGCAGTGATGATACTGAGATAGAGTGACAGAGGGTGAATTTATTTTTCTGTGGGAAGACGGTAACAAAAAATGTCCGTATAGTATAATTTACGATCAAATACAGTGTCGCCATCCTGTGTGAGGCTACGAAATGACTTTATTCCAAATCCAGGAGAAATTGGCATGGTCGTTACTGTTATTACTCTTATTTTCTGTACGATAAGCAAGCTTGGAGCAGGTTACCCGCTATAACTAAAGTGCTTTACTTAACACTTCTTTTATTTAACCGTTTTACTAAGCAATTCAATCTACTGAATCTGAAAATTTGGTACATGCACAGTTGTATCAAGGGGTTAAAATAAAGCCACAGTAGTTCTCGAAACTGGATGTTTCGACAACATAGATTCAGCTGCCATCATCAGCAGTGTAAGCAAGGCAGAGCAAAACTGAAAAGGAGAAACTGTCGAAAGTTCCAGTTTAAGGATTACTATGGCTTTATTTACTTCTGCACGTATTCGCGTCCCATATTTATTGGATTCTGAACAAGTTTATTTTGGCTATATTGCAGGCTGCTTGAAGTAAAAACTCGTAAAAGTAAAACGCATAGTGAGTGTAGTTAATATAAATGAACATGAAACAAATGCGTGGCTTGCAAAATTTCGATTTTTGACGAAGTAGCAATGATGTATCACCGATCAGCATTTTACCTTCTATTTAGGCTACCATCATGCAGGGTTATGGAATTGTAAACTTTTGCGTGAGGTTCAAAAAAATTGGATTCATTAAACTCAAAATAGATCAAGATTTGGAACATTTAGGTAATTTTTCAATACTTTAATTACAAAAATAGGAGCCAAAATATTAACATTTGAATATTTTCGCGATATTTCCATTTACACTTAAACCATTGTCGATCTTATTTTAATAGAATCAACCTTCTATTTGAATAAGATTGGCAATGTAAATATCTCGAAAATATTTAAATGTGTTAAATATTATTGGCTTTTATTTTTGTAAAGATCAAGACTTGTTTATTGCTTTATTTAAGCATTACGTTCTTCGGTCTATTATTCGTTTTATTTCGTGAAAAAGTGCGTTAAAAGTGAAATAAATACACACTCGACGCTTGGACTTCTCAAAATGGTGGTTTTAATAATGGTGCTTTTGCACAAAAAATTAAGTGAATTCGCAATATACGATGCTTCGTAAGATCCACGGTATAAGTTACCACGATTTTAATGTAGCCTACAATGCTATGAAGAGAGGATAGAGCATAAAAACGCATGAACATGTAAAACAAAAAAATCAACGAAGTGTTATAGTCAACAGTTTGATTCCACCGTAATTCATGTACATTAGCAATTAGCACTAATTCAAAATAAACAAAATTACATTAAAAATCTTACGTAGGCTGCGGAACAGCAAGTCGTTATCGTTGTCGATCTCACTTAAAATGCAAAAAATTTTACTAGAACACTTGGTAAAAATCGAAACAACAACAAGCAATAGATACGTATTTGGAAAGTAAACGTAAAAACAAACAAGCCATGTGTGTACGTTTTCACCGTGAATGTGGAATCAAATGTGGTAGGACCTGAAATGCGACGCACAAGCAATTTTAATCTACTTCGAATGCACTACAAATTTGCCAGCGCAGTACAAGTTCTTCATTTTCAATTTTGCAAGTTCGATTTCGGTAATTCTTTACCGAGTTTAGCCAATGCTACGTTCAAGTAGTTTCTGCCCAGTAAAGATACGTGCAAAACTCGATCAACTTTTTTTTAGTTCCAAGATTTTGTTTTCGAGTTCGGCAAAAAGGAGCGAGTTCGCCACCCTGGGTGGTAGCGCAATAAGTGCGAGATTTTGAATTAATTGAGATGAGCTATAGGTAGGATATTTTTCGGTCTGAGTACTCTGAACTATTCAGGTTACTCCGTTTTCACATTATTGTAGATGTAAAATATTTTGTGTTTCTCTGAAATGTATTTTGTGTTTCTCTGAAAAAGCAATAACTTGTTTCAAAAAAGGTCCGAGAGGCGCGCATAAGCACACCCCCCTTGTGCAAAGGCCTACCGCTTGATATCAGAGTACGACTACGATATCACATAGCATGGTCTAGCAACCAATTTTTTTCCGCTGGAATAAAATTCCCATAAGCAGTCAGCAGTGGTCTATATCACTCTCCGTTTCATTAATCGCCATCTAAGGAGTTAAAATGGAAAACCACGGATAGCGACCTGGTATCTCACATAGTATTGTCGACGTATCGAACTTTACAAGTTGTTTTTACTTGAAAGTCTCAGGCAGCATGGTTAACTTGACGAAGAGACTTCTTGTTGGGAGCAGTTTTGATCTCCAAATTCTGCAAATCCAAAACAGATAGTTTCTTTAAACCAAAGAAACACGAGGGGGCATGTCTAGAGTTCTTTTAGGAAGGTAAAAAGCCAAAAAAGCGTTTATTTAAACATCTCCAATGGCCGGTTGGTTGTCCGCCTCTGAAGCTATAGACTCGCATTTGATTTCGAGTCTGGTTAAACCAAGAACTTCAAAATTGGTATTCACAGCTTCCCTGCTTGAAGCTCAGCATTAGCGAGGCGGTGTGGAGACCCGGGGGCGGATTAAGAGATCGCGGGGCCATGAACAGTTAACGGTGATGTCCAATTTTCCGCCCAAAATCGGGTAAAGAGCAAAAAGAAGGTCATCACGTCCGCGGGCCGTAGTTTGAGTTGAAATCAGTATCGTTTTACAATCCAGCAGCTATAGATGAGTAAATGCGCGGGACCCCCAAAGCGTGGTGCCTGGGGCAACTGCCCAGTTCGTCCATTGCTTAATCCGGCCCTGTGGAGACCGACCCGGCAAGTTTACTTGTTGTGTCGTTGGAAAAGCACTTTGCGGGATTTTCCATCTTGGTGTGGTAGACAAGTGGCCGACAACTCTTAAGCGAGATCGTTATAGCGCTTTGATCGCTTTTTCGTAAGAGCAGGATGAATGCGCTAGTAAATAAGTAAAATAAAACATGTTGTAGTTTTGTCATTTTGTGCTCCAAAAAGTGTCGAAATACTAAGCAGTGGCGTCGCGAGAAATTTTAAAAAGGAGAGCATAAAATGCAAAAACCATGAAAAGAGTCTGGCATATTCCGGTCATTTTGCAACATTTTTTCTAAAAGGCAAAGGCAAAAACGGAGTTGGGCAAGGCACTACGCCTCCCCCTTCCCGTAAATACGCTACTGGAACTAAGGTAGCCTATTGTTATGCGTAACTAAAAACTCAGGGGAGGGACTTGAACTTTTTAGCCTTCCCTGCATCCTCCAAAGCCATCTCATACGATAATATGTGTCACGAGGTCGCTGAGCCCAACTACGCAACTTAAGGTGCGTTTACCAATACGCGACACGCGACAATAATTATAACGCAATTGAATGTAGAAGGTTTTCGGGTGATTGCTAAACCAGCGTTTTTCAAACTGGGAGGCGCGGACTATTCTTAGGGGAGGCGCGAATGTTAACCTCAATCATTTAAAAATCATCGTGTGATAAGCCTACAGCATAATCCGTTTAATTGCATAAAAACAACACCTATATGTTTGATTAACCGAAGTATTCGTCGCAAAATCAAGAGAGGTTATTATTTAAAATTACAGTATTAGCTCGCAAGCAAGAAATCTAAGCCAGTATCCAAAGTCTTGCTTAACTCTTTACGAAACTTCCAAGGTCATTGTGACGTCCTAAAGGTGTGTTTAACGATATGCGGTACGCGGTGATGCGATTACCATCACAAACCATGCTGGCCTGCGATTACGCTCTATAAAATTTGCTAGCCTGCGTCAAACAAGCTGATTGTTCAATGATGTCGTAACAATCAAACGTGTATTGTCTTACTCCAGTCGTCAAGGTTATCTCAAATATTCTTTTAATACCGGGCCATAATACCGGACGATAAAGCGGTAAAAATTGTACAAAGCTGTGCGTTCGATTTGTTCTTTAAATTGGCGCAAGCAAGTGGCACCGTGTTTTGATCGTCTAAGCATTCTGAAAGTAAGAGATGCAGCCAAAATGGAAATGGCGAAATTTGTCCACAAATCTCTTAACCACTCTCTACCAAAATATATTCAAACCTATTTTTACAAGGTGTCATTGGCACACAAACGTTCTACTAGGTCTTCCTCCAGTGATAATTTAGCAATCCCTCTGTTTCGAACAAGCCATGCGCTAAGGTCTATCAAGTATCAGGGGTCAAAGGTTTGGAATTCGATACCAACTGCTATTCAACGTTTAAAAGTCAAAAAGTTTCCGCAAACATATTATCGCGAGCAAATATTGGTTGGATATAAACATTAAGTCACTAAATTTTACTTGCAGTTCTTTCTTTTAATTAGCCACACACTAAAAGATGTAGCTATCTTATTGCTGCTACAAGGAGGATTGAATGTGAGCATTTGCTCGATTTCGGTATTGACCAAAGAACTTACCGTTCTCGGCAATCCGTTTAGAGTGTTTTGCAGTTGTCCGATTTCCTCTATGGTTGCATTGCGGTCTCGTTTCTCATTATCAAAAGCGTCCCACATTGTGATCTGATGCTCGATTTTGTGCAAAACTGAACAAAGATAGGAAACAGCTTCCTCGGAGAAATTATTGCCGATAAGGCTGAGATCTCTGATCTGTAATATTTAAACGATAAGAAGTAGCCTATTTTACTTTAAGAATTGAAATTTGATTTTTCAAGACCCTTCGTTTGCTGTCAACAGCTCAGATGGCCGAGTGGTGAGAGCGTCCACCTGGGGAGCTGGAGACTTGGGTTTAATTCAGAGTCGGATCAAACCAATGACTTTAAAATTGATATTCACAGCTTCCTGCTTGACGCTCAGCATTAAAGAGGCAGGGTGGAAAACAAGCCGGCAAGTTTACTTGTTGGGTCGTTGGGAAAGGCACTTATCGGAATTTCCCATTTTGGTGTGGTAGACAGATGGTAGGCTACTCCTAAGCGAGCTCGTATAGCGCATTGATCGATTTCTCGTGATAGGAGGATAAATATTATGCAACTAAATACAAATGTCATAATTTTAGGCCACGTAATAACGCATGAACACTGGACATCTCAATTCATGATGTTAGGCAAATAACATTTGGGCCTACAGCTGTTTGCTGTTGTAGACATGTTGGGATGCGATGATATCTACTAGAATGTTGTACCGCTGGCAATTTTCTGATACCGGTACGCGAGCATTTAGTTTAGTTTTACCAGTGCCCTGTTATTAAAAGGTTGGCTACTACTCAAATCACTATTAATCTCCTCCGTGTGCGCACCACCAAGTCTTACCGTGGCAGGCATTTCTGTTATAGCGTCAATAACAAACTTGAAAGAGTACATATCCATCGAACAGCTGTATAGGTCCAGTCTTTTCAAAAGTGTTGAAATTTTTCTCAAAACTGTGCTAATGGC
This sequence comes from Trididemnum miniatum, assembly GCA_964006365.1. Classification (NCBI taxonomy): domain Eukaryota; kingdom Metazoa; phylum Chordata; class Ascidiacea; order Aplousobranchia; family Didemnidae; genus Trididemnum; species Trididemnum miniatum. The sequence continues at coordinate 10,992,937 of OZ023252.1, forward strand.
ATGAGTCTGACTCGCAGTGAGAGGTCGCATTGAAAAATCTATTACATCCGGACATAATCTTGCTGCTTGCTCAACCATGTCGTCTCTGTTGCATTCCCGGATGTCAATCCAAGTGTCAACAAGATCATCTAAAAAGCAAAAACTTTACTGATCGAGTGAAGCTTTTGCCAGAAAAATTTTCAGATTTCTTATGAAGATGGGTGTGGCATAATCTTTCCCCCAAGAAAAAGACATCAGCCCACTTTAACGCTGCTTGCCATGAGTAAAATTGAGCTTTTATGGTGTTCCTTAAAAATTATGGTTGCCTTCTGAAATTTTTTTCGGGGCGCTTCAGATTTGACATCATTCAAGATTTCTCAAAATAGGTTTTGGAACGATGCAGCGGCCGAGTTTCTCAAAATTTTGTTTCTTTTGAAATTATCAAGTGTGTTAGAGCCTTACCAAACTTTTTTTCTCTGCTTTGTTTTGCCAAGACTTCATCAAACTTTTTCAAAAAGAGCTCTCTTTTTCTTTCCACATCTTTTCCTAAAAATGCAACAGTTTAATGTGTTTTATTGAAGTTGATTAGATAATTACTCCATAGGCTACAGCTTGAAAATATGCTGGTATTGGGGTAAACTTGTATGTCTGATATTGTTAGCATGAAGATTTAAACATGACTTACCGTCAACTTTCATGTCAATGAGCAAACCACTGACAAACTTTCGCACCATTGACCATCGCGGGGTAAACAGGAATTTTTCTATGACGTCATAAAAGTCCCCAAAAGGCAACTTTTTGACGATGTGGGTAGCAGCGAAAAATTCTTGAAGAGATTGGTGAGAAAAGTACAGTTTTGTGTCGCCCTCAAAAATCCTGCTTGAAAACCCTAAAAATCCCTGGACTGCGACAACCGCGATCACGAGATCTTGGACTTCCTCGACAACTAAATTCTCTTTTTGCAGCTGGGTGATTGTGATGAGCACGGTGCAATTGACTGTTGCATCAAAAGCAATTTTTCCCAACTGTTCTGTGATCTTTTCAATGTCAATTGTGACGTGGTCACATCTTCGGAGGTTTTCGATAACAGTCGCGAAAATTCGGGTCACCGTCGTGATTTCTCCGACTCTTGCCGAAGGTCGCAAAGATGCTTGAATGCAAAACTGCAACATCATTGGATTTAAACAGAAACTGATCAGTTGGGGGGCAGTTGTATTGATTTTATTCCACAAAGTTTCTCCTTGATCCTGGGCGAAAGTGAAGAAAAGGGTCTTCATATCCGCAAAAGTGAGGTCCCTCAAAAACAGAGTGAGATCCGGCCTCAAAGAAGGGGGCATGGAAATGACGCTGTGGGGACGGGAGGTTATCACCAGTCTCACATTACTGAGGAAATGTCGGTTACACAGGCTTGAAACCAAGTTTTCAATTCTTTGCTTAGTTTCGTATCCATGCTTCGGAGCTTTGGAATTTAGATTCCACTCCGCTTGGTCAAATCCGTCAATAATTATTGCAACTTGTTCTTGGTTTTTCTTTACCCATTCAAACACAAGGGAACGCTTGTAGCCATCTAAATCAGGAAAAGCATAGTTGAGCAAGAGATCCTCTAGAGTTAATTCTTTGTCCCCATAATTCATTGACATAAAGTACAAATGAAAACACAGATAACGATTTGATTTTGCGAGTCTTTTTGAGCATGTAGTTTTGCCAGAACCTGGGTAACCAATCAGAGCAGTGTACGACTTTTGCCCCAACTCTAAAACTTTATCAAACGTGAGCTCGTCCCCCCAAGTAATTTCCAATGTATCGAGGGAGGGTATGTATTCATCATCAGGGGGGGCAGCTCCTCCCTCAAAAAAAGATGTTTTGACCAGTCGAGGATGTACAACGGGAACATCAGCACTTTCAACAGCAAGACCTTTGATCACCAAGTCGTCCTCTCTTTTTCGATTTTGAAGTTCTTTGAAATCCTTCACAGCTTCCTCCATGTCGCCTACAAATAGTAGATTAAAATTGTCACGAAAACAATCAGAGGATCGGTTGGTAAAGCGGTAACAACCTAAATCTCGCCATCGGTCCGGGAAGTCTAAGGGTCGATTCCCGGCTCGGTCAAATTGTACACAATTTCGCCGAAGCTGTGATGCTGCTTCGCAGTTTGAAGCTGTGCTGCTCAGGCGCTAAGCCGCAGTGATGGGCCCCACAACTAGTTGCACGCTTTGGCGTAATGCTGCGAGTATAATGAATATTTGTTTTGGGCTTTGGTTAGAAGATTGATTTAAAAGCGTTGAAACTCAACAGTGCTGCGTAGCGATGCAAACTTAGGCTTTTTGAATCAGGAACACTGGAGAAGGAGTCAAATGCAAGTGAACCCAGCCATAAAATATAAGCGCAGTACCGCTAATATACAAAGGTGAATGTAGATTTTTGATCACTCCAGACTCCACTGCCTTGTTAACAATAGGCAATCGCGTTTGTGTTTCAATTTATTTGGTTACAATTATAATCGCCCGAATAGGATGGTTTAGATTAGTTCACTTCGGTTCACTGATTACATCATTTCTCCTAATCAAGTATTAGTGCCTTTAGCAGGACAACATGTTTACGAAAAGTGCTTGAGGAGCATCAATAAATAAAGTAGGGTGAGCCTTACAATCAGTGGCGTAGCGAGAAATTTAAAAAGGGGAGAGGCCATAATTCCCACATTTTTTTCAAGCGTATTTTTTTCGGCAGAACTAATTTTAAGCCGATTGAGAACCAAGAAAGGTCCTAGGGGGTCCGGGAGCATTCTCCCCCGGGAAAATTTTGAAAGTTTACACGCTGTAATGACTATTTTAGTGTTTTTGAATAATTTTCAGGCAAATTTTGTTTGAATTTTTTGACCCTAATTCTAAGTGCTTCACCGAATATAATGCATTTTGTTCGTACATTTCCGATTATGCGTGCTTTAGGCGCAAAGCTTATCGCTATCGAAAAGGTTCTATCGAAATTATAAAAGATAATATACATCAAAATCATTTTTGAAAATAGGTGGTGGGAGGATGTATACCCTCATCTTATCCCCTGGATCTGCCCCAAGCCATATCCTACAGAAACCATCAAAAGAATCATGCATATTTCAGTCACTTCGCACCATTATTTTTGTTCTTTTTTACTAAAAGGCAGAGTCAAAAGGAGGGGCATGGCACAATGCCCCTACCCCTAAATACGCTCCTGCTCACACTGCGTAAGCGCATTCAGTTCAGTCGTAAACCATTTGCGTTATAACCTATTCTACTTGAAAAAACTCATAACAAAAAACTTAAGTTGAAAATTTAATTTCCGATTGAGATTTAGGCTACAGTATAGTCCTAAGTTCTCACTTTGGATATTTATGCAATTGATTCCTAGAGCCTGTTTCACGCCAAGGCAAACATCAAGTTATCTTACGCCGACAAATTAAGCTTTTTTCTAGTTTGCGTAAAGAGCAGGTTATTCAAACAAGACATGCCAAATGACGACAATGCTTTTGCATAAAACAGGGGATGGCAACTTTTTTAATACAAGATCCATTTCGGAAAATGTAACGTTCACTGGTAGCCGCACTGGTTCATATTTCAGCTTTTGATGAAAAATCACTGCAAGTAGCCTACTAGCCTTTTTCTGTCTTTTTAAGCTATAAAAAGGCATGCTATTTACTGATATGTTTGTCTATTTCAAATGGCGAAAGAACAACGTATTATTGAATTGAGGTTTCATACAGCTCAGCATCACTGTAAATAGTCTCATCGCGTTTTGCAACAGTTGTCAGCCATCTGTTTACAACTCCAAGTAGGGGGTAATTCCATTAAGCGCTTTTCCCAACGGCGCAACAATTAACCTCACCGACTTGTTCGCCATACTGTCCTTTTCATGTTAAGCTGCAATTAGGGAAGCTGTGAATACCCATTCTAAAGTGATTAGTTTGACCCGACTAGGAATCAAACCTCGTGTTTTTCGCTCCAGAAGCAGACGTTCTACCCAACTCGGCCGTCGGGCCGTGTTATGTGATTTTGCAACACAATCCAACTTACTTGTAAGCACAAGAGATGAAGTGTTGGGCGGGGAAACCCCAGCATCGGAAACCATCAGGCTGTTGACAGGAGATTGAAAAAAATTAAATGAATATTGAGGAGAAGGGGAAGGAAAAAATCCTGCATCGCCTAAAAAAAATTCAATTGAATTATGGTGTTTTAACATATTATCATAGAGGTACCCTGAACACACTAAAATCCTACGTGACGGGTTCGATTCACGGCTGGAGTCAATCGCATTTGACATACTGAGTGGCTGCTGACTCGAAGAGCGCAAGCTCACTTCGCAATCTTCCTCAATTACAATTGAATTCTCAGTGCAATATAATTTTGAAAAAATTTTAGTGCAGTAATTGTAGATAACGCGTAAACATCCCAAAAGAAATCAGCATTTGATTTCAAGATTTTTTTGTGTTATTGTAAATAAATCATTTTTTACAAGATCGAAAATTGCTAACCAACACTGTAGGCACTTTTTTTCTACTTATTCAGTAATTAGCTTACCTACACTACTGTTGCTAATGTTGGGTGGTACAGGAATGGACGCCGGCATTCGTAAACTAGGCCTATGTTTAAAATTTACAAATAAACAGTTTAAAGAAGTTTTTCTGGCGCTGAAAAGCGGAATGACGTATTAATAAATATTTTACGTCATCTGTGTGTAAGCAAAAACGCGTGAAACAATGTAAACAACAAATAAGGAAGTTAATTTGCTTTGCTTTTGCATTCTTGTTTTCCCAATTTTGACAAAATAATGTAACCTTATGTAATCGAATGAATATCGAAAATTGCGTTTACGAACTGATGCTATTTTAAGACAGCGATTTCAGAAAATATTTACCGTATGCAGTAGTTTAACAACCTTCTGCTTTGGTTTAAGTCGGTTTCTGCAGAATTTTTGATCACAGAAAGGTTAAAATCTGTCTCCTTGAGCATTGACATGCGCATTTGATGAAAAACAAAAATAATGCAGCCTTAACCTTATTTAACTGCACTCGAATCAATACAATCACATCAAAACCTCACTCTCATTTTGATCGACACATTTAACTAAAGTTGTCAGCTGGCTAAATTTAAATTGCTATAAATTCCCACCGTTCAAAAATTGCGAAAATGTTCCTACTTCAAAAGTAAGCAAAAAAAAAGCTACCTAACAAATGCTTTCGAGATTTCGAGTTAAAAATAAATCAATTAAACTTCGTCTTTTTCGTAGGATAATCAAAAATTTTCTGTAATTGCTGCTGATACGTTTCTGAAAGTGTGCTTGATACCAGGACACGTTATTAATTCAGCTTCTCCCATCGTGGGTCGCTCAATTCAATTTAGTGATCGAGGTGGCAAAAACTTTGCTGCTAGGAAATTGTTTGAAGGTAGAGATAGTGGACTTCGATAAAATGGCATCTAGTTTTAAAAATTTTCTTAAAAACATATTTCATTCAATTTCAAGGCAGGGTCGCAGAACAAAACTTTTTTATAGTTTTCGGACTTCTGTCGCTTGGCATCCATCGTCCACGCAACAAATTCCTCAATTAATTTTAAATGATAATTCCGTCGCAATATAAAGCAAAACTTACGTTTTTTCACAGTGGAAAAAAACAGTGCAGATACTCGTACAAAACACCATGATATCAGTTAGTTCCTCAGTTTAACGTGCAACAATATTGACCAAATGAGTGACTCACAGTCAATATTTTTACCTACTTTGTATATTTGGAGTTACTCATTGCAGAGTGAAATAAAGTTCAGTCTATCCCATGACTTGATTAGCCTATTTTGTTTTGTAGACATGATGCAATAAACTAATGTTTTGCATAAGCTGATAGGCTAAAAAACAGCGTAACTAATAGGAGTGGTTGTCAACAAAACATGCTAAAATGGTTATTTTTGCGGGATTTCACATTTTCACTTCCAAAACGTTTGTTTTTGAAGCTATACGTTACGTTTGCTATGGCACAAGGTGACACAGAAGTCTCCCCCGTAAGGCGTTAGCATTGTTTTTTACAGTTTGTCTGTTTTTCGGGCATACAAAAAGCGATCTTCCGTAATAGCGCAAATCAAACAAATATCTTGTTAATATCGGCGTAGACAGCGGGAAATGTAAGGGCCAAGTAGGCCTACAACAGGTCAAAAACTTAAGAAATTTGTTTGCAGCTCAGATGGCCGAGTGGTGAGAGCGTTCTGCTTCTGGAGCTGTAGACTCGGGTTTGATTCCTAGTCGGGTCAAACCAAAGATCTAAAATTGTTATTCACAGCTTCCCAGCTTGACGCTCAGCATTAAAGGGAAAGTGTGGAAAACAAGCAGGCAAGTTTACTTGTTGTGCCGTTGGAAAAGGCACTTATCGGGATTCCACCATCTTGGTGTAGGAGACAGATGGCCGGCAACATCTGGGCGAGCTTGTTAAGTGCCATAATTATAGCGCTTGATCGCTCTCTCGTAATAGAAGGATGAATATGCAACTAAATACAAAAAAAATGCCATTTCTCTCTTCCTACACTACCGCTTTTTAATACCAAGGTAGTGCATTTGCACTCTTCTTTATCGCATAAATTTTACTAAGAAACCTGCAGCTCACCTGAGTTTTTTTTTTTATTTGAAAACGGGATAGGAACTGGTTGTCTGACTGGTTGACTTCTTTGCAAATTGTCATTTAAAGCCGAAAAATTAGTTTCTTCTTGAGGAATATTATTAGGAGAACGGGGTCCGCTGTCACTCGATTCACAATTACTTTCTTGAACTGGGTGGGGAAAATCCTGGAATGGAAAATGCGCATCCTCATCTTGATACTCAGAATGGGAATTTCGATCCGTAACATTGCTTTCTTGGATAGGTGGAACGTATTCCTGCTCCGGCGGATGGTTTTTGGGTTGAAATGGATCCATTACAAGTTAATTGACAGCAAATTTTGAAAAAATCAGTAAATTATGAAAAGAATTTCGTGAGTTATCCTTAAAACTAAAGCGTTGACGTTGCCATACGTTACGTAAACATTGGCAAAAACATCTACAAAATTCACAAGTTCGAAAGGTTTAGGTCTATGATCAGTATTCCATGCACAAAACCGGTGATTAAGTAAATGTGAATTCTAACAAATTACATATAGTCTTAGCAATAGCCTTTGAATACTCAACCAGCTGTAATCAGTTGATTTATATTGCATTAAATATAAAATTTTTATTATACTCGTCATATTACGCCGAAGCGTGCTGCGTGTTAACAGTTGCATGGCCCATCTCTGCAGCATAACGTCTGAGCAACACAGAAACGTCACAGCGGTGGCGAGCTGATGGCGGCAGTGTCCGATTCGGCCGGCCCGGGAATCCAACCCAAGACCTCTCGGGCTGACAGCGATGTTTTGACCACTTCTCCAACTGGCCTGTATTGCTCAAAACTTCGTCAAATGTTTTTGTTTTGTTCAGAGCCCTTGCGGCGACAACACACGCTGCGTTGTTTTTCAGTGCTTTATATCACCTGGGGAATTCCTGTAAAATAATATACCCAATTGTACTGCAAATGAACTGCTTCGCTTCACGCCCACTCCAATGATTCTCGAAGCTAAGAATGCCGTTGCCTTTTCACTTAATTTAAGCGACTGAGCACGAAACATCTATTTTGCGAACACAGCTTTTAAACGTTCAAGCTTGTTTCTTCAATAACCCACTTTAAATGGCTCACTTTTCTGAAAGTTTTCGAATTTTCCTGTTTAAAAGGTTATTTTTCGTCGTATTATTTAATTCGGTTTCTATTCCAACTCTCTATTTTAGAAAAGCCATTTTTGCATTTGACTTTTTATAAGAAAAACCCGATTTCCATTTCTTGGAATACGCAACGAAGTTGTGATCAATGGCCTTTATTTTTATGGGCGTAACTTACCTCGCCGCCTGTACTATACCGAAAAAGTCTACCGCTTGTAAACACCTACCCATGATTAAAAAATACAAAAGCTAACATACTGTGTAATTCAAAAACTGTTTTCTCCAAGCTACACCTGCAGTAATATAAAGTTAAGAAAGTACAAAGCTAACAAATTTTGTAAACTTCAAACTCTTTGTCTACGAGACTCCTTTACTGACACAGCTTCTGCGAAAAGTAAACTTTAAAAGTAAACAAACATATTTACACCATTCTCATGATGTGCATGTTTATTGCAACACTCGATTGTTCCTGGTTGAGTTTCAACAAGCAATCGAGTTCTAGTTACACGCCTTCGTATTCAGTCAACCGGAAAATTATCCAATAATAAGGTCCGGTTATGCAAAAATTGTGCTGCTTGAAAGGTTTTGAATTCAGAATTGGTTTTTGTATCATTACACTATCGATTCTATTCATTTTGTTTTCACTTTTGCTGTCATAGTTTCACTTACTGTGTTTTTGTTTAAAACTACATGAAAAGTAGCATAATACTAAATTTAAAGCATGTACTAAATTTAATATCAAATTTAAATTTAATACTAAATTAGCATATACTAAATTTAAAGCATTTAAAACTACATATTAACAATATAAATAATAATACCACCGAATAAAGTTTATTCTTGTACAGGTCAATAGCAAATAGGAAGCGTCCAAAAGTATTGCGAATTTTAACAAAAATCTACATCAAAGTCACAAAAAAATGATAATTTTGTGATGTAGCTAATACCTCCTGGTAAATCAGCTGTGGAGACATTGCTATCGGTGTGGGAGGTCTTGGGTTTGCATCCGGGTTGGTCTAATCGGACATGTGACCTTTCTTCGGAGCTGTGTTGCCCAGACGCTAAGCCGCGCAAATGAAGCCCCACCTTACAAGCTTCGGCGTAATACCGCAATCTATGCACAGGACGAATGCCAACTCGCTTAGAAATTGCCTTTTGTTTCCAAGTTTTCCGCTTGAATTTTGCTTCTGACTTCTTCAATTTGCTGCTTGTTAGATTCCACCAAGCAAAGACAATTGTCGTGAAGCATCTTATCCAAGGACGCAAAAACGAGGCTTGGGTGGGAGTTGAACCATCAACCTTGCGATCATGGCCGTCGTATAAATGACGTTGTGAGCCACTCGGCCACGCTGCTTCCGACTGCCGGCCACGCTAATGAAGATTTGATTTTGTTGTAATCATCTGTTTATAATTTGTAAACAAACGAAAATTCTGTCCCCACTCTAGCGTAAAAAACAAAACAGTTTAATAACTGCGTGCTAGCTTATACCAGACCTTTTTCATCTGCAACTATCCTTTCACTTTCTTGCCACAAACTTACGCTCAAATGTAGCAAGTAGTGACGCAGTCTCATGACAACAGACTGGCAAAAACTACTGAACCTCATCAAAATCTGCTGACTGAAACTCAACCTTGACAATTTAATTAAAATGAAAACAACCACGATCTTTCGTCTTGCTTCAGCAATAAAGGTTTGTGTGTCATATTACTTAGCTACACAAACAACATCTAGTTTTCGAGTAGGAAATACTGTATTACGAAGTATAAAGTTTCCAATCCAAAAGCTTCGACCTTCTACGGTTATTTGCAAATCGAATTCTGCTTTTGCTGCTTCAATTATGGTTGTTACGAAGGCGCTCAACACATTATCGTAACTTACCAACTTTTCTGGACCGCTTATTCTTGGGGGGTCACTGGGGGAGCTGCTCGAATCGGAGTTCGTGAAAGATCGAATTGAAGCTATAACTGAAGTTGAATGGGGTTTGAAACCATGACTTTATGAATTTTGCCGCTGTAGAAACGACGACTTCAACCACCTTCAGCCCTTCACTTTGTTACCTTTCGACTCTAAGCTTTTCGTCTTATTAATTTGCCTCAGCCTTGCAACGAGTTGCAAAACCGTTTCAAATTCCAAACAGCCGGTGGGCGTATAGGCAACGACATCACCTTTGATGTGAGAGGTCTCTGGTTCGATTCCAGGCTTGGTTTAATCGGACGCATTTTCGGCAACGGCTCACCACCGCTGCGGCGTTTTTGGAGCTGTGTTGTCCAAGTCGCCAATCGCGAAGATGAGCCCCACCACTCGTTTATACGCTTTCGCGTAATGCTGCGAGTAGAGGCTTAGTGAATATCTTTTTTATGAAAGTTCTGTACCTTAAAGCTACGCAACAGTGGCGCTTGGATGAAAAATAAAACTGCTTGTTGTTATTTTTTTTACACTGCGGTTATTTTTCTTTCAATACTCAAATGCATTTCAGAAATATTAAAAAAAAATAATGAAGCAACTTAACTTTCTGCTTCTCGAAAAGGTTTCATAAAAACTAATTTTAATATTCACCCTTGCACACTTTTGCACAGCCTACACTGAGAGCACAAAGCACGGTAAAACACAAGGTGCAAAAGAGGAAGTGTATATAAGGCCGTCAGCCGTAAAGACTTTACCAGCTGCGGCGTTTTGAAACAGAAATACCTCGTTTCAATGACCACTCACTATGGTCGGAAGTGATAAAATAACTCTAAAGCAGTTCAATGTTACGTTGAAAGCGCTAAGCAGAAGATTACACTAAAAAGGTAAAAACTACGCTTTAAGCGATATTTAAATAAAAACTGCTGCTATAACTGTTACCGCAATCATTGTAAAATTTTGTTTTAAATCCACGTGACTCGAAAAATAGGAGGAAGCCCATTGTTTTCACGTAAACGCATTCTCTCAAAAACACGTGAGAATAGACTATTGTGTATTATGATGCATTTTTAGCGCTGTTTTTCGATCTATACTTTTGGTACTTTCCACTTTCTCGAGTAAGTAAGACCTTGGTTTTCACCCAGCCGAAATTTTGGGAACCAATATCAAATCGTATTTCCGCAATTTTGGAAAGTTTTTGACATGCTGTTCTACATAAGTTGATTTTATTTTATGGAATTTTTTATCTTGTTCGTTCCAGCACGGCGTTGTTATAAAAAACAAAAAAAATCACTTCACGTTTATCCTAAGGGCGCCTCGGTCTTGTACTATTTCAGGGCTAGGCAAACTACGGTCCGCGGACCTCATGCAGCCCGCGGACCATTTTTTGTGGCCTGCGGACACTTATAGCAATTTAACCTCCTACCGTGAATCAAGCCGAAGACCTTTTTTTTGCTCTTCACTGATTTTTAGTGGAAAACAGGACATCTGAGGACGTGTGGAGCTTTTTTCTTCTGCTCTACCAATCAGTGCGGCCCTCGGCTTCAAAATATTTTCCGATGTGGCCTTTCGTGTGAAAAGTTTGCCCAATGCTGTACTATTTGTTACTCGACGTAGGTACTGGTGAATGGTGAGTTTCTGCCGAAGATGCCAAATGCTTTGCGCTGCTGTGTAATTTAGTCAGTTTTCTCAGCGTTTTTTGTGAAGCAAGTGCCAACACTTCGTGCGCTTGCATTTAGTTGTTAACTTGTTACTGATCAAGCAGTTGTTGATTTGTATTGAGGGAGAGCTGGTGAAGGCTTTGAGAGTTTCCCCTGAACGATAATTTCTTTTATGCTGCAAGATAGCTTACTTCCCGTAAAGCGGTTTCGTAGCAGATATCACGCAATTTGCGTCTCGGTTTGAGACCATTTCAAAACACTGTTTTGGGGTCCGAGAGGGTAGAAAACATAAATTAATACTTGCAGCCTTGCACTTTGAAATGTCACTGGATAATGTCATCGCTTTTGCCCCACCTTCGGTTACATCTACCAGGAAAAAGGATGTGGAAGTTAAATTACCGGTGATATTTGTAAAAAAAAAGCGAGTGTTTTTTGATAGCGTGCGCATGGCTCCTGTATGTGTGCTGTGCTTCGACTGTTTCCCCTCAGGTTTTCTTCCATACGCGTCAAAAGTTGCAATCGTTCAGATTCTCCTAAAAACTGTACTTTTTGTCTTGCTCGCGCTTCTCTGAAAATTTCTGCTCACGGGTGCTAGGCCACCTATAGCTTTGTTTTGTGTCAACCTTCCCCAATGACTGACATGGTGATGCTGGTGTTGCAACGAAGATAACTGTTTTTGTTGTCTGTTTTGAAGTTTCGAACTGCTTAATATTTAAGCCTATCATTACTAAGGCCCATAAGAAATAGCACCTAGCAGGTAACCTACTGCATTTTTTCAATGAGCATCATCAATCTCTTCGAATAGTTTCAACTAAAGTCAAAATACTTTGAATATTTGCAATAAAGAAGAATGCCGGGCTGGGCCGGATTTACGTAAAGGCTAAGCAGGCTGAAGCATAGGGCCTGGGAGAAAATGAGGGGCCTCATCATGAACAACGAAGACCTTTTTTTGGGTCTTCGCCGATATTTTTAGTGAAAACAGGACATCTGCGGACATAAAGATCTTTTTTGGAAGGGCCTCACCGATTTCTAGAGGAAAAATGGAAATAGCCTAGGCCCTAGGGCCTCTCATGGTCTATATCCGGCCCTGAGCCCTGATGCAAGTTTTTGCGATATCGGGCATCGACTTATGAATTAATTATTCAGAATTTTGCATAGCGTACTACTCAATAAAACTGTTTTGCAATTAGTATCAACGTTGATGAATAAATTTTGCTATAGTTCTACTAATTAACACTTTGGTTACCGATTTCTTGTATTTTCAAAAAAGTCTTGCTTCTGGAACATATTTGCTGGTTTGATACTTTCGACTGCATAGAGGAAAAAGAAAATAATTGGAAAGAAACGTAATTCTAATTATGGCTTAGTGGAAATTTATTAACTATTATCTGATATGAATAGACAGTCTAAAGTTAATGCAAATGCGGTTATTTAAAGGGTAGTATCTCGAACTGCCTGATTTGACATCGTATCGACAATGACAGTTTTAAAAGAAGAAAGACAAGACAAAGCTCAAACGCGAAAACAGTGCCATTGATTCCAAAGCAAGCACCAAAATACATTAGCCTCATTACCATATTTATTCATCTGCCATGTAAAGCTACATCATTGATGTATCCAAAAGAAAAGGCACTGCGCAAGTGCCCATCTCTCCCACTAGCACTTGGTAAATTTTTTGAATAAGGCCTATGCCTAAATCCTTTTAGTTGGTAGGCTACACTACTTTATGAACCCTCAACCAGTACCAGCGTCCAAGCAGTTATTCTCCTCGTAAGCTAAAATATTTTCTTGCCAGAAAATTTAATTAAGAAAGCAATTGCAGTATTTCATTAAGTGCACCCCCCACCAGTTGCCTTGCGTTGCTTCGTAATTCATCTATTTGCATAAAGCGGGAAAGTTGCGAATGTAAATTTTGGAATTGTGCCGTTGTCAAAGGTCCATCAAGTAGGCCTATCGAGGAGTTAAAATTTGGAATTCATTAACCCCAGAATTAAAAAAACAGTCGTTCAAAAAATTTAAAGTGAATTTGAAAAACCACCTTCTTGAAAGCTACCAGTAAGTCGGTAACTAGTTTTATCCCTCTCGCTGAAGTAACCTTGCATGTCATAATTAGCTACAGTGGCGTGCCCAAAAATTTGAAAAGGGGGGGGGCGGGGCGATTAAAAGCTAAGCCAGCAGGGCCGAATAGAGTGAAGAGCAAAAAAAGGTCATCACGCCTGCAGATGTCCAATTTTCCGTCCAAAGTTAAGTGAAGAACAAAAAAAAAGTCATCTCATCTTTACCGCCGAAAGTCAAGTGAAGGGTAAAAAAAGGTCATCACGCCCTCAGATTGTCTTTTATACGAATATCATCTTGGTGGAAGGGAGGCGTGGCCCCAGTGGCTTCAACCGATAACTTTCAACCGATTACCGATATCGCTTTCGCAAAATATTTTGTTATCGCCGATAAATTATCGCAATAAACCATTGTTTATGCACGCAGTGCATAAATTTTGAAGTTAGTGAGTTGGCGTTAAGGAAAAAAAACACTCGGTGTCCATTAAGTTTTGTTGCAATTTAAAAAAATCTCTCTTTGTTTTGTTAAATGCGGCTGAGTTCGTGAACTGCTCTCTTTTTTTGAAAAACCTAAAAAAAAGTTTTTGCAATTTGACGCACGGCAAAAAAAAAAATTCGTTAAACTTATTGAAAATTTACCGCAACATTTATCGGAAAAATTTATCGGCGATAATTCATCGATTACCGATATCGCTTTAAGAAATTGAGATATATCGATTATCGGTATCGCCCAGGGCTTTTTTGAAATTATCGATTATCGTTATCGCTTTAGCAAAGAAAGGTTTATCGTGCCCATCACTGCTTATAGGTCCATGTTATTTTATGCAATGCTTATAAGCTTTTACCGACATGCGACGGGCGGCAAGCGACATATACGATTCTGATGCTAGTGGCCGCAGCCACGGACGATTGGCCTCAGCAGCAAAAAAAGTTACCAAAGGTGGTGGAAAAAATTCGTGTCTTGCTTGTCGTGGTCGTGGAGTTTTGCACTTTTGCAGCTTCCCCGAAATTATTCTTCATTAGCCGCCACTGTCAGTGAGTTACCGTTCTTTATAATTATCTGGAGATAGGCTATTAAGTTGAATAAGTGAACCATTAACTTATTAACTTCCATGTTCTGGAAATGACCGGAGCATGTAACGCAGAAGGAGGTTGTTTTCAGGTCCAAAAAATGTTGAGCTGCTTGATACATTTCTTGCAGCACCCTCAAGAACTGTACCGGTATTTCACCAACTGCCGTTGGTCTAAGAACCGAAAAGCTTTTTCTTTAATCGTTCTAAGATAAAAAAAAATTGTTCAGCCGGCTTAGTTCAGCTGGAACGTTGCTGCGTGAATGCCTGCCATTTATTACCCACTTTAGAACAAAATTTACGAGTAGACCTATTTCTAAAGAGACACTGCACTGCGAATATTTTTGGGTAAACGAAAAAGCCAAAAATGAGTAACTGTGCTTTAACCCAATTTTTTGGGTTGCAGTACCCAGAAAAAAAATTGGGTTAAAGATTTTTTACCCAAAGTTGCATCAAAAGTTTAATCTAAACAGCTTTACCCAAGAAATATGATTGGGTAAAACGACACAAATTTGGGTCAAAATTGTCTAAACCCAATAGAGCTGGATATTTAATTGGGTACAAAATATTTGGGTATTTTAAATTTTTCCCAATTCACAATAATTTTAGCCAACAATGTGGGTAGTAGAACCTGTTAACACTGAAAAAAGTTTGAGGTTCAATCTATTAAATTTACTAGAAGAAAGACTGCGCCAAAAAAGTTTGGGAATCAATACACCGGATACCTTTTATTAATTCTTCGGCGCCACTCAAATCTGACTTGCAACATTGAAAAAAGTTGTTTTAAATGTCAGTTAGAACCAGGGCTGCGAACTCGCACTCGCTGAACTCTGTCATTTTTCCCCAACTCGAACTTGAACTCGAAAAATAAAATTCTTAGAACTCAAACTTGCAAATATCTTTCCAACTCGAACTTAAACTCGATTAAAAATCGATCGAGTTCGCAGCCCTGATTAGGGGTATCAATATTGAGATACGAAGTCAAGCAGGATTCTACTCTACTCTCAGCCAGGGTCACCTTAGTGGGGGCCCGAGGGCTCGGCCCCCCTAGATTTAAAAAAACTGTTAGCAAGGAGGGCCCAGGGAGAGCTCTTAAAATCGGCCAAGTCCTTGTGAACGTTTAGACTTACGAGCAGAAGTTCTTAAACTGGGAGGCGTAAAAAGTTTGCGAGAAGGGCGTGAGCACAGCAGTGATATATATTAATTTTTTAGGTGGCTGGTAACGATGTTTTTCAAAGTTAAATGCTTGCCATTTTAACAAAAAATCTCAAATAGAAGTTTGAGTTGATACGTGGTCAGGCCCGCAGCTAGAAGCAAATGCTTAGGGGGGGCGAAAAATATTTTAGGGGGGCCAAATTACCTATACCGGTATCATGTATTAGTAACCAATTTTTCGTAGGGAGGGCAAAAAATTTTCCAGGGGGGCGGAGCCCCCTCTTACGCCCCCCCCCCCTAGCTGCGGCCCTGCACATGGTCCACTGTCGTATTGTCACATAAGATTTATAGTAAGAGGAAAAACAAATTTATAAATTGAAAAAATATTGGGTATTAATAAACACCTAAAATGACGTATTTGCGTTTTTCCCACTAAAGAAAAATTATTCATCATTTGTTGTTTTATATCAATCAAGAAGTTTGTAAGTAACAGCATATCTTAAGAAGATACTTCGTAAAAACTGCTGAGGTAAGAAATGCGAATGGGGAGCAATTCAGGACAGTCGTAATAGGCGCAAGAAAAAATGTATTAGTTACAAGTTCAAACTAAGACCTATCTACAACTTTTTCAGATTATATATACCCAAAATTTTAAGGCAGGTTGTGAGCACCCTAACTTGAGTGGGTAACGAAAACCCTAAAATGTAACTTGGGTATAATATACTCATTGTCAAAACTTGGGTGTCTCAAGGAGATTACCCAATAAAGTATCCAAGGTTCTTGGGTTAAGATAACCCATTATTTTTTACAGTGTGCATTAGTTGATCAAAGAGATTCCACTTCAAAAAAAGTATCGCTGTCGCCCAGTCTGCATCCTCTCACCTTGTCAAGGATTGAGTAGAAACAAAAGAAAACCGCACTCTGATGAACAAGGATGCCGTTAGTTATTACTTATAAGTAGCAACACAAGTGTGTTAGCCGATTTTTAGCAATAGTGGCCTAATTAACTTGGAAAGAGAAGTTTGTGGTAGGGCCTATCAGTGGTATTATTAATGGCAGGCTATTTAAGCGAATCAAGTAAGAATTTTACTTAAAAATATTTCGATACCGGTAGTCTTTTATCGTAGCCGTCACGCGTTGTTCTCTCTTTTTTCGCTGTGAGCTAAAGTAATGCGGGTTTTGAGCCACAAAAAGATTTCCTGCGTATTGGCACAGTGTATCCATTATTTACTAACAGTGGAACCACTCTCTGTGCTCAGTATCCGGAACGAAAATCAGGGTTCATCTGTTCAAAACGTACACTGTGGTGTTAATATAAGTAGGACTTCACTGTAGTATTAGTATGTAACCGTTTCCGGGAAAATTGGATTCTCGCCAAATTCAACGCTTGATGAAGCCCATCACCTTGAAAACCAGTCTTAGTCTAGATTCAGGGGTGGGCAACTGTTTTAGTCAGCGGGCCACATGCGGGAAGACGAAGTCCTTCCCGGGCCGGATTATTAAATGGATCAAGTTAATATGTTCAACAACTATTATTGTCAGGGTCGCTCTGATTGGAAAGCAAAAAAAAAAAAAAAAAAAAGTCTACACACTCCTCAGATGTCCTGCTTTCCACCGAAAATATCGGTGAAGCAGTGGCGTAGCGAAAAACTTCAAAAAGAGGGCCATAATTTCCACATTTTTTGATCGTCTTTTTATTAAGCAGAACTACTTTGAAGCTGATTGACATACAAAAAAGGCTGTAGGGGGTCCGGGGGCATGCTCCCACGGAATCATTTTGAAAATTTACATGCTGTAATGGATAATTTAGTGCTTTTTTAAATAATTTTCACGCAAATTTTTAGACCCTAATTCTGAGTGCTTCGTCAAATATGAAGCATTTCGTTCCCACATTTTCGATTATGCCTGCCTAAGACGTAGCCTAATCGCTATCAAGAATATTCGAAATTACAGAAAAATTGTATACATCAAAAACGTTTTTGAAAATGGCTAGTGGGAAGATGCCTACCCCTTTTCCTAGCCCCCCTGGATCCGCCCCTGGCTATAAGCTACAGAAACCATCAAAAGTACCTGGTATATTTCAGTCACTTAGCATCATTAATTTTGTTCTTTTTGCTAAAAGGCAGAGTCAAAAGAGGGTCTTTTGAGTCAAAAGAGGTGCATGGCACAATGCCCTTCCCTTTAAATACGCTCCTGCAGTGAAGAGCAATTAAAAAGTCTACTTTTCCTCAGATATCCTATAAAAGAGTAAAAGAGGTTCGGCTTGATTCGCGATATAAGGTCACATTTTTGTAAGTGCCAGCGGGCCGCGTAAAATGGTCTCGCGGGCCGGATCCGGCCCGCGGGCCGTATGTTGCCCAGGTCTGGTCTAGATTGTAGGGTCCTACTAAAACCTGCAGGAGCACGAGGACCGCCTTTGCAAGTAAGTTAGGAGCACAAGGACTACTAGAGGCGCTAGGGAGAACCATAACTCTTACAAATAACTCACTAGCGGTCCTTGTGCTCCTAACTGTGTGTGTATCTAGTCAAACAATTTGTTTTGAGTTAAACCAAATTTCAAAGATGTTGCGAAGGTGGTGGTTGACTTTGATGACCTTATGGTCTTTTCACTAACACCTTGTCAAGTCAATGACTTCATTAATTTGTTTATGCATAAAATGTGTTGGTACTTGACAAATAAACTTGTTGTGGTTAAAAAAAAACTCACTTGCAAAGGCGGTCTTTTGTGCTCCTTGCGCTCCTGCAGGTTTTAGCGATACCGAGATTGTAAAAAACAACTAAGGTTATTTTCAAATTATATTGAACCAAAAATTCAACAGCAGTTGAGGGAGACTGCGAAGTGAGCTTGCGCTCTTCGCGTCAGCAGCCACCCGATAGACAGTACATAGGCCTACCTTGTCAAGATCGGCTTCAGCTGCGAATTGAACCCGTCACAGAGGATCTGTCATCTGTGCGTGGTACCGCTAGGCCATGTCGCTGACAAACATATAGACTTGGGCCTTGGCTTATAGTGCATTTGTGCTAATTACAATTCTCCATTCAGATGCAGTCAGTCTACGGGTCTACTGGTCTTTTGCAGTATAATTTTTCTGATGTGGTAATGCAGACAAGATAAATTTTGGTTGTATACCTACAGTTCGCTGTCAATTGGCTCTTGGCTGATAGCCTAAAAATCGAAGAAGATAACACTGTAGACTATCTAGATTACAGCTAGGTCAAAGTAAATAGCCTAGTAGAAGCAGAGGTGTAAAAAGTAGTTAGCAGGTCAGGACCACTGTTTCAACTGGTGTCATTTTTCCTCATCGGGAAATGTTTCCCGATCGGGCAACAAACGCTGCCCGATCAGGAAACTGCTTCCCAGTTGAAACAGCCAAAATCCTATATGGTAATTTCGGGAAAAAACTAAGTAAAACATGGAATTTTAAGTGTTTCCATCGCATTCCTCGTCAAAAAACATATAAAATCACCGAAGGAATTTTTTTACCGTGGAATTTGCGCGTTGGGTCACAATATATTTGAAATCGTGCAAACATTGTTTCTTTTGGGGGTTTAGGTGCGGTAGCTGTGTTTGGGTAGTTGTGTTAGCAATTTTAGTTGTTTAAGATGGCTGACTGGTTTACAAGTAAGTATATTGGAGTGTTGGAATAGTCCTACAAGCATCTAAGCTGCTAAGTAGGCTACGCTACGCTCGCGGTCCTTAATAACTAACAATTTATTGATTTAGGCGAAGAATTTAGCACCATCGAAAATCACTCTTTACGATCACTTTTGGGTGTAGAAGAAGAGGTACCTGTACCGGCAGTTGAAGTGGCAGAAATATGTGAGGAACCAGTGGATGAAAAAATAGAGATAGTCGATGAGATTGAGCCAGATAGCGATGAAGAGATTGAAGAGTTAGTTCTTTCTTCTGAAGCTGAGGATGAAGCGGTAGGCATTACTGAACTTCTTTGTATTTTGAGATTAAGAGTTAGCTGAGAAAAGTTTAGATAGGGCTATCATAAAATTATAATTTGCTATCTATGGTGCAGGGTAATAAAATCCGAAGACCCCATCACGGAGGGCCATTCTCGGCTGGTTTTATTGAGGATAAACGAAAACGCGGGATCAGCTATTGCAAAAGGTCCAAAATTTTGATGAAGCTGGTATGATCATACTTCTCAATCCTAATGCTACTTTATTGATGACACTATAATTAATTTTACGTATTTTTTATTACCCTAGGCGAAAGAATTGCATTCAATCACCGAGGCGGACGTAGAGCTAAATATTCGCAACAATGATAATAAAAAGTGTCATCGCTACAATTCCAAACGCATAAAACGAAGAACAGTCGGTATTCAAACAGGTAGTTCCTTTATCAACACAAAAAAACGCGCAACTAGAACAAGACCGACTGCAGACCAATCTCCAAAAAAGCTACGTAAATTGGCGTCAACACGGCTCAAAGCTTCCACTTCTACATCCTTGTCGCGTCACTCTCGCCGGCCAATCAACAATCTTCCGGGAATAAAAACCAGCACACCTACATCTACAAAACAAGTTGGCCGAGGTGTAAACAAATGCAAGATATGCAACATAATGTATGGATCAAAGATTGATTTGGCTAAGAAGAAAGAGTTCGGCAAACAAAATACTTGGATTGGGTGTGAAGTAGAAAGCTGCAACTATTGGGGTCACGCCAGATGTTTTGAAGTCACCGTTAAAAATGTAAAAAAAGTACAAACCATCCCATTTAAGTGTCCGAGTCATGAATAAAGTAAGGACAGGTTCATGATTTCGTCAAGCTTTGAGGGTGGCTTGCACGACCGGTCGAGATGATCTTTTGTTTGATTGTAGCTGAACATAAGTTTGTTTTATTGTAGGTGACGTTAGTGTAGATGATGGTGACTAATCCTAGTCCATAAACCTTTGTAACCTACGTCTCATTTTCTTTGAGTTCCAACAACATCATGTAAAAATCTAAATATTCGTGAAGTTCGCTTCTCTGTGAATCTATTTCCTTATTGTACAGTTCTTTGAGTGTTTGTCGTTTTGTTTGGGGAAGTTCCTCCAAAATACCAAAAATCAAGCGCTTGATTTCGTTCAGTGATTTCGATGCAGCTGCATGGTGTTGTTTTTTTTCAATGTCATTTACGTAAATTAAATCGGCAACAAATGGGGTGTGTGATAATTTGGCTAGAACATAATGCTCGTAGTTCCTGCTAGCATGATCGGCAAAGTATATGACATCATTGTTTAGTTCGTTTCCGTCCAAATCTTTCGTTGAAGAAGCTTGAAATGGTTGAAACACTTTCATCTCTCGAAACAAACATCTGACTTTTATTATTTCTTTAGAGAAGACGTGCTTTGTTTGGTTTAAATCACTGTGAGCAGACACACCGGCATCGTTGAATGTCACGTTTTTCATCTGCACAATTGAAAAAAATTATTGGCAACTCTTCACTTTAGTAATTTAGGCCTACATAATAAAAACTAGGTAAGCATAACATACAGACTATCACCGAAACTGTATCAGGTTGCATAACCTACCTTTGACAAACAGTCTTACCGACTACTTGCTCGTAGTCAAACACAACCTGAACGGTACTCTCTGGAAATACGATTTCATTCTTGGCGTTTTCGGTAAGCCAATTGCTAACAATGTCAGCGACGTGGACTAGCGGTACCGCGCGCAGGTGACAGATCCTACGTGACGGGTTCGTTTCGCGGCTGGAGCCGATCGCATTTGACATATGTAACGGGTGGCTGCTGACTCGAAGAACGCAAGCTCACTTCGCAGTCTCCCTCAATTACTGTTGAATTTTCCGTTCAATATAATTTCAAAATAACCACAGTTATTTATTTATTTAACAAACGTGTATGATCCAGCTGGAGATGTGCTCGAATTTAATCTTACTACCTGCTTACTCCCAGTTAATGTATACGAAATAAGGTTGTGCCTAAAGTGTAAAGGCAACACTAATCGGCTATTACGAGCCTTATACACTTGTTCAATAGATTTAGCAATCCAAAACGCACCCGGTTTGCTGTTAGCTTCCATTTTACATAACCTCGAGAAACAATCCACGACCAGCTGAGGTCTTTCTTCCAACCACTTTATGGGACAATAAGTAAGCGCCTTTTCTACGTTGGAGCAGGACTTTTTTTTGTATAATTGGGCTATGTCGTTATCCATTAATTCAATGATGGCAAAAAAACTGCTGGCGCCAGATTGGGTTTGATGTTGCGTTAAAGGACACGCCTCAGGCGAAGATTGCAGCGGTGGTGAAAGAGAAGATGAACCACCTGCTATGCTCGCACATTGTTCATCTGAACTCTCGTCATCTGTAGATTTGGCACCGGCACTTTCTTTGTTTCCCCTGGCTAAACGGCAGTTAACGTCACTGATATACTCTGAGCAAATACTCCCTTTAACATTTGTTAAAAGTTTATTGTCAATCATGTAGTCTAATTGTTTCTTAGTCACCCTTCGCCCACTTTGTAGTTGTTCAAACGCAGTGACTTTATTGTCCAAGCGTAGTGCAAGTCGAGTAGAAAGTATCGTACTAAACGGTTTCATGTACGCAAGTATCCTCAGTATTGCAGAGTACCGGTGAACTGGTTTTTAAAAGTCGACTCAAGTAGACTACCCAAATTGCCCAGAAGTTTTTTTGCAAGCCTATTTTTTCCTTTAAGACACACTTCATACATGGGGTACCAGTTAAGAGTAAAATAAAATTTTTGATGAAAAATAATTAATCACCCTGATGTACCGGTTTGTCCTTGCCAGTGTCAACAGTTGAGAAAGTGCTCTGCCCATGCTCATTTTTCACCACAGTGTAGGATTGTAGCCTACATTTTGTTCAATCATACCAATTCAAAAAGGCAGTGTCTATTTTGCTGTTAACAGCAAAAGACGACTATAACTAACTCAAAGAACAAGTATTCAAAAAAATTTTGCTTATAGCTCAACAATTGCACTGTAATACGCTTGTGGTGACTCCCTGCTCATTAACTTAACTAAAATTTTGCGAGTTCCTCTTTTCAGTTAAACTGTTGCCTCTGTAACGTCTGATAAATTTTTTTTGCAACATGCGTACTTATTGAAACATTCTTGCTTGTCTGCAAGGAAAAATTGTTTTTGTGTTTTATCATATTTGGGAATTATGTCTAGACGTTTAAAACGATTGTTGCTCCTGCCAGTCTTGCGATATTGTGCATGGGCTTTGTGATGTGATTTAGACTTCCTCTAGACTTTGATGGCTGGACTACTTAAAAACAATTTGTTGCTTTTGATATTTTGAGTGAAGTTACAGGTTGTGAAATATTGAGCTAAAATGGATATTGGAATGATGAGGGTAATTATTGCATCTTCTAACGAAAGTACTGTATAATATATAACTTAAAGGCACTGTCTAGAGCACCGGCCCGGTTTCCATAATCAAAATGCTGCACCGGACTGCTTTGCTTGTTTCTATATGTAATGTCGCTGTCATGTGGGACTGGTTTTCCTGCGCTACACTTGACTGCTTGTTTGTTTTATAAAAGGCTGCTGGTGCTCTAGACACTTCCTAATTTTAAAAAGATCATAATTTTCGTATAAAATCTTTTTCGTCAATTAAAGTGACACTCAGTGTTAAGAATTCAACATGGAACAAGAAGAACACTCAGGGAAAAAAACTGAACGTGATTAAAGTTTCATTTTCAAAACTAGTCTCGTGCTTTTGTGAAATGCAGTAATTATGAACATTTTGATTTAGTAAACTTGTAAAATCAATCGTACATAAATCTTGCCGAAAAATTTTTCAAACATCTGAAATTTTACAAACAAATAAATCCAGGGTATCGTAACTTTACTGGAACCATTTTATTTTGACCAAAGATGGCAATCGCATTGCAAAGGTTACTGCGATGTTTGTAACTTCTGTCTAATTGCATTGCAATGTGCGATAAAGCAATTGCGGATGCGATTTTTATGTGTGCTTTTGCAATTATTTGTGCAATTCTTTTGTTTTTGAGTGTTGCTGTCATATAAAGTTGATAAAGTTTCAGTGAGACAAAATAATTGCTCCACTCTTTGAAGCAGTGGAACTGGGAAGCATTTTTACTTCATTTTTTTGATCATCAAACAAAAATCTCAGATTTTTTTCGTCATAATTATATGCAATGCAATTTTTGATAAGATTCTTTTCATGTTTTTGATGCGATTGCCATCTCGGATTTTGACTACTTTGTTGTAACAGACAAAATCATCTGGGAAAAATAATATCTTTGGTCGATTATGTGCTTTTTTTATCGAGAGTTACTAGAGCGACACTAAGTACTTGCCAACTTGCTATATTTTTGTCCAAACTAGAAATTCAGCTGGTTTGGCAATTGGCAATTTTAAAAACAATTTTTAAAAATGAGTACTTCATATTGATTTGTAGCCTAGACTATGTGCAGGGGTGCACCCAGCAAATTTCAAAGGGGGCGGGGGGTTCTATAAAAACCTTGATCCTGCACTCAGGAGCAGATCCAGAAAATTTTGGTAGGGAGGATGAAATTTTGAATTAGGTTGAATGTTCACTAAATACAAAGACGTTTTCATGTCTTCGGCATATTCAGAATTTTTTTCAATGAGGAGGCACCAAATTTTCACATATTTTCAAGCATATTTTTTCCAAAAGAATTATTTTGAAGTTTATTGAGAATATAAAAAGCTGTGGGGGAGGGTTCGGGGGCGTGCTCCCCCAAAAAATTTTTATAAATGTTACATACCGGTACTGTAGTGGCCGTTTTGGTACTTTTTGAACAATTTTTACGCAAATTTTGTTTAAATTTTTGCCCCTAAATCTGAGTGTTTCACCAAATATAATACATTTTGTTTGTACATTTTTGATTATGCGTGCTTTGAGCGTGAGGCTTATTGTAGATGAAAAGGTACAAAATTATGGAGAAATTGTATTCATCAAAAACATGTTTGAAAATGGCTAGTGTGGGAATGCATCCCCCACACCCCCCTGGATCCACCCCTTCCCGCACTGATAACAATGTTTCTTACCACTACTCCAACCAGCTTGTTTGGCTTCAGTATGATGTGAGGCAAATTCTGTCACAGCTGAAATGAAATAACAGCACGTACTGCACTTGCACAGTTTGGACACTTTACGTTAAAAAAAACTAAGGTTCAGTTTCAAAAGGGGAGGGGGTTTGACCTCCTAATCCCCCCCCCCCCTTCCCCTTCCCTTGGGTGCACCACTGACTACGTGTATGTATTTTACTGGCAACGGAATACTATAGCATCTTTCTGACAGATCTTGAAAGATTAAAATTTAAATTATTCTATTGACAAATTAAAGATTGTTTGTTTTATACTGCCATAAAGTTTTATCTATTCTTTTAAAACTATGAGACAATGGATCTGGATTGTTACAACAATTTTCTTATGTATGAAATTGGGTGAGTTGATATTGTATACAAAAGCACTAATTAGCTTACATGTATAAACAAATTGTAGACGGTTGAGGCTATTTAATAATTTCGTTTCAATTTTTCCACTGCAATAATTGTAATTCAGGAGATTAGATTTTGCATTAGACTGAAAAAGTTAATCTGGATTCTAGACTATGATGCCATTGTGGATATTTTAGAAGTTTACTGTTATTGTTTCTTAAGTCTGTGGATGGTTAAATTAGGGCTTTGCAACTGCTTTTTATCGAATATCGCTGCTATAGGGCATTTTTTACAAGGAACTGGTGAAAAAATGAGATTATTGAGAAAAACTATTAAAAGCATGGTTATCTTTCTTCAAATGACCTTAATTGCATTTAACCAAAGTTATGTTTTTCTTTTTTTTTTTTTTTTTTCTTGCCCAAAACTTCAACGACAAAAGTGTTAATCTGTAGCATAAATGAAAGGCTGAAGTTGCTTTATGTATAGTTAATAGTGGTGTCGTTGCACAGAAATTATGATAATTGTTTTTATAGCCATTATGGATCAGAGTTATGGAAATACAACTATTTCATACAGTAGTTAGGTTCTCTTGAATTTAATTTTCACTCAATCTCTGTTTTTAAATTCCTGTTATAGATATGGCTTAGCAGTTGAGTACCGGTACTAAATTCACACCAGTGCAGTTGCTAAAATTACCAGGAAAATTCTGATGGTCATTGATTAAATTAAGCTGGATTCAATCGAGTTAAGAGTTGAACCCAGATTTCATGTTTCTGAGCTGTGGAAAATATTACAATTGACTTGAGTATATAATTTTTTTAAGCCATTGGAATGTTTTTACTAAGAATTTTTTTGCTGCACGTTGTATTGCTTGCTTTCATCATTGATTTTTTGTTAGGTTTTGTGGACGGTGAATCATCACAAGTGTACCAACTTGTATATCACAACATTGATGTAAACACGTACCACAAATGTGTGCGTTTGCTAAATGGAACGAACCAAGTGGGGTGCCAATGTAAGTGTACTTGACAGACTTAGTCGCATTTGTTCCAAAATGGCTTATTGACTGAAGTTTTTTTGCTGATCTATATTGATATATATAAGGTAAAGATTAGCACTCTTACAGTGCTTGGTCGTCGTAACTGCTTTACTTAACAATATTATTAAGTTTTTTCCGATGGTGGGCAATGGTGAAGCTGGCAGAGTGCATAAATATTTGCATAGTAAAATGTATAAAGACTGGGACTTTCAATTCCTCACTTTTTGACTCTTTTCCGACTGTAAAGTGTGTTATGAAGAAAAAGTTAATGTTTTTCTATTTTCTTGTAAATTAAAGTTTTTCAATTTAACGTTTTACAAATTTGCCAAAAATTTAATATTTTTCCAATTATTTTTGAAAGTTAACGTTTTTCAAAATTTTTTCGTAGCTGATCAAAATGGAAATGTTGGAATCCTTTTTCATGCTAACACATCAGAAGACCTGCTAAGTTTCTATGCCACAGTTAGTACCAGAGATTACGTTCTGTTAGTCGATGCCTATATGTTTAATAGGTAAGTTTAGAAGTAGTGTGTAAAATTTGCTGATAAATTGCATGATGGGATTACTTTGGTGCTAGTGGTTGTACCAAAATTATCTAACGTATTTCAGTACACAAGAAGCAAGGCGTAACTATGAAATTGTTACGGGTTAGTCGGCTGGAAGTTAGGAAAGGTTTAGAACCATTCTATAGCATCATGAAGAGGTTCTGGGTTTTATTTGAAGCCCAAGCTGGTCACCATCATTGATAATAATCAACTCTTGGCTACTGGGTTATTTTTTTCAAAATTTGACTTCGGTCAATTAACCTAACTGTCTACAAAATTTCGGTCATTTCAATTTTTTTTTCGGTCATGTTTGAAGTAACAAGACGTTGAACGAAATATACACCTATTCCTTCGTAACTGCAACACAAGTAAAAACTATTTTTGATCAACTATAACAAAAGTCTCGTCAGCCTTGCTACGCACAGCCAATCCAGGCTAAATTCATTCGAGACTGTAAAGACTCTTTTTTGCATTGCTTTACCTGGACATCTCGACTTCATCTCCCCTCTAGGCCGTGCCTTATTTCCAGCAGGCGACTGGCCCCAAACAACGATACCCAACGAAAGAGCTCACAACTACTAACCCCAAACTAAGTCACCGGTAGTCTAACCAGCCCACATCACTAGAAGCCCCCATGGCAACCCACTCATTTGCAGCTGCAGACCTTATTATGGTCTCATCAGTGCAGCATAGCAACCTCCCACCTTCCTGAAAAAAAATTCCAACCTTCAAAACAACTACACACCCCAAATCTAAGCCTCTACTCATTCTGCTCACGGTAGAACGTTTGAAATAAAACCTTCAAGGACTTAGTACATGCTGGATTATGATGTCACAGATTCCCTGTAAACAATCGACAAGAATAGAAATGACCGGTTGGTTTAAACATTATTTTCCCGGTAATCTGAGAAGTAATTTTTTGTTCACGATTTGTAACTATACCAGTTACTAAAACCTGCAAAAAAACTCTCTGCCCAACCCGTTCGCCCGTGAAAAAGCGGGGGACAAGGCAGGCCCTGTGTCTGTGCATGCAGCCCAGAAAACACAGTGAACGTCAGCGCTTATCGGTGGTTTAAACATCAATATCCCGGTACGTTTGTCGAACCGCATGTACAGTTACAGGATCCAGCAAGATGATATAAAGAAGGATATGTAAGTCAAATAGAACTCTTCTGTCCTATACTTTTCCGATAGGCACCTGCAAAGTCAGCCAACAACAAAGCCCAATGTGTCAGGGTAAGAATAGGTCCAGCAATAAGAGTACAGTCTTCTAATGGAATGGAAAATGATACTCCCCCATACAGGTGGGAATTGAACCATCCACTTTTGTCATCAATTATGAGTTAGATGAGAAATTTGCAAGAGACAAATTAATGTTTCGACTATAACAAAAGTCTCGTCAGCCTTGCTACGCACAGCCAATCCAGTACTCTTATTGTTGGACCTATTCTTACCCTGACACATTGGGCTTTGTTGTTGGCTGACTTTGCAGGTGTCTGGATTGGCTGTGCGTAGCAAGGCTGACGAGACTTTTATTATAGTCGAAACATTAATTTGTCCCTTGTATTTTTGATCAGTTTGATGTCTGTTAAACCTGACACTGTGACGAGGTAGTCCGTTTGTAATTGTTGCTTGCATATTGCCAAGATATTTACTTCGGTCAATTGACCTAAATGGCTTTGATTTTTTTGGTTTTTGTGAATTTAATTTGGACTATGACCGAAATTTTACCGAAAAAAAAAAAAAAACAGTTTCGCTAAGCCTATTTGAAAAGCTATCGATTTTCCTTTTTTTTTTTTTGTTTAACCCTAGAGTGCATGACTTTTTTTGTGTCTGTTACTGCATGAAAGGGTCTGTGAGACCCCAGCGTCCGAAAACTGGGTTTAAGTATGGCTTTAGATAAACTATACGGATAACTTGGTAGTTTGAATATAGAACGTTGTATCGTCATGAATTTGTTTGATAAAGGGCGTTGCAACACTTACATGGGTGGTCAAAAAGGATATTCCAAGTCTTAAATGGTGATATAAACTGCCCAAAAGAATAGGTTTAGATGCTCGTCAGTTCTTTAATTTTTGTAGTATGTTTATTGACTCAATTTCATGTAATTCGTCCAAAAAAGCTCCCACCTAAATTCTATCAGCTTTTAATGAAAAATGATCAGAAAAGACGTTTGTAAAATTAAATTAAAAGGTTGAAAAAACATTAGGGTAGCTGCACTGTGAACTTAAATACAGACAAACATAGCCTTATAACACCGGAATACAATAATTATGGGATGCAAATAGCTAAAGAGGAAGAAAAGTACAGCCACAGTAAATCGCAAAACTGGACGTTTTGACAACAGAGATTCAGCTGTCGTCATCAGCAGTGTAAGCAAAGCAGTACGTTTCTTTCAGTTTTGTACTGCTTTGCTTACATCGCAAATGATAACAGCTGAATCTGTGCCGAAACGTCCAGTTTTGAGATTTACTGTAGCTGTACTTTTCCTCTTTAGTCTTAGCCTACACCGTTTTAAATAAAATGCTCATACACAAGTGAGCAGTTTTTAGCAGAAATTGGCTGTGTTTTACGCATAACGGACATCCCTGCAGCAGTAAGCAGTCTTCGTGTTGGAATTATGATCAACAGTAGTGAACGGAAACTTGCTAACTTGCTTGAATAAAGCTCCCGGTTGTGGTCACTTCATATTGCTAGAAGTATTATAGTGCCTTTTATAGTGCTTATAGAAATGTCAAGTTTTATAGCGCCTATAGAAATGTCAAATTACGTTTTCTCAATCACCTTGCAAGGGATAGGCACGTGAAAAATCATTATCTGTTGTAACATTTCTGTCTTCTGTGACATGTCTTGTTGCATTCATTATCACGTTTTCGAAACTGCGTGGCCCGCGATCAGTTTTCTGGTCCTTCCCGGTTTATGTACAGAAGTGCAAATTTATCTTGAGCATTGGGGGGGGATGATTTAGCAAAATTGATTATTTTTCGTGGCTTACTACACATCGTGTGGGTAAGTTTTCACTTCCATGAAAAATATTGGGAGGTTAACTGCCGGATTATTGGAGGGGATGCATCCCTCTAGGATTTTCACCCATGTTTATATAGATACGCACGAAATGTAATACTGTATGATTGAGCATCAGCTAGCGTTCCAAACTCCAAACCATGTTTAGCTGTTTAGCAGGCTTTTATATTGAATGTATGCATGGGCAACTGCCTGTAAATAGGTACAGCTCCTCATCAACAGTCACGAGTTGTTGTTTTCACTGGTAGGTCCGTCATTTTTTATCTGCCCTGGCTCAATATTATATAATAGTCTAACCGATTTGGTCTTTTTTTCTGCATAGAATACAGAGAAAGCTCTCTTATGGCAATTGTTCCTAATTGCCCTGTTTGTATTATTTGAAACTGCTTCTCGTGGGGTGTTTCAAAATATTTGAATAACACAATTAGACATTGTTGTGACCAGAGCCGGCGCCAGAACAGTCGACTTGGGGGAGTCAAGCGTTTATCAAGGAGGACCCAAGTTTGAAATTAAGCACAAAAGCCACTATTTTCAAAAGAGTATGCTTGTTTATTGGGGGGGTTAGGTTCCCCTTCCTCCGCCCTTCTTAGCGCCGGCCCTGGTTGTGACAATGGCTATTCTATTTCATGAATAAATATAGAAATCCAACAAGTTTCGTAGAAGCAGGCCCAGTTTTTTCATAAGAAATGCGTAGGGGTCTGAGAGACCCTCCTCATGCAGTAATGTAATAAGTGTAATTTTTGTTATTTCTAAAAATTGCTTTGTATCGAAATTTTATAGTCAAAAAGTTCAGCTCAAATAAATAAAAGTCAGAAAATTTTGGATTAGTCGAGTGAAAACTGTAGGAGCTACGCAAGGCGAAACACCGTAAAGGGTCTCACAGACCCCTTCATGCACTCTGGGGTTAAAACAAGAATCAATATTGATTTTGATTGACGGGCAAGCACATGCCCAGACTGTCTTATAACTTCGACTTTGGAAGGGTGAGAAAGAGCAATATTGTACTTGTATTATACTTGTACTTGTATTGTATTTGTCCAATGGCTGTACTGTACAGTCTTTTGTACAGGAAAAAAGTTAATGCATAACATTATTGTAACGCAAATAAGCGTTAATTAACTCTCTGTATGTGACAATGTTCCAAAGTCAGTGCTCGGATGGCTGAATGGTAAGAGCGTCTGCCTCGGGGGCTGTGGACTCGGCCTTGCTAGTCGCGTCGAAGCTGTGATTTTGAAAATGACATTCACAGCTTCGCTCCTTGACGCTCAGCATTAAAAGGACGGTGTGGTGTACAAGCCGGCAAGTTCACTTGTTGTACCTTTGGGAAAAGCACTTAGCGGGATTTCTCTATCTTGGTGTGGTAGACAGATGGTACGCAACTCCTAACCAAGCTCGTTATAGCGCTTTGATCGGTTTCTCGTGACGAGAGGACAAATGTGCAACTAATACAAAACAAACAAATAGCACAAAAATGCAAGGTGATTTTGAGACATTAATCCAGGTTGTCTCAAATAGTAAGTCATTCAAGGACTGTAAATTTTTTTCAGGTCTTTGGTCAGGCAACTGAAGTCCTATTCTACTGTCAAAGGCTTGCTTGTGTATGAACCAGACGAGTTTAGCGCCCCTGAGTGGTCACCAGATTTAAAATGTCCTACAGAAAGAATAGGTAAATTGCAATTTTTTGTTGCTATGCTATGCCTTGAAGATTTTTTTCGCTAGGAATGATTAGGCACTGTTTTGTTCAGTATTTTTCGGTATGCGTTTGATCAGGATTAAGTCAAGATTTTCATTCCAAAAATGAACAAGATTACTGCTTTTTGCAAGATATGCTTTTTTCCTAACCTTTGGTGGAAGTTTTTTTGGCAGAATGAAATAATTATTTAAATCTGCTATAATTGTTCTATTTTGGGAGAGATCAATCCCTAGCTTTGCCCTTTGTCCCCAGTTGATAGGCAGCTTTTTAGCGAACTAGAACCGTCGTGTAAAGAAAGTAGTTGCTTTAACTTGCTGCAATACATTAGTGTATTTTTCGTCCTTAGTAGCAGTTGTTTTTTAAGCTGGGCTTTTGCTATTCACTTCGTAACTTCCCTTTAGGCTTATACAACAGCTCTACTCCCATTGGCAACTGCAGTCATGAATGGAATACAGTCGGAGACGGATTGACAGAAGAAGATATTCCCTTTCCCGTCTTTTATTTATTAAATGAGACTTCTAGAGATCCACTTCTTGACGTAAGTTACGGATGCATACACAAGAATATTTCTATACTTACGTGAAAAAGCGACGCTAGCTGTACGCCAGTGCATTAGAGTATTAGACCGTTGCTACTTAGCTTTTTAATATGGTGTACCGGCAGCGCACTTTCTGCCCTTTGACGTACCTATCAATGATTATGAACGAAATGCCCTATTAGTCATGAAAGCTTGAGAAAATGTGTGAAATTACGTTTAGAACAAAAAATACTCTGACCTTTATGTGAAAACATGCTCCACTCATTGTAAAATAATACTCAGCAAACTTCTTTTCTAACTGACCGCGTGCCGGCAGTCAACTGCTTTCGCACCGGCTCCGGTACTCTTACCACAGTTTGCGTAGCATTGCGTTGAACCAATCTCTGGAAAATTGATGTTAAAGATTTCGATTGACTAGTTTTGTATTTTGCTACTGAGTGTTAAACAATGCCACCTTTTCTTAACGCTTCAATTTTTAATTACGGATTTAGACTTTCATTGGTTCTTTTTTACATCATATTTTCCATCTTTTTGTCTGCACTGTTGTCATGAACTCGTTTGAAATTACTGAACTAGAACTTGAATCCAGAAACTGAAAATGAAGAGCTCATATTCGGACTTGCAAATTTTTACTGATAGAAAAAAATCAAATCTTCATTATGCTCGCACAGTATTACGCCGAAGCGTGTAACGAGTGGCGGAGCCCATCTCCGCGGCATAGCGCCAGGACAATATAGAAACGTCGCAGCGGTGGCGAGCCGTTGGCGGCACTGTCCAATTTGATCGGCTCGGGAATCGAACCCTTGACTTCCCGTGCCGATAGCGATGTCTTGCACCTATTACGCCAACCGTCCGAAAAATGCTTCGAATTTTGCAGCTTTGGTAGTTGATCGGATAGAAATGCTCGCAGAACACGCAGTTAGTAAAGAAGATCTTTGCATTTCAGTGCTACTACAAGCATAATGTTATGCCTGAGCGCTATCCATTGTGTGCCGTTGAAATGAAGTCATGGATGCATGGAGCTGTGGATGCGATTTCGTGTAGAAAACGAACCAAAGTGCAAACAACTTTAACCCCAGGTATGTGCACTGGATGGTATTGAGAGAAAGTGATTGTATGCGGACTTATGTTTCGCTATTGTTACGCTGCTCACTTTTTCTAATTTTGATGAAATTGTAGATATGACATAAATGATTCCTAAAGCTTGCAGTTTAAAAGATTGTGGCGTTAAAGGTTTTCACTCATTCTTTTTTTGCAGTAAGCTTTGAAACAATGATAGTTGTACCCTGAAATGTATAAATTTAAAGCCCAAATCTGCTTAGTTTTGGTTTGATAGGGCGTCGAAATTTCTTGCACCACCTTGAGCCAAATGAATCGTAGGCCTGAGTCTGCGAGTAAAGTGCTTAATCAGTATTTTTAAATGTGGTACTGCCGGACAGGTAATACTGGAATAAAATCACTGAGCTTGATACGTAACAAGGTCGTTTTTAACTTCTATAATGTATTTTAAACGATGGTTTGACTATCTGGGACTGAAAACTATTTGATATGCAGAATTGTTAGTTCTATTTCGGAGACGTGGTTTTAAATTTCTGGCATCAACGCTATATTCTGCGGCATAAGTATCCATGATTCTCTAAGAATCGAACCACACTGTTTTTGTTCCTTCTTGCTTACGTGATTATCGTTGCTTTACGGCGAGAAGTTTTGTTGAATTGCTTCCAACAGTCTGCGCTCAGATCCTCGAGGTTGTAACCTCGCGAAATTTGTTGTAATCTGCACTACTTTGTTTAAATTTATTCTTCCCAATCTAGAAGAAATGTGTGATTGGCCGATTTTGAACTGAATTCTGGAAAAACTAGGTTGATTTTCTTTAAACGAATCAATAACCAAGTTTTCGTTGTAGAAGTCACAGCACTTTGCTTCAAGTTTTTGATATTGCGAGTAAGCTCGGTTAGTTTTTACGTTTGTGTTAAGGTCTAATTTTTTAAGTTTTGTAGTTTGGTTGGGTTGTAGTAAGTTTTAATTTATGAACGAATTTGCCCTTTAATTAGGTGTAAACTGATTTTATCTACAATATAGTGAGAGGAGTCTATTGAACCTTTTGCGTGGTTCTCTGTGTACATTACTCAGAAGAAAGAATTAAAAAATCAGAAAATATGGGGTCAAATCATGCGAGAGCTATGAGGCCTGTCAGCGTAGCTGAGAACATTAAACCAACTCAGAAATTTTGTGATTGTTTTGATTTAAATCTATGACACTTTTCTAACCTTGAATATAAAACAGCTCAAACAAAGTTTGCGGTAACAATGAATTTTCCTAGCGAAACGATACTGCGCGCAAAGCGGAAAGAAGATTTCACATAGACCACCTTTTAAATTTCTAATTCTATTTTGTGGCGTGCAAAAATGTTGACTCATTTTTGATTAGATTTTGGTATATTCAATTATCAAGAAACAGCCCAAAGCGCTTGACGTACGTTTCATTTCACTTCTGGTGCCTTTGTTAGCGCTACAAGTCCACGCTTACCTGGGTATTATGCCATGGTGTGAAAGCGGATTCTTGACCTTGATATTTGTGAATAAATTGCTAATTAACCCTAAAGTGCATGACTTTCTTTTGTGTCTGTTACTGCATGAAAGGGTCTGTGAGACCCCAGCGTCCGAAAACTGGGTTTAAGTATGGTTTTAGTAAAACTACAGTATACGGATAACTTGATAGTTTTAGCACAGAATGTGGTATCTTCATACATCTGTTTGTTAAAGGGCGTTACATGGGTGGTCAAAAGGGTACCTCAAGGTCTTTAATGGTGATATAAACTGTACAAAAGAATAGGTTTAGATGCTCTTTAGTTCTTTAAATTTTTTATTATGTTGATTGATTCGGTATCATGTAATATCTCTAAAAGAGCTGCCACGTAAATTGTATCAGCTTTTAATGAAAAAAGATTAAAAACGGCGTTTTTAAAATTAAAAGTCGGTTTCCGGCAAAGATTGCAAAAACAATAAGGGCAACTGCACTGTGAACATAAATACAAACATAGTCCAATACCGGAATACAAATCATATGGGGTGCAAATAGCTAAAAAGGAGGAAAAGTGTTGCCGCGGTGAATTGTAAAACTGGACGTTTCAACAGCATAGATTCAGCTGTCATCATCAGCAGTGTAAACAAAGCTGGAAGAAGTTTTGTTTCTTTCAGTTTAGTACTACTTGCTCACACTGCTGATGATGACAGCGCTGAATCTATGTTGTCGAAACGTCCGGTTTTGAGATTTACTGTGGCTGTACTCTTCCTCTTTAGTCGTACACCGTTTTGAATAAAATCCTCAAACACAGTTCGGCAGTTTTTACCGGAAATTAAGTGTGTTGTACGTATGATAGACACTCTTACCTTTTTGTTGCATGATGATCTTCAGTGGTGAATATAAGCTTAAGCTATTTAAATAAAGCTCCCTGTTGTTTCTAGAAGTGCGTCTCGTCTACTCGATCTTCTAGTACCTAGCAATGTCAAATTGCGTTTTCTTAATTGCCTTGCAAGGGATAGGCACTTGAAAACATCAGTAACATTTCTGCCCTCTGTGACATGTCTTGTTGCATTCATTAGCCCATTTTCTACACTGCGTAGCTCGCGATCCTTCTCGGTTTAGATTGGCACAAAACGTAATATTGTATGATTGAGCATCAGCTAGTGTTCCGATCTTCTAACCGTACTTAGCGGGCTTTCTATATTGAATGTATGCATGGGCATCTGCCTCTGAATGGGTACAGCTCTTCATCTGCAGGCACAAGTTGTCGTTGTCTTTACTGGTTGGCCTTTTGTTTTCAGTCTGCTCTCACTCAGCATAACATAATAATTCAACAGGTTGGCCCGTTTTTTCTGCATAGTATACAGAGAAAGCTCACTTATGGCAATCTTCCCTAATTGCCCTATTGAAATTATTTGAAACTTCTTCTTGTGGGGCGTTTAAAAATATCCAAATAAGGCAATTAGACATTGTTGTGACAATGTCTAATTATTTTTTTGATGAATAAATATGAAAATCCAACAAGTTTCATAGAAGCAGTCGCACTTTTTTTATAAGAAATGAGTGGAGGTCTGATAGACTCTCAACATGCAGTAATGTAATAAGTTCATTTTTTTTATTTCTAGGACTTGCTTTGTTTTGAGATTTTATAGTCACAAAGTTCAACCGCAAAAAGTAAAAGTCAGAAAATTTGAGGTTGATCGATTGAAAACTGTTGTAGTTACGCAAGGCGAAACACCGTAAGGGGTCTCACAGACCCTTCCATGCACTCTAGGGTTAACTCCCAATCGCACCGTTTTATTATATTGTCTCTTGACGGAAAAAATATTCGCAAATTTTCGTCTTGCGTGAGTAACGAACGAAAAGTAGGCTTTAGGTAAAACCAAGCAAAACTGAGCTTTGTTCTTTTGAAGTGTCGTGTCGCTTGCCTCAGCAATTGCTAGCAAAGCAAAGTAGAGCCAAGATGCAAGATATTATCAAAGAACAAACAAACTCGGTGTTTTTTTCGTCTAATCCCACTTTAAGGCAACCTGGCTGCGTTTTACGAGCAAGTGCGAGTTAATGGGCCTGTGCAAATACTGTAAATCGGCCTGAAGTTGTTTATTGTCCATTTTGTGCATTCTAGTTGTGTTTTATTGGTTAAGCTCGCGAAACTTTTTGGCTAGTTCTATAATTTCTTTTCAGTTGGATTTTGTGACGTCATGGGCGGTCATAATATTGTTACGTCATTAAAACAATTTTCGAAATCATATACTGGATCTGCTGGCTCTACAATATTGGTCACAGCTGCTGTAAGTTTGTTTCATATGTTGTTTTCCAATTTATGAGCTCTGTTATTTGTAAGTTGATAAATAATGGTTACGATATCATTATCGGTGCGCGAGGTCGCGGTTCGAATCTCCGGCTGGTTAAATCAGACGGTTAAATTAGTTCGCCAGCGCTGCGACGTTTCTTCGAAACTGTGTCGCCCGGGCGCTAAGCCACGGAGATGCACACCGCCAATTGTTATGCGCTGCAGCGTGATGCCGTGAGTTTGATTTTAATCTTTTTCAGAGTAGAATAGACAATAATAAAATGCAAAATTAGCGTAATGTGTTAGCTTCATTGTAGAAAATGCAATTCTGTATTTATTCTCAAGAGCATCATGCCAATGCTCTGTTGCTTAAGAAGGGTTCAGTACTACTAGTAAAGTGACTCGTTTCTTTAATGCTTACAACCATCTTCTCATGTTTAAAAACTAGCCCCTTATGGTCATGGTTGTTGCATGCTCTGCCGTATGCGGGGTCCGAACAAGCGACTGCTGGTTTTGGTAATATTTCACTACTCGGTAATAAAATGAAACTAGCTATTTCTATGTAAGTGTTTAATTATAGTCCAAGCCTTAGAAACGGTAGAAGTCATATTGATAACACACTGTTTAGCTTTGGCTCTGCAAGGCCTTATCTCAGTGGTTTTCATCCTTTCTTGTGGAGTGAAACCCCAATGAAAGATTCCGGAGTCTTGAAGAACCTCTGCTGTGCATTAATTTAACTCACTAATTTACTTGAACCCAGCTCCAACTTGTAAACTCGCAGAACTCCTGGACTGTAAGGTTCCGCGGAACAAGAACCACTGCCTTAGCTATATTAAAAAGCGCCAGAAAACCAACGTGATATTTCATATTCCTTTTTGATACGTTTAGAAATCATATTTTCAGATTGACAGCCGTGCATTTATGGCCACTTACAGCGCTCCAGGTGTAAATGAAGCGACTGGGTTCATATCCTTACTCGGTGTTGCTTATGCTCTGGGACGACTGACCAAGTCAGAGAAGGAGGCAATGCCAAAAAATGTGGTTTTTGTTTTATTTGACGCTGTAAGTACGTTTTATCTTATGAATAATGCCTGTGTGGACAGTGAACACCGTTTCGGCTTTTTTGGTCTCTTCAGTGTAGTTGGTGTGACCAACATTTGCTCATGGCAATACACATACCGAGAAGAATTTTGTGCTTGTGGTTTGTAACTATACCAGTTACAGCAACCCGCAAAAACCTTCTCTGCCAAACCTGTTCGCCCGTGTAAAAGTAAGGGACATGGCATGAATTATGTCTGCGCCCGCATACAGCCCAGAAAACATGTTAATGTCAGCGCTAAGGTCACAATTTGTAACAAAAATGTAATACATGTGGTGTAGTGCATTTTAGCGATTGAAATGTTAATTGCTCGGCCGAGAGTGCTTTGCGATGGACCAGCTTTAAGATCGGTCAAGTCAAACAACATTGCTGCCAGCCGCTCCATTGTTGTAGCAGTATTCTACGTTCTTAGCTGCGCTGTCTGGGTAGAGTGGCTGAGCTGGTTGCTGTAAGTTAATGACGTGCATTATCACGTCAAGCAGCATAAAGACGATTTTTATGATTGTTTTTAATTCACTATCAAAGTAGGCCTTGATATAAGTCTGATTTTTGCGCATTAATTTTTTAAAGTTAACGAACGATATCACTCATGGGTTGCGGGAATGTGGGTCCTTGGTGACCTGCGAGATGCACGGCTGAAACCGATGACATTTGACATATGGATGCTGGGCGGCTGCAGACTCGAAGAGCACAAGCTCACTTCGCAGTCTATCCCAATCACTTTTGATTTTTCGATGCAATGCTCTTAACACAATCTGGGTTATGTAAAAATAAAGCGACAGCAAATCTTTCAAGACTGGACGTTTCGACAACATAAGTTCAGCTGCCATCATCAGCAGTTCAAGCGAACCTTGCTGACACTGCTGATGATGACAGCTGATTCTATGTCGAAATGTCCTGTTTTAAGATTAACTGTGTTTTTTTTTTCTCAAGCTATTTTCGTCCCATATTACTGTAATCTTAGTTATTTGTTAGCAATCATGAGTGGATGTATCTGGAACCACGGTTCGATTTTGGATGTTAGATTTTAGCCACTTTACGATCGTAAATTATGACTTCTTCTAACGCTGCTTACAACTTGGTTTTAGGAAGCATACGACAACATTGGTAGTACGCGCATGTTAAGTGATATGGAGTTGAATAAATTTCCCACCGATATGGCTAAAAACAAGGTATGTTTGTAACTTGAAATGGTAGTGATGTGAAATAATTCGCATAAAGCTTCCCATGCTGCCTTAGTTTTTGTATTGTGTGGGCCAAAATTTAAAGCAATAAATGTTAAAATTTCTGCATTGTAGTCCTTTTAGCTGTTTTGTGCTGCATTCAGGAAATTCTTTACTATAACTTAAAAATATTATGACTGTTTTTGCAGCGCAAACCCGAAGCTGTCGTCAGAAAAACTTGAGAATTGTGAATTTTGCTGCCAATTTTCTCTCGAAAAACATTGTTTTGACAAATTTTAACATGCTGTCATATGAAATTCAGTTGTTCATTTCTAATGCGATATTTTTGACCAATTTTTGGATAGGCCAACAGACTATTCTAATACTTCTAGTTAAAGGAAGGCTCAACTTCCTTAGATGCTCGATAGCTGTTAATGCTAGTTCTATTAATACTATGTAGATTCTTCCCCCTCGTCTTAAACTGGAAAATATTTCGTCCGTAATTGAGTTGAGACAACTGGGACTTGCAAGCGACCATATTTATGCTCATTTTGATCCCAACAGCACAGCTATGCCCGAGGTAAAAAACTTAACGTGATTTTCTATTGTTTAGTACTAACTTACTATGAAGTAAGTAAACAGTCTTCGCTTTTTGTTTCAATATTTTGAAAAAATTGTCATTACATTCGGTTTACATTTTCGTAATATCAAATAGATAATTGAAAATTTTGTTGGATTAAATCCCTGATATTTAATTTTCCGGTAAATAAGAGGTTTTTGCAGTGTTTGGTAGATACGTATACTTAAATAATACCCGGCAGGATATCCTAAAAAAATTGGATAAGAATTGGACTTGATAAAAATCAAACAGGATTAAGATAAGAATCATCCGAAACACCATGGTCAGTGGTCATCTGCTGGTCAAAACGTGAAAATGCCTCTTTCAGAAGGCGTCATTAAGTTTGGATATGTAGAATGGATGTTATTAGATTTCCAAAAATTTTAGCCTAAGATTGGATTAGATATAGTCATTAAGTTTTGAATAAGGAAAAGAATATGTTTTTCAGACCCGGACAATATTGTTTTTTTACCTCTGAGCCAACCAAAAATTTATTGTCCCTATTTTTACAGATAAATCATATGTATGCTCTCCTTAATGGCCAAGGCAAGTTTTTTGTTAAAAAACAAATGCTTGGTCAAAATATAGGCCTTGCACCTTCATCTCTGCATTCAATTTTAAAAAAGAAGGATGATATTCCTGGTATAGTTCTGACCGACTATGATGAAGTTTTTCACAACAAGTGAGTTATGAGTTTGACAAGGGATGGATTTTTAAGTTTTTACAATCTTCGTAGGTTTAAAGTCGTAATTATCACGGCTCCGTCTGACTAAAGAGACAAAAGTGGTCTTGACCTCTTGAAAATTAACGTGGTTTAACACAAGGAGCTTAACAGCATTTTGCTCGTGAAGCTCACTTCTGAAAATTTATGATTGCCTGCTCACTCTCCTGGAATGTTTTTTTTTTCGATACCCTGTGCTGTGTTGTCATATGAATTTCATTGCTGCGTCCTTAGATAAGCTGCTTATTGCTATTTGTGTAAAACTGGCAGATGCTAGTCAACATAAATTAAAAATTTCAAATTGAACAGATTAGTAGTTTTCTTTGAAAATGAAAGGGATGGTGTATCGTAGTTGCGTAAGATCAGCAATGTTACATGGAAGTGAGACATGGTGTTTGAGGGAAAATGAGATGGTAATTTTGAGAAGAACTGAAAGAGCTATGGTGAGATCAATGTGTGGAGTAAAACTAGTGGATAGAAAGAATACTGAGGAGCTGATGAAAATGCTGGGTCTGAAGGAAACTTTAGATAAAATGGCTAAAGCGAATGGAGTAAGATGGTATGGACATGTGGTTAGGAGGGATGATGAGAGCATTTTGAAGAAGGCAATGATGTTTGAAGTGAATGGACCACGAAAGCGAGGAAGGCCGAAGCAAACATGGAACAAGTCGAAGAGAATATAAAGAAAATTGGGTTGAGGGTGGAGGAAGCTACAGATAGCGCGAGATGGAGAGAGGGAGTGGGAGCGATTGCTGAAGGAATGAGGTGCATCCGGCCACCTTCGCACACTAGGAAAAACCGGATTAAAACTGGTTGATGATGAGTAGTGGCAACTTAGGTTGCGATATTATCTCTAGCGTAAGTGCATTTTATCCGAATGAGTTGAAAAAATCATTTGATATTTTAAGAGCTCTTGGGTTCAACCCCCGGGCTGGTGAAGTAGGACACAGTGTCGCCAGCTGCTTGTTACTGCTGCGATTTTTCTTGGAGGTCGAAGCTGTGTTGCCCAGGCGTTAAGCGACGCATAAATGGGCCCCGCCACTCCTTGTACGCTTCGGCGTAATACTGCAAATATAAAGAAGTTTAAACTTGTTTTTAGACGATATTTTAGTCGCTACGATAATCTGGAAAACATCAACATTAAGCTGAATGCAAGTGCTTCTTATGAAGAGAATTTGGAAGAATTTAGAGAACTAGCTGAAGTAAGTTGGAAAATTTTGACTTTTTATCTTATTGTTCGTATTTCGGGAGTTTTCGTGTAGTTAGTTCCCCTCTTCCTCCAGGAATGCGAACTCTCGGTGTTAATTGAGTTCAAGTGCGAGTTCAGTAATTTTTACCTAGTTCATACTCAGTTCATTGAGTTTAGGCCTGCCAAGTTCGAGCAGTTTTTGTGAGTTAAATTCGAAACTCAATCTACTTTCTGCGAGATCAAGTTCGAGCCCGGCAAAAACGACCAAGCCGTGCGGTTCGCAACTCTGGTAGTTACTCCATCCTTTTTTTAAAAGCAATCTTGTATTAGCATTGAGATTCCGTTTTTGCTTAAAAATTGATCCTCAAACATTTTAAAGGAGATTTTAACAGTTATGATTTTTTCCCGTATTTTTGCGTTTGTGGGGTGGATGTTGAGGTTGGTTTACACTGACGTCCAAAACAGAGCCAAGCTTTGTTTTACAACGTCATGCAGCTTAGTTTTAATGGTGATGATGGGTAAATTGGCGTCATTCCATCGAAGCTTGGGGACTTGGGCATTGATCTAACAGGGATTAAGCTCACGATTTTGATGCCCTATAATGCACCGATAATTCTTTAAATATGACTTAATGTTTTCGTTTATGAATTTCCGGCAGCTCCAATGGCCGAGTAGTAAGAGCGTCCGCCTCTGGAGTTGTTAACTCCGATTTGATTCCGAGTCGGGTCGAACCAGTGACTGTTAGATTGGTATTCATAGCTTCCCTGCTTAAAGGGACAGCATTAAAGGGACAGTGTGGAGAATAAGCCGGCAAGTTTACTTGTTATGCCGTTGGGAAAGGCACTTCGCGGGATTTTCCCATTTTAAAGTGGTAGACAGATGGCTGGTAGCTCCTTAGCGAGCTCGTATAGCGCTTGATCGCTTTTCGTGATAGGAGGATAATTAATAATTATGCAACTGAATACAAAAATACAATATGACTTGGCCTGTGTTGCTGAGTGTTTTGACTATGTTTATATCTTAGAGTTTGACGTACTAGGTGTTCGCATTAGTTTATCAGGTAGTCAGAAACAGACATGAACCTGTTGATCCGTTTCTTCAGTTGTAATAGATTTTGAGAAGTCTTGTACTAATACCACCTCTAACTTTCAGAAATTAGCCGATATATCAACCTTGGTTGCCAAAACTGTGTTTCAATTAGCTATGGAAGATGATGATTCAATGAGCAGTTCCATTGGTGTTGGTTCTCACACTGTAAGTGGCAAGCACAATTATGCTGATCTGTTTTGCTGCTGGTTTAATTCCGGTTGGCATAGTGGTTAAGGACATTGCTATCGGCGCTGAAGATCTGGGGTGGGATTCCCGGGCTGGTCAAATCGGCCACTGCCGCCAACAGCTCGCTACCGTTGCGAAGTTTCTGTGTTGCCCAGACGCGTAGATGGGACCCGCCACTCGAACTCACTTCGACTTAAGGCTTAGTACCGTGAGCATGATTTTGATTTTTACGGTCAACAATTATGAAATTTGAGTTAGTTGTCTGTGGTTTGCTAAATCTCCGCAGTTGCTTAGCAACATTTTTCCTCTTAAGAGTAGCAGGTTTACAATGTACAGTAGTTACAATTTGTAACACAAAGAGGAAACATAAAGTCGTAGTAATTCGCAAAACTGGACATTTCGACAACAGAGATTCAGCTGTCATCATCAGCAGTGTAAGCAAGGCAGTAGCAGCAGTAGTACATTAATTTTAATTGTCGGTAAAACATAAAATATAACAAGCTTCAAACAAAAACACAAAATGACGAGGAAGCACGAAAGACCATGAAAGCAGTCACAAAGACTACAAGGTAGCCAAGTCTGTGCCACTTCAAAAATAATAAAATTAGCCAAGGGAATATGAATTAAATAATAAAGTAATAATATTTAATAACTTAATAAATTTACTGTATAGATCTGTAGCGAATTTACTGTATAGACCTACAGTTTAAACCTGAAGCGAGTGGTAGAAAACAATAATCAAAGATTTCAAAATCATATCCATAGGTAAGTAACATTTTACATAAATGGAAAAGGTTGAATGTATAAGTATGACACGACAAATTAGCTGAAAATTAATAAATTTTGGCTGAAAAATAAATGGTTACATTAACGAAAATATTAGCTTAACAGGTTAATAAATAGTACTTAGACCTGAAGTGAGCGATAGAAAACAATATTGGAAAGTTTCAAATTTATATCAATAGTTAAAGGACATATTTTATATGAGAAAAATATTTGAATAATTAAGTATGACACATTAATAAATATATGGCTGAAAAAAAATGGTTACAAGGTTACAGTGATCGTAATATTAGCTAAGCTGGTCAATAAATAGTACTTTTAAAACAGTAATAGATCTATAGCGAGCGATAGAAAGCAATAATGGACAGTTTCAAAATAATATTAATGGGAAATGAACATTTTTTATAAGTGGAAATAGTTGAATGTTGTTAGCAGCTATTTTATAAATGGAAATAGTTGAATGTTGTTAAGCAGCTATTTTCCTTTTCGAGAAAATGTTGTTTAGGCAATTTAACAATTATGTTAAAGGAGGAAGTTTTAAATTCTAAAGAAATATGCAAGTTGTTCCAGATTTTGACGCCGGTAACTTTTAGGGATTGCTCTGTTTTGCAATAATTAGTTTGTGGCTCATAATAGTTATTAAAAAGCGCACTCCGTGTATTATACGTGTGGACAGAGGACAATTTCACAAAATTCAGGCAACTTGTTAAAATGAATTTTGGCCATAAACTTAGCCCCCTCTAACTTATAAATTCCGTCTAATTTTAGAAAATTAAGTTTTTTATGGAGTGGTTTTGATCTTGTTTTTTTGCCAAGCTTGTTGCTCAAAATTTTTACAATACGATTCTGTTTAACTTGTAATTTGTGTATATACGATTTGTATGCGCTTCCGAAATATATTATTACGTACTGAAGGTGTGAATGTACTAAACTATAATAAACTGGTATCAAAACAGGTTATGGAAGATATTTACGGAGCTTGTAAATAGCACCAGTAGCAGCTGAAAGCTTGGTTTCAAGGTGTTAAACGTATTTATACCAATTTAATTTATCATCTAATATTACCCCTAAGTATTTAACGCAGTGTGAATGTATTACGTCACATCCATCTATTTGAATAGCAATGTTTTGTTATTTTTTGTGAAAAGTATAAATTTGGTTTTATTAATATTAAGTGACAACTGATCAGAACCAACGAAGCGCAACACAAAACGGAGCGTCCGGTTTTA
This sequence comes from Trididemnum miniatum, assembly GCA_964006365.1. Taxonomy (NCBI): domain Eukaryota; kingdom Metazoa; phylum Chordata; class Ascidiacea; order Aplousobranchia; family Didemnidae; genus Trididemnum; species Trididemnum miniatum. The sequence goes on from OZ023252.1 coordinate 11,037,648, forward strand.
AGATTTACGGTGGCTTGATTTTTCTTACGCTATTTTCGTCCCATATGGATTGTATTCCGAATTTTTAACACGTTTTTCAGATGGCCCAGCTCTTATACTGTTATCTACACATGCCTAATTGTCCATTACTGGAACAGTATTTGCACACTACATCAAGCAATTATTTATCAAATACAACAATTAACCGGTAAGTTCTGGTGCTTTAACATTTAGCTTGTTAGAAGAAAAAGTGACAGATTATTGTTATGACTGAGCACACGCTTAGTTGTAGTTTCTAATGCAATAGCAAGAAGCTGAGTTTAATAAAATTCCGTGCTTCAGTTCAATAAGCAAATCAACTGAGGATATTTTTAAAATATTGAACTGAAAATTTCAACTGTAATTGAGGGAGACTGCGAAGTAAGCTTGTGCTCTTCGAGTCAACAGCCACCCGGTTTATGTGTCAAAAGCAATCGGCTCCAGCCGCGAATCGAACCCGTCACGTGGTAGCTGTAACCTGCGCTCGGTACCGCTAGGCCAAGCCGCTCTCCCGTAAGCCATTACCAATGTTGCAGCAGCTTCTAGATGTAGAATAGGTGTGTTTATGCGAAGTTGTTGTGACCCTGAAACTCGTGACACACAGCAGTATGGAGCTAGTATTAAATGTGAATATGAATTTTTAAAATCCATGCCTTTTTAGAAATTTTGTCCAAGCAGCAGCTAGCGGTTATTACAGTAGTGTTACTTATAAAGTTGTGCTAAACAGTTCCAAATGGGAATAGATGGAAAAGTGATTCAGCAAGGGATATCCACTTTTCTGGAATCTGCTACTGTTGTATTTTCTTAGTTTTTACCCTATTTGTTAATTTTTATTCCGGAGTTGTTTCTCCCATTTGGTAGTTTTCTCTTTATTCCCTACGGTTACTGTTGTATTTTCTTAGTTTTTACCCTATTTCGCAATTTTTATTCCGGAGTTGTTTCTCCCATTTGGTAGTTTTCTCTTTATTCCCTACGGTTAGGTTTGATTGGAAGATTCTCTCGTCTCTAGTTCCATGAGCTGGAATCCATTGTATCATTCATTGATTCTTAAATGTACAAATCTTCTTTTGAGCTTACGTTTAGGATTAACGGCTCGGATGGCCGAGTGGTAAGAGCGTCCGCCTCTAGAGCTGTAGACTCGGGTTTAATTCCGAGTGTGGTCAGGCCAATGACTTTTAAACTGGTATTCACAGCTTCCCTGCTTGACACTCGGCATTAAAGGAACGGTGTGAAGAACAAGCTGGCAAGTTTACTTGCCCCGTTGGAAAAGGCATTCAGCGGGATTTCCCCATTTTGGTGTGGTAGATAGATAGCTGGCAACTCCTAAGCGAGCTCGTTTAGCGCTTGGATTGCTTTCTCGTGATAGGAGGATAAATAATGCAACAAATTACAAAAATACCAATTTTACTTATTTTTGGTGTTGCAGCCATGCTTATACCTACATTTTTACCCTTTTGATTACCTTAGCAGTTTTATTTTGCCGTTTTTCATCTGATAAAAAAACTTTATTACTTTCCAGATATATATCAGTGTACACCTCAGCCCTTCATGAGATTATTAATATCACAACATTAGCTCTAGTTGGATTCACTGGAGATGAAACGCTACTCACTCCTTGCAAGAGTGACCCCGACGTAAGTACTTTATTACCAACGACACCACTGGTGGGTCCGGGGTCGAGGGAAAGCCTCTTAAATTTTAAGTTACACTACGTCTTAATCTATAGTATTTCGATAAGTCTAAACACAAAATTGCGAACTACGCATCTTTTGGTTTTTAGTGTTCCAAGTTTTTCCGCTTCTGGGCCCCTTCTCCCCATTGTCAGATTTAAAAATCCCCCCCAAAAATAGAAGGGCGAATAGGCTACTAACTTTTCTGAAGTACTACGCTTTGCAGTCTACTCGTTGAATAAGGAAATGGAATGTTAGTGCCACTACAATTAGGATTTTTGTGTAGGAAAGTTTTTTGGGTTTTACTCAATCCATTTACGACAAGAAATGATATTATTTTCAATCAAGCATAAGGGAAACTTGTTTAGGATTTCCGAGTCAGCTATTTCCATCTACAAGGACAAAACAATACCCCCATCTGTTATGCTTCGTCATCGTTCATTACAAATGCCTACTCAGCAGTTTTTGATGATGACGATTTGAATAATTGTGAGTATCTTGATCTTGTTCATAGCAGTTTATACCGACAAGTAAAAAATCAAATCTTCATTATACTCTAACGAGTGGTGGCGTGAAATTCCCAAAGAAACGTCGCAGCGGTAGCGAGCTCTTGGCGACACTGTCGCTCAAAATGACCGGCCCAGTAATCAAACCCTAGACCTCTCGCACCGATAGCGATGTTACTTCTATGCCAAACGGCCGGTTAAATTTCTCTATAATCACTTTAATGGCGTTGATCATTTTCAGCGAGAATGAATTTCAGCCTAGCATTTGAGAATTACCTGACTTCTAGGAAGAACCTTTATTTTTGCGTAGTTGCGCCGAATTGTTGGTGCGTTTAAAAACAAACTTTTAGATATAAAAACGTGACTGCATTTGCAGCAACCTCATTTGACCTGCGACTTCATTTGCCTTCAAAAGTTGCAACAACAATGTGTAAAACCACATTATTTTGGTCACAATAATGATTAAATTGAGGTTATTTTTAAATTAATGAACCAAATATTTCAGCGGTATATGAGGAGGCTGCGAAGTGAGCTCACGCTTGTTGAGGCAGCTGCCACCCGTATGTATGTCAAGTGCGATCAGCCCCAGCCGTGAATCGAACCCATCACGTAGGATCGGTCATCTGCGCGCGGTAACGCTAGGCCATGTCCCTAATGAGAATTTAGATCTTTACAGTAGATTGCGGCAAGTGTGACAGCAAGACTTTGCTTACCATGATCGATTTTCATCGAGGTCTGATTAATTCTTGTTATATTTCAGATGCTTTTGAACCTGGGGTCTGGGCAGAAAGTCAATGGGCAACTGACTCATTTCAACTACGGATATTTTTAGTGCAAGATCCAACTTCACAAGTAAGACTTTTAGACCGCTCCTGCAGGAGCATTGGTGTGTTATATCCTTGTTCTTTAGGCGATTCCCTGAAATTACGATTAGAATCTTTAAAACGAGGAAGTATGTGAGGAAAAAGCTATGTCGTTTTGCCCAACATTTTCCTTTAAACAAGGCTTGTAAAACTGCATTTAAAATTAATGAAAGCATAATGAAGTTGTTATTTTAGCAGCTTGACAGGATAAACGCTTACCAATTAACGGCAATAGTAAATTAGTAATGAATATGCTGACACGTCATTAGTCGGTGCGGTCGTGGGTTCGAATCCTACTCGTAATTAATTAGATTTTTTCAATTACATATATATTAGCCTAAGATCTTTTGGTCAGATTGAAGGTATAATAGATTGATGTTATTACAATATTCGCCATAAGTTGCCAATTTTTGGCGAATTTGTACAGACGAGTAAACAAATGGTTGACTCGATATGTTATGCATGCTTCCTCTGTGCTGCTCTTACTGGAAACTAACATTGGGTTTCATATGTGCATTGTGCAGAGTCCATTGATTTTGTTATAATTTTTGAAGTTCGCTGCCGCAAAAAAAGAAACTGCTTTAGTGGTTTTCTCGTAACCTGTCGTTAAAAATGACGAGATTTTCGAAGCAGGATTATGGCAGTGTTTACAGAGTGATGTTACGAAGCTGCGGGAACGAGACGCCACCCACGATACAATAAATAATTTGAACAGAAATTCAACAGATTGAAGGAGACTGCGAGGTGAACTAGCGTTCTTCGAGTCAGCAGCCACCTGGTTTTTATGAGAAGCGCGATCGGCTCCAGCCGGGAATCGAACCCGTCATGTAGGATCTGTATAACCTGCGCGCGATAAGGTGCGTTTACACTGAACGCGCACGAACATGCATGCGCCAGCGCATTTGCCAGCGCGTTGCAATAACCGTTTACACAACGCGTTGCGCATTCAGCTGCAATAGTATTCGTCTGCTGCTGGACTAGGCTACCTAAAAAGCGGTTAAACATTCTTGCCGATTTTTGCGAACAGAAATAAAAAAACATGATTGACTGAAGGTGATAGTCGCATATTGCATGAAATTTGTAATCCAGCAAACAAAGGACCCGACTCCAGCCTGAACTCATTATCCACTTTGCTTTGAGTCCAAGGTCTTTAAAATTGTCAAGGCAAAGTAATTGCCGTACAATAGTGCATTTTTGCAGTATTTTTCATTTCAGTTTAGGTTTGCATTTTCGTGTGCTTTTACGGGTGTGGCATCATTTGCAGATAACCTACAAAAAAGCAACGTCTGCTACTAGCGTATTAACGCATCGTATTTAAAGAGTAGTGCTGCCATGATGCAGAGCTTCAAATACAGCTGATGAATCAGTAATTATTGACTGAGTTTTTTCCTGCTACGAAAAAATGAGCGAGGTGTTATGTTCGCTTAGGCGTTGGCATCTACCTGTCTACCAATGCTACTTGGGAGAATCCTGTTAAGAGCCTTTCCAACACCAAAATAAGCGAACTGGTGGGCTTGCCCTCCACACTGTTTCTTTTAACGCGGAGGGTCAAGCAGGAAGCTGCGAATCCAAGTTTCTGAGGTTTTGGTTTGACCAGACTCTGAATTGACCCCAAGTGGACCGCTCTAGTGGCGGATGATCTATTCACTTGGTCATTTGATCAGCTGTTTCTCGAATTTAGGAAATAACAGTATCAGGAATGCCCTTAATTACATTCAAAAAAACTTCACCGCGGACATACAAAAATAATGTATTTCACAAATCCAAAACCTCGTAGAGCACCACAAATTTCGCCCCACCGTAGGAACAAGAGATATATCACGAAGTAATGAAAGCTATATGAAATACGCGAAAACAAAACTAGAGCAATAAAACTTTAAGATACAGCACAGTGTTGATGAAATGTAGTAAAAAAATAAACTAAAATAGTTATTGCAAAACAAAAAAGTACAATTTGTGTACACAATAAGACAACGGTCTACCGTTTTAAACCATCTCAAAATTCTTAGATTGAATTTTTAACTGATGAGTTTTTAAGAAAATGGCTAATGTACCAGATAGTCAAAGCAGTCCTGGCTTTAACTAGAAGTTTGAAAGCTTCTGCACTGCCAGGTGCAACGTTTTTATTAGGATGAAGAATCGTAGCTAACTTCTTGTACGCTCTGTTCACGTTTTCCTTGAAACAATATAAAAATTGATTAAGTCCCACCAAACTTACCTGTATCGCACTTAAGCAGTAAGCAAATTAAGCAATTAAAACACATAATAATCACTCCAGATTTTAATAGGCGCAACACTGCACTTAAAATTCCACATCTTCCCGAAAAATGTTAAAAATGCTTGGAAGTGGATTAGGTTTGGAGTCGGATTCTTTACGAATTCGATTATTATATTTTCTACCCTTTTAAAAATTAAGCAAAGGTTATCACAGAACGAGTGATTGACAAATAGGGCTGCAAACCACGCTATAAGTTAAGACATTTTCGAAGTAAATTTACAGCCTTTTACATTCTGTAAAAACATGGCTATTTCAACTTCACGAAAAACTTCTACCAGCGAAAAAAATACTGCTATTAACTTACTTTGTAGCTGTGTAATGTGCAGTACATCCTCGCTTATCCGGCCCTCGATTATCCTGCTCCTCGATTAACCGGTCATGTTCAACAGGCAGACACGTTTTATATTATTATGTAATAGTTACTATTTTGTGTATTACGGAAAACTGTTTAATAACTTATTTTGTTGAACTATGTGATTTTAAACTTCACCCAAAAGTCTCTTTCGTTTAGCATTTAAATTGTTTTGTGGCTAAGCTTGTTCTCATACTAACTTCGTTTTTTTCGTTCTTTTTTCTTAAGGTCTTTTCTTATCCAGCCAAATGCTTATCCGGTCAAGATTTTGGAAAAAGGTTGCCCAACATGACCGGATAATCGAGGATGTACTGTACTCCTAATTTTTCGCAATTGCCTCTGCCGTTCTTTATTCTTAATATAGCGTCAACTTGCTGTTTTGTAAAACCAAGACTGCTTTGACTGGTGTTGACGGTTGAAATATTGCTACCGTTTTCGGAAACTTCGATCCGCCTTTCAAACAGTTCCTAGGCCAAAAAATTACTAATGATAATTATTACAAGAGTGGTACCACAAAAATTACTTAAATGAAAACAAATTTAACACCATGAAAATTCTTCAAGTATTTTAGGTACACGTTTGGTCGCTAATACGCCAGGCTAAAAGCGACAGGTGGTCAATTGCCCCCCCCACACTTTTTGGGCGCTAGTTGTTAGAGCAATTAAAATTTATGCTAATGCCTAAAGAACTCTTAAATCAAGCTGTTTCAAAAATATTTACATTAAATATTTTCCAATTTTGTGATTCTTCATGATATTCAGGGTTCGAAATTAACGCCTGCCAGTCGATCCGAGACCGACTGAAATCGCCACGGGCAAGTTGTTTTCACTTTTTCAGTTGCCCGTCAAAGTGGCGCAGTTTTATGTTGTTGTTTCATGTAAAATCGACTCACGCACCTTGTTTACGTTTTTTACTTGCCCGTCGGACCGGCGCAATCACTGTTAGCGAAAAATTTCACGAGCGTGAAAATCTCGTGTAAGTTGCGATTATTTGTTCATCGAACATACGCATTGTTGTAACTCCGAAAAGCGCTAAAACTTAATGTAGAGCATGATAAAAGCGAAAATAAGTGCTTTTTGTTTCAAGAGTGTTTTATCTTATTTAAAAAGATCGTGATTTGGCACGCTCATTTTTTCGGGCTAGTTGATAACTGGCTGCGGCCGGTCCGACCGTAGACAGTTTATTTTTCGGACAAGCTGATATTAGCAACAGTCGGTCCGACGGACTGGCTGCTTAAAAAGTTAATTTCGAACCCTGATATTATATATAGGCCTACGATATTTCTGCAGCACATGTATACTTAAAAGTCAATAGAGGTGAAATTTGACACCATGGAAACTGATTGATGTTTTTCAACCTTAGCATGATTGCTCAGCGTTAGCCCTGTAACGAGAATGGGCTTCCGTAATGGCTTTATCTTTTCCAACCACTACTTATATAGCCAATATGGTTTTGTCCATTCACCATTTTTATTACAGAAAAACCAATTGGGGTCAAATTTGACCCCAAGTGACTTTATGCGAATAAAAATGTGATCACCGTATGAGGGTAAAGGTATATACAGCAAAGCTAGTTTTCAAAAGCAAGCTTGAAGTAAAAGGTCTTGAGGTTCTTTGAAGTCAATGGCAAGCGCGTAAATCAAGAGGCAATAAAATTCAAGAAACACACATTTTTAAAGAAGCAGTTTTGTCACAGTAGTGATTGATTACCACTTTCACAACAAAAAAATTAAGAAACTGCACAGTGATTAGAACATACCTGTAGTATTATACTACGGTAGATGTAAGTAATAGATCTTACCAGGTCTTTCTCAAGCTCTTGCTACCATTATACCATTTCCAGCTTTTTCGGTGACAACTCTTCATGTTTTTAATTGCTTGTTATACAAGCAAGGGTGCCGCTGAACCTCTTCTACAAGAAAGGTCTAGTTCAAGGTTACTGATTGGACAAGTATTCACCTTAGTATTAGATACACAGAGTGCCTAAAAAGGAAGTATACACGCTTAAAGTTTGATAAAAATCTAATGCTTTATTCAAATTTGTTAAAAAGTTTACAAAAATAGAATATAGTCTACTATACAAAAGGAACCTTGTTTGGTTAATATGTGTTTTTTCTCGCTTGAAAAATCGAAAATTTCATGTCTTTTTGACTGAAAATTGCATTAGCCTAGTCAACCACTAAATCAAGCCTTCCAAAACATCTCATTTGCTGTTTGACTAGCTATTTCCATTCTGCTAAGCTCTAACAGTATGCAATTGCTACTTTGTAGCATAAAAAATAAAAACCGTGTGTAAAAAAGCAGCCAGAAGAGTCTTATCAAGTTTAAAAGAAAAGTGGCTAACCAGCTACATCAGCCTAGAAAGTCCAAGGACTTGCGCTTCTTTCAAATGCGCGTCGCATTTAAAATCACTTCACATGCGAAGCATTGCAGAGGTAACGCGTTGCGCGTATGCAAATGACGGGAGTTTCCCACTTGGAATAAAACAAACAAAAATTCTCGCGCGCAATGCGCTCACGCGCACTCAGTGTAAACGCACCTTTAGGTCCTTGACATTCTTATATGCATTTACTGTAAACGTTATTTTACAGGGATTAGTGTTGTTGGCTGGATTATTGGTTTCTCTCTTCAGTTTTCTCTTTGTGTGGTTTCTCAATGCTAAAGCCAGCATTTTATTTCAAAGCAATCGTCAAATATGATGCAATAATCAATTCACTCCGAAGTCGTATAATAAGAGGGTCTAGCTGTAATTATCGACTTTTTACCTTAACGCAAGAATGTATTGGCCCATTTCTCATTTTACTTCAGAAACCTTTTCCAGTTTAATTCTGGTTGCAAATTCAATTATCGCAAATGAGGTTTGCACCTAAATACCTATGCAGTGTACTCTTCTAAGGTACTAATGGTAGGTTACTGCTTTATCACTGGAAATGCTAAATCAGGGACAGATGTGGGTTTTTGTTTCGGCCGGTTGGGAGTCGTGATTTTTTTACACGTAACGTAATATTGTCCCGTCTGGTTCAGCGACACCTCTGGTAATGACGTTAAACGTATCTGAGTGCTGTGACGTCATATAAATCGAGCAGATAGTATCAAAAATGGCCATTTTCTATGTAATGTAATGCGAAATTCATGAATGTATTTTTTGTTACAATGCGTTTTATTTGTCGCTTGGGTTTCTGGGCAGGACCTAAAAAGGTGTTAAGAAAGTGTCAGGTCTCCAGCTTATAAATTTTCGTTGAACTTATGGCAAAAACCGACAGGTTGCCGTCGCAGTGCAGGGCTGGGCGAACTACGACCCGCGAGACCATTTTATGCGGTCCGCGGGCACTTACAGAAATATGACTCCTACTGTGAATCAAGCCAAAGCCCTTTTTTGTTCTTCACTGATTTTTAGCGGAAAATAGGACGTCTGAGTACGTTGTGACTTTTTTTGCTCTTCCAATCAGTGCGGCCCTCGCTTCAAAATTTTTTCCAATGTGACCCTTCGTGTAAAAAGTTTGCCCGCCCCTGCTGTAGTGGTTAAAGACTTCGCTATCGGCAGGGAAGGTCTGGGTTCGATTCGTGGGTGCGTTAAATCGGACACAATGTCGCTGACTACTCGCCACCGCTGAGGTGTTTTTTTCCAGGCGCTAAGTCACGGAGATGAGCCTCGTCTCTCATTTCACGCTTCAGCGTAATACCGTGAGTATAATGAAGATTGAAATTATTGCAATGAAGTGGCAATGAAGCCGCTATTCTATCGTAGGGCTGAAGCGCATTTTTCTGCTCGGTCAATTTTATATTTTGAGTTTTACAACTATTGATATCACTTTATATCCGGCGATTTCTGTTCGATTTTCTGGGCCTGCTGATTCCGCGCAGTGTTGCCTTAAATCGGCGCCATGTTTTGTTGCCTCGTTATAGGCTTGTGATTTTTGTAATTTTCATTTTACGTGTGCTGTTTTGTGCAAATTAATGTTTGTGGAAAGTGGCATAACTTCGCTGTTAGCCTCTACATCATCACACGCTGCGAAGCAAGAAGCCATTTTGTTGAACTGCTTTGCTGAATAGTAAACACCAGTGGATGTATTTCTGTATTTGATCGCATTTAGTTTATTTTCCTATCACGAAAAAGCGATCATAGCGCTATAATTATACGATCGAAGCGCAATAATGTTATGTTGTTGACACTGTGAATAACGGTGTTGCCCTTGGTGTTTTGAAATCGAACTTTTGCGGCCCCAAGACTCTTCTTTCAGATTAGTCTAACAATCCCTCTTGTCCGGTAGGTCAGAATCTTCACTAACATTTCTCTGAAAATCGGGTAATACATAATAATCCTTTCATTTCGAAATTGATGGTTTTATCTTTATTCAAATAATTATGGTGGTACCAAATCAGTTCAATTACCCTCTCATTCTTGCGCTGTAAGAGGATAATAGGTTTATAATAAAACATTTATAGTGCTTTTTTCATGTACCGGTATCAAAAGCTTTCCGATAAGGTATCGGGACGTTTCGCTTTTATATAAACCACCGGCTCTCATTCTGTGTAATGCAAATTTCTGATATATCTGAAACCGGTCGATTTGTTAATAGGATGATGACATAGTAAGGTATAAAGACAAAGGCAGTCCATCAATGGGACCAAAAATTGCTACGCGAGCCGTAGGCCTAGGAGATCCGGTGATTCCTGCGATGTTTTTTCCGGTCTTGAAATGAGTTTTGAGTTTTTTCTGACCTTTGCCTCGAGTCTTGTGATTTCTGCTGATTTGATTCGTTTGTAGAGGTCACTTTGTTTTTATGCGAGTGAGAATGGTTCACAGATTTTTCGCTGTTTAATCGGAACACCCGTTTGCGTTTTTCTTTTCTGATGCTTGATCCCCCCAGTATGGTTGATTTCTACTTCTCCCAATAGTTTCGCCAGTAGTCTCGTCTATTGTATCTTGATTGCCCGTCTCCTTTTCTTGGATATTCTCGTTCTCTTCCATTTTTTCTCAGCAGTATTTATTGACTTCGCCGGCGTCTCATCCGCTGAGTGTTTCTTCGTCTTAGGTTAAGCTTAGCCATGCCACGTGTTTTTGAACCGCATTAAACGTCTCTTCCCCTTTCTTTTTCTTGAAAATGGCTACTTTCGTTGCGTTCTCCCTGTATTTTTGCATTGTAGGCTAGTACTCCATTAATAGGGCGCACCAAAATTCACTTTTTTTCCAAACATGGACATCAATATGGCAATCTGTGAGGATTTCCAAAAATGTTTCTGTGAAAAAATCAGCGAGTTTCGTCAAAAAATCGAGCTGCAACTGCATTTTTAAGTTTTAAGGGATTATTTTTCTGAAATCTGGGGGTGCCAATTCATAAACAGTGTATTGCTTACATATTTAGGATTTTTTTTAACTTCGAATGCAATTACATTTGCCTGTTAAGGGTCACCAATCGAACTAAGCATGATTTCAAGATCTTTATTTTTGGTTATTGTCCCGAATACAGCCCTTGCCATACTGCTGCTTTTTGCTTCGTTTGTTTGATGTTCTTGTCTGAATGTTTACCTATTCTACGATGTTCCAAATATTTTATTTGCCGGTCCCCTTGGCCTGCTTTCGTCTAGATTTCCTGGATCTGGCCCAAGTATTGAGTTAGTTGCGAATTCTTCGATTGCCAACCCTGATTTTTCACCTGGTGTGTTTGTTCCACCTATTGATGTTGATGAAGAAAAATGGTTGAGATCGCCAAAAATTGACTTTTTTGGCATTTTAATGATTTAGTTGGTGCAGTGCTTTATATAGGCCTGGGTGGCACAGAGCTGAGTATTAGGGTGTTTCATTTTTTCCACATTATCGATATCAAATACGTTCGGGTTAATGTGTGATGGGATTTTGGACACTGATTCCAGCGGTAATTTTTTTTGTCATTATGACGTCATTTAGAGGTGGCACCGCGGGTTCGAAATCTGCGGGGAACAGAAATTTGGAAACTCGGCAACGGAAGGGGATAGAGAGACAAAATTGGTGTCAAAATGCGCAGAAGGGTCGATTTCCTATGCCCTTCTAAAAGACTTTATGGCTGTATTTCAATCACAAAGCGAATAAAATCCAAAAAACATGTTTTTTTGCAATTTGTTCATTTTCTGATGGAACAATTTTATATTAACTGCAATTTTTTAAAGTGTTTGCGATGTTTGTTTCAAACATTAGTGTTCCATTTCTTTTTTGTTGCGGTTCAAAACCAAAGGCTTAATACACAACGTAATAAGGGAGGGGGTGCTAAGAATAATCTATGCTGATTAATAAGATTCGTACCAATTAAATCTCTCTTCGCCAAACTATGTCAAATGGAATTGAGGTTTCTCACCTGCACTGCTAATTTTGCCGGTAAACACACTTCCAACAGCAACTCAGTTTAATACTCTAACAACATTAAAACAGCAACTCAATTTAATACACTAACATTAACTCATTCCATATTACACAGAAACGCCCGCAATCTCATATCAACACGACGATTACATCCATCATTCAATCTTTTTTGTTTGATATTTTTAAGTTTTCCAATTTGTCGCTCTGTAGAACGGTTGTTATTGTCAATGGTCTTCCAGAAAGAAACGAGAACATTGGCACACATGACGCAAGGAGCAAATTGACATTGGAATGTAAAAAAATTTTTCAACCTCGCACTTCGACTTTTCAAAAGATCACGAATTTCCACCGTCACAGGAAGTGAGTTGGGAGTTTTCACAGCATCAAAGGAAAGCGGAGGAGAAACCGAAAATAGACTTAAGCAGACATTTTCTGGTGACAACCATTGAGAAGCATGATCCATAAAATATTTAAGAACGATATCTGCCACTTTTTCGTCAATATCTTGATAGGCAAGAAGCAAATCTCGTTGAAAGAGAGTAATGTATGGACCATCACAAGCTTTTGGCTTTAAATGGATCATTAAGAAAGAAGGCACGTATACGGATACAATGTAGGACACTAATCTGGTCAGCTTCAACTTATCTGCATCACAAGGTGTATCAAATTGAAAAGCGAACAAGCGAAGATAACCATTAGCGGTTGTTATCCACCTTGAGTGACATACGGTTTCCTGCTCGTAAACCAGAAGGTTCTGCAGATTGTTAGGGACATCCATGAAAGTGAAGCATGCCAAAACCAACAGGCACATCTGGTCGGTCCTAAAATCGCTATTTTTTCCTTTCGCTGCTTCTTTCTGAGTAGAAAACCATTCTACCTTGCTTTTGAGATGCGCTGCAGCAATATTCGAAATAGGCACTGGAGGTAGCTCATGACGTGAAGGAACACCATCGATTGATGGCTTCCCAATACATTTGATTTTGTTGAGCAAGGCACCATCTTGCATCATTCCGGGACCCTTCTTGCTTCCTTCAATTAACGAAATTACGTGGGTAAGATAGATTTCGTTGACATGGTATAAGCATTCCAAACTGTGGATGGAGTGTTCCATACTTTCATCAAAAAAGTCTAGGCGTTTGTTGACACCAGATTTCTTGCCGGTGTTAATTGCAGTTGTGTCAGCCATCACCGAATAAACTTTAGGTAAAACAGTTTCGCAATCTTGAGTGATCGTTCTGTAAAGTACTTCACTTGTTACAGATGTTCCGGGTATAAAAGATTTTACTGCAATCAATGCCTCCGTCCTTTTAAGCTCCTCATCCATAAACTGTACCAGAAAAATATAACGATCAGATTTATTGATTACCTGTCCATCGTAACATAGTTGCATAAAACTGCATGCCTTCAGCTGCACCTCAGCTTGTTCTAACGCCTTCATGCGAATCTTTTCACGGTTGCGAAATATTGTAGATGGTGAAGCAGCTATGGCAGCTCCTCCATAAGTTAATAATTGATCAGATTGCTGGCGGATACTTGTCATTCGGCGATCTGCAAGTACACAACTTTCCTCACTTACTTTCATATTTTTAACCTTCACATACTGACTTCCACCCTTGACCGATTTGGTTAAATAAGTAGGGTCTTCTACTTCGTCTGAACTTTCCTAATTCGTGTCATTGTTTTCATTGGTAACGTCTTTTATTTTCCGTTTTCTGAATTTCGTAGCAGTAATGCACAGTGAATCGTCAACAGTAGCTCTGTCTTCCAAACCAGAAGTAGAAGGTGTATCAGCTTTTTTCCTTAATCTTCTTGCTTTTTCCGCAGAACGTTTGGCAAAGAATTTATCGTTGCTCCATCCAATTATCATTTTTCGTTGATTTCTTTGATCAAATAAGAAATCAAGTTCTATCGCGGGGATGCGATCTTGAATTCACATGAGCAGAGAAGTTTGCCCCTGTGTATTTTGCGCTCCGGTGTAACTTTACACTTGCATTTGCAAATGTCAAATAATTTGCTGAGCCACTCTTCAGCATATACATCAGTATTGCTCTTTCTTGCTCTCTTCGTTGCGGACCAGATCTTTTACTTTGGTTTGAACTCTACTCCTGCTTAAAATCGGCAAGCCAGACTTAACCCACGTACCAATAATATCATCTACCAACTGATCTTTTACATCCTGAAAAACTGGGAGCTTCTTTTCGAATTTCACATCCCTTTCACTAAGCGTGGCTCGCAGGTACTCATAATGCCACACAACTTCTTTATTTTCTGGCAAAACTGTCTGCTTCAACTCCCTCATCTTATTCCAACTATCGGTCTTTCTAATACTAACTGCCATTTTGTTTAGTCTTTTCAGCTTACGTTTCCGAAACGCAGTGATACATGAAAACCCTGCAATGTAGCAGTACTCAGCACCTGGTATTCTAGAATATCAGCAATTATTTTGTAACAATTTTCAATATGTCAACGATCATTTTGTCACAATTTTCGATTATTTTTCAATAAAATCACTTCGTGGAAGCTTTAAGAAAAGGAGAAAAATTATTGCAATAAATTTACACATAAATGCTCGTAAAAATGACTTTTTTGGATTTTATTCGCTTTGTGATTGAAATACAGCCATAAAGTCTTTTAGAAGGGCATAGGAAATCGACCCTTCTGCGCATTTTGACACCAATTTTGTCTCTCTATCCCCTTCCGTTGCCGAGTTTCCAAATTTCTGTTCCCCGCAGATTTCGAACCCGCGGTGCCACCTCTAAATGACGTCATAATGACAAAAAAAATTACCGCTGGAATCAGTGTCCAAAATCCCATCACACATTAACCCGAACGTATTTGATATCGAAAATGTGGAAAAAATGAAACACCCTAATGCGTGCGCCACTGTGTAAAAAAAAGGAAAACTTAATACTAGAGACTAACCCTTTGCCATCAGTACTTCATGTCTTATGCAGCTCTAACCATCTAAGCCAACTCGCTTCTCACTATTGAAAGGAAAAAACACCATCTTGAATAACGAATTGCAATACTATCTTAATGTAGACCTCTCTTACATCACGGGCTTGTTGAGCAAAGATTTGGGTTTTTGACCTACTGTCAGCCCATATTTCGAGCTTGCCTTTTAACCTGGATCCAAATTATGTGATAACAATCCAAAGTTGATGTTTGGATGCATTACAAGCAGCCATTCGTTTCTGCTTCATTTTCTATTTTATATGGAGTTTTTCTAGATGCTAAAACTAGCGCCGCTAATAACCAGAAGGACAGTTCAACTAATTGGTAATCCGTTGAGTTCGCATTCAACGATTTAAAGAGCTGGAAATGTTAGGATCAACTTAATTTTGTGAAACTGCTTTACTGGAAACCGACTGTAATCTGGAAGGGGGTGGTCGTTAGGGGTAAAGGCTTTATTACTTTTTACGAAGTCGTTAGGGGTAATGGCTTTATTACTTTTTACGCAATACCAAGGGCAACAAGGTTATTCTAAGTATCAACAATAGGCCTACAACATTCACTAGTAATTTTTCTTCAACCAAGCAGTTCAACGCAAAAGGCTCCCTTATGTTGTGACTATGTTAAAATCAATCGCGGAGGTTTTGCCACTTTACTTGTACACTATGATGTTCTTTCACTGTGGTTATTAAATGCGAAATTACAACAAAATGTATTTTCTTTCAAATGCACCATAAAATTTCACCAAAAACGCACCCCATCCAAGCAAAATACTTTGACGTGGTCTGCACGGAATTTTCTGTTCCAAGTGGAAGTTACAGACTTATGACCACCAACCCCAACAAAGACATCGAATTCTCTGCAGTGCTGCTGTAAGTTGGTTAACGCGATGGAGGCCCAGAGTTCATAATATTTCAGAATTGCTTGGATCAATAGGGCCATTGTTAAGTCCCTCCCACACAATTTTATCTTTTTACCAGAAGATTAGTGTAGTTGAGGTACTTTAGAAAGGGAATTTACGTAGGTAACTTGATAAGGAAAATTTTAGATTTATCGTGTAAATTTTCTTCGCAATGCGGTGAAGATTTATCGACAGATTTTGATATGCCTGTCTTTTGAGTAATAGAAAGGTAGCCTACAGATGTAACTCCATGATGAAGTAATTTCTGTACATTCCTGATACTACGTATGAGCTGCTCGGACCTACGACTTATGCCAGCTGTGTTGTGTTCACGTTAAGAGCTAGACAATATTCATTCTCAAAACTTTAGAAAATCCAGGTGCCGAATTGGTTCTGAATTTGACCTGTTCTAATCTTGTAATACTGTAGTATGACAAGGACTAAAGTTGTCCGAAAAAAAATAATTGAGCGAGCCTTTTTCATGACACTTTGATCCACGCAATAACGAAATTGGAACAAAACTTGGGCCTCTTTTCACCACGATAATCAATTTCTAGTACTGCACGAAAACCTCGATTGGAAACAGGTATCAATACAAAATACGATCCTTCTGCAAAGCTGATGATTAGAAGCCCACTTTCACTTCAGAGACAATAATTTGACGCGCTACAGTATCACTAAAACAAAGTCCGTTTTTCAAAACCTGTTAAATAACATTCTCTGCAGACCTGTCAAAGATGATTTCGCTTGCAGGACAACCATAATAACTACGAAAAAATTGCTAAGATAAAGTGGTCAGTATCTGATTTTGGATAAAGCTTTTGCGCGCTGATCTGTGTTCCGAAATAACGCTCTGATGAGACCTTTGACTTCAACAGCTGTGAATACGACTGCCAGTGGGCCTTTACCGTCTGACCACCTGAAAACAAGTTAAACTAGATCAGAAATTCGCAAAATAATCAATGAAGCTGGTATCACAGGGAAAAGATTATGGAGCTAAATCTCCCTAAATTTGTAGTTTTACATGGTAATTATTAAGTATTTCGTAGACACGAAAAACCGTTCGATAAAACTTTTTTATTAAATTCTCAGTTACCCAAAAAATTAATATAAGCGCCTGACCTACTGGAAGAAAGTCAAAACTGAAGTCTGCAGTACCTGCTTTTTTTTAGTCATATAATTGCAGCCTAGGTTTTTATATTAGTAAATTACATGCATCATGGAAATGTCCTACTAGAGCATCGAACGCGCGAAGTCAGTTCCGGAGCCCAATGCGCCAACTCAGAACTTGCTTTTAGTTAAGTACTCTTATTAAGCAGGTGGAAGTTAGTTATGTAACGATGGCATTTTAGGCATCAAATACAAAGCTAACCTGTCAATAATACTCCGTAGATTTGAGTCTAGCACCATTATGAGTTCCGCCAAGCGTTGCCACTTTCTAACTTCTCTCTGCCACGAGAGATCACTCTCGTTATCAAATAATGAGGAAATTTGATCGCGAAGCAAACGACTTATCTAAAAAAAATTTAAAACACGCTCATATTCTGATGCATTTTAAGCTACGAAACAGGTACGATACCAGGTATATCGCTACATACATATTGTGGGTAATTAAAAACAAACTTAATACAAACAATAGCGCACTACGGTATCCTCTTTTTGAGAACAGCACCCACAAATTCAGGCCCTGTTGTCAGAAAAAGTGTCACAAATAACAGATTATTTTCAAATAATATTGAACTGAAAATTCAACAGCAATTGAGGGAAACTACAAAGTGAGCTTGCGCTATTTCAGTCAGCAGGCACCGGTATAGGCGGGTATGTCAAATGCGATCCACTCCAGCCGCGAATCAAACCCGTCACGTAGGACATCCCCTGCGCGCGGTAATAAATTTTGAAATAAACAGTAAACACCCTAGAAGGCCATACGACCCCAGAAAATTTTAAGAATAGCCGCGCCCTTCCAAATTAACCCAAGACCCCACTTACATTGCAATATTGAGTCGAGTCATCAGAAGAAATATCTTCCAGCGTACAAATTGCGTTCACTGTTTCCGTGATAGCACAATCTGCAAGGGTTGCCAGGCATGTTCTCCCCACATTGGTTGGCAAGACATCAGCCCAGACTGATCGAAGATGATGAAGGATATGTGAAACCTGGAAGAATGTTGACAATTTAAAATGAGGGTTCAATTTCAGAGCAAGGCAAATTCGCTACTGAATTTACAGCATAGCCAAAAACAGAATGCACCATTGCAAATATTTAAAACATTTTACCACTGCAAGATTAGTTTTTCTACGTAAAAGTAAAAATTTAACAGGGCAGAGAGAAATATTTTACGCGAATGGACATGGCGGGTATTGCATCACTTTCACATCGCATTCGCGTACAACTTAAAACCACTGGTTGAAACTTATGACGTTTTTAAAATGAACTTTCGCGGGCCCATGCTGTTTGAACGGTATGAAGTTACGTGAAGGAAAAAAAAAATTACGATCAATGTGACGTATGAATGCGAACATGTAGAAAACGCAGACAGTTGCTGGTGGATGATAATCGCACACACTGGCTGAGCAACGTCACAGCTCGCTTCTCATCCGGACGGTGCAACAACCTGAGGTGTAGGAGGATAGACTCTCGGCCTCGAGAGTTGCAGCTTGCATGGAGAGGATGCTCGGGAAAACACCAATTTGTATAAAGCCACGAGCACTACGGTCAATGCATAACACTACCTGTTTGACTGGTTTTTCAGCAATTTGATATTTGTTGTCGTTTGGTTTCGATGCAAAGGTCTTCAAGGGTTTCAAACAATCGAGCAGTATCTCACGTTGTCGGCGCATTTGAGATAATAAACACTCGTTTCCTGACAAACAAAAGAATGGTATGATGGTTACTCAATTTGGGGAGGGGGTTTGGAAAATGGGGCTCAACAATGGGTTAAGTACTAAGTAGTACCCGAGCTATGAATAGATTAACCACAAGAGTGAAGAGAAAATTTTCATAAATCTATCTGGTATGTAGTTTTTAAAGAAAGCAACCTGGCACCCATATGAAAGCCTGCCTAGTACAGAGCTCTCTTTGGTAAGTTCTGCTAGTTTTTAGTAATAGATTTCAAAAGAAAATATAGTCAAATCTCGTTACTATGCCACTCTCACTACTATACCACTTCTGACCCTCCCCAACAAAATTCAGTAGAAAATATAGAAGCTGCGAATTTGCTACGTCACCCCATGATCTCGGTACTATGCCACGTGCCGTAGGATGCGCACTTGTGCAGTACTCCACCGTAGATAAAACAGTCTTGTGACGTGACAATGTGATACAGCATCATAACCTGTGCACGCCATGTTTTGTTTAACGGTGTTGTACAATTAACTGTACACTACACAGTGTATACAGTAATTTTGCGTACAATGTCGACTTTAAAGCGCAAGCGAACTGATTTTACGTCAAAGAAGGAAATCATAGATGTCGCGAAGAGGGAGTCGAATCAGTCCAAACTGGCCAGGGAGATGACATGTACTACTGTAGGAGTTTATCGTTTCATTAATGCAGTACAGCACATCAAGTACAGTATACAGCAACCATTTTACAAACTCTCGTTATTATACCACTCTTGCTGCTATGCCACTTTAGCTCGGTCCAGACGGGTGGCATAGCAACGAGATTTGACTGTAGAACGCAGAGTGTATTTGCGAACGATTCAATGCCATGAAATCAGCGGCAGAATTGTCTTGACATCAACCTAGGCTACCCTACCTATCCATTACACTATTTTAGTCAAACAACAATTGGTACCAAATCGACAACGTACAAACACAGGTACCGGAAAAATACACTAAGGTACTCAGTTGCCATTAAGCTTAAAACATAAATCATAACTCATCTTATAAAAGGTGCCCTTCTACGCACCTAGTTCGCGAATTACAGGGACTTGATGTACGAATGTCAATGGTACGCCAGCTTCTTTGGTCGGAAGATGGTCCGAAAACTGGTGGCCCATTGTTAAAAGATGGTGCGCAATGTACCAGCAGTCGTTGTAAAATAAGGCAGAAACTTGTGGCAGATTGATGAGCGAATCTCTGCGTACAAGATACTGTCAACTCAACAGTAAAAGCCTAATAGCAACTTAACAAAACACTTTTGATATCTCAAAAATTGAAGACTTAACACTACTAACAAAGTGAAAATTAAGCTGAACAAGATCAACTTAAACGCATAAACAATGTAAAGCATTGCGAATTCAACACCCCAGACTGCTAGTAAGAATGCGGAGCTGCGCAGTTAAATTTAGCAAACGATACTATTATTACTATATATTAAATAAGCATTGATGCTAGACAATAATGTTGATTCACGAGGAAAAATAAAGCCCAAGTAATTGACAACATACATTCAGCTGTCATCTTCAGCAGTTTATGCACGGCAGATACTGCTCTACATACAATGCTGATGATTTCTTTCCCTCCCAACAATGATTCATTTTTTTTGCAAATGTACAACAAGGATAACAAATATAAAAAACACTATTTTACGCACCGGTGATTGACAGGCATGACGGCAGCGTAAAGTTCAAAGATATTTTTTGCTGTAGAAACTAGACGTAATTCACTGAAAAACAAACAATCAATCACAATACAGTTGCTTTAAAAACTAATACGTGTCACGAGTTTAAGCAGTACGCGAAAACAGCACTACTTAAATAAAGAAAATTGTTGTCACGATTACAAGTTACTAGTAGTATTGCTATATGAACAGTCTAGGAATTGAACTCTGGTTCCTTCATCTTAAAACTTTAACGTTTGATGACCTTGCTATTGATTTTTGATTTGTTTTTTATAAAGCTATGCAAAATCGCAAGTTAGGCTTTTGTAACCGTGAAATTTATGTAATATACAAAATTATACATTCTAGAAGGCAAGTTAAGCATCGAAATAGCAACACAGATTTCTTGAGTATATTATACAATGTCCTCACCAGTCGGTCAAAATAGCCTTGCTTCATGCCAGTATGCCACTTAAGTGGGAACAGTGTCTACCTCTGAAGCGGTAGGCGCGAGTATGATGCCGAGCCGGGGCAGACTCACAGCTCAAAAATTGCCATGATCAAGAACCCAGCTCAGTGAAGGCTTACAGCGTAATAACAGCACCAGAAGTAAGGCTAACCGTCCGACCTTGTAATATTTGCTGTTTCTTGGCTGTATTATTGCATTAAAATTGAACCCCGGACTGTTGTTTGATTTCGTACGCTACCCATGATGCTTAAGGTGCGATCACACTGAGACGTTGAAACCTTTGAGAAATTGTGCAGATTTGTCTTATTATGACATCACATTCGCACAAAGTCATGTCACAATAAGATAAACCAGCACAATGTCTCAAAGGTCTCCGTGATCGCACCTTGAAGACCAAGTTTAGTAACAACGAATAGGCTACTATTTTAAAATTGACGAACGCAGTCCAATCCAACCCTTTAAGACCAAGCAATTAATTACATACAGTTTGTACTCACCATTCAGCAGTTGATGTGACAGCTTCGTGCAGAGTCTGGTAAGCAAGATCGACCAAATCTCTTGCAGCCTGGCTGATGCGAAACCTAACAAAAAGGTATGACGCTGATCAACTTTGCGCAATAAAACACAAATTAATCGCATCCGGCTGCGTAGCGAGAAATTTTAAAAAAGGGAGGGGAGACAATATACTACAAAAATCATGTAAAGAATGTTGCATATTTCACTCACTTGGCACTATCGTTCTTCTTCACTAAAAGGCAAAGTAGAAAAAAGGAAGGGAAAAGGGGGGCATGGCACAATCTCCCTACCTAAACACGTCCCTGATCTCATCTATATTGGTTGGTTTTAAACAAACTGGACATCATACGTCAAATGCGATCAGCTCTAACCACGAATCGAATTCGTCACAAATCCTCCAACCCAAGCGTGGCCATGTCACCGACAAGCGTGCAGCACACAAAATCAATCAAATTTTAAGTTAGTTTTTTTTCTTAGTAAACATAATACTATGAGCTATTGAGCTAAGCTATTAAGTACAGCTATCATTTAAGGTTTGGGGTGGCTACTCGACTCGATGACCTCACGGTTCCTTCGTAGTCACCCTGTATTATAATCGCGATAGCAGCGACAAACAAAACTGGAGTATTTAAAAACCAACCTACGGCAATTAATGCTTTTTTTCGGTCAAACTTTATCATTCAGAAGTGTGGCACATTGGCACCCCATAAAACCCATACACAAAATCACTGTATTTCAGAGACACACACGGGTATTGAACCGAGAATTAACAATCTTCAAATAAACCCAGGCGTTGAACAATTACAGTACCTTGGTAGGCATAACGTGTTGTCATCCATAGGCTTGCTTGGTTGGAGGACAGTGGCTTTCGCTTTTACCACCAGTTCGTATTTCTGAGACGATTTGTCACTTTTTAACTTTTCCAATAGATTTTCAGGAACATCGCCGAAATTCGTAGATTCAATCTGCAAAGACACAAGTTTTATACACGACTATGATATAAATAACGGAGTTATTTTCAAATTTCATTAAATAGAAAATTTCAGAGTGAAAGAGCTTGCGCTCTTCGACTCAGCAGCCACCCGCAAAAACGTAGCTAGCGGAAAATTCAGAACGGGAGTACATTATAGACAAAAATTCAAATATTACGGTAATTGATAAAAACGTATCAAGAATACTTTAGATTAGAGTTCGTCAACGTGGGGGCAGTGCGACGATTTCCTCATCCCTGGTACACCACTGGCTCTTCAGCATAAATGCGATCGGCTCCAGCCGTGAATCGAACCCGTCACGTAGGATCTGTCGCCTGCGCGCGATACCAGCTGGCCGCGTCGCTGATATATTACCAGACTCTTTAAAGGTTGTTCAACGCATATCTTTCAATTTGAAAGTTAGAAAAAATGTTGCGCTCAAATAGCCTTGAACAAGATTACAAGTGAAAAGGCGCAAAGCGTTGCATTCTTTGACTTTTACTTGAAACTACTTAGCACAGCAGCGTGTGTCAACCAAATTAACACAAATATCGGAGCATCAAGCATAACACCATCAAAGAGTTTACACAGTACCCACGCAATTATTATTATTTTTATTATTGGCATATTTATCCTCCTATCACGAGCAAGCGACGAAGCGCTGTACCAGCTCGCTTAGGAGTTGCCGGCCATCTGTCTACCGCACTAAGATGGGGCAATTCCGTTAAGCGCCTTTCCCAACGGCACAACAAGTAAACTTGCCGGCTTTCTTTACACTGTCCCTTAAATGCTGAACGTTAAGCAGGGAAGCTGTGAATACCAATTTTTAAGTCATTGGTTTGACCCGGCTCGGAATCAAACCCTAAGTCTACCGATTCAGAAGCAGACGCTCCATACCACTCGGCCATCTGATCGCTAGTGCTACAATAAATCAGATTTTTAGATAGTTGATCCTAAAAAATTTCGAACCTATATTTAAACAAAGCTATAAACAATACTGGTCCAAAAACACTAGTTTTCCTTGGCATTCCATACGTTACATTGAAATGCAAAATATTAGCTTTGGCAAATCATGGATTAACTACTTTAATACCATGTACGTGTACGATTCTTTTGAGACAAGGTTTGATTCCCATATGAAACTAAACACACTTGACGTAATACAGTGACTAACAACACCAATTAAATTTGCAATCTTTGTCAGTGCACCGTGGAACGCAGCTTAATGCTTTGCAAACAACCTAATGTATGTTATATGGCATGTCTTCGTACCTGCACGGTTTCGTATATTTCTGCTTTCATCAATGAACGCGCTTTTGCCAGAACCGCTCTGCATCGTTGATTAGCAAAATGAATGTGAATGTTAGACACGAAATCAATAAGATTGCCTTCAAAATAAACAAGATATTATTAAAGAAAGGAATAATTACTCAACTTCTTTTCGGGCGAACAGAACTAGTATCTTCAGTTCACCAAAAAACTGTTACAAGCATTACTGAGTAGAGAAGGTCGATTTGGCAAGACTAATGCATCGAATTGCCACACGAAGAATCATCGCGTACCGTCACAAACCATTACGATGTATTAAAAATAATTTCGCTTAGAACGTATATCGATAAAAAGCACGGTAGAACATGCAAAATGAAATACGGTATGCTGAATTTGTCACTAGCGTCCTTACTTCATCAGAAAAAAAAACTCAATTTTCAATATAATTCTTAAGATTTGAAAATGGCATAATTATAAAAATTTTAATACACTCACTATTTGAATCCTTTGGAAGAAATCCAATTTGTTTTAATATGTTTTCAAAATCTTTCACTTGCTTTTCAATCTGAAAGAAAAAAATAATACTAAACCGTTCCAAAACCAAATCTTTACTATACTCGCGGTAATACGCTGAAACGTGTAACGAGTGGCGGGGCCCTTCTCCCTGGCATAGTACCTAGGCAACACAGTTCGGAAGAAACGCTGCGGTGGTGGCGAGCCGTTGCCAACCGTGTCCGATTTCACCAGCCTAGGAATCAAACCCCAGACCACCCGCGCCGATAGCGATGTCTTTATCCACGACGCAATTCGGCCGGTATGCGTTCAAAAATTAAAGTTAAAAAATCTTTTTCAATCTTTCCCAGCTCTTCTTATTAGAGATTTTCTAGCCGCTGTTTGCTGCAACCTATTAGATGTGATTACCGTAACGGTGTAAGACAACAAAACTTGAATGGAACTACACCAAGATTATGCAGTCATGACAGTAGCGATATATTAACCACGACCAAGCCATTTTACAGTAGTTAGAGCAGTTACGTACTCTAAAACCGTCCCAAAAATGGAATCGAAATGACAAAATTCCAAAAGCCAAGTTCAGGCAGGAGCTTATTTTCAAAAACCGTCGTCATATGGAACTTTTGTCAGTCAAAATCCACTCATTTTATGGATATTTCAAGTTTACGGAGATAGGATGTTAGGAACCGCTAAATCAAACATTGTCAAGAAATTCTGAATGCTAGAAACAATACTGCACTGGCAAAATAATCTAACCATCACGTCGCTTCTTCACCGTGTGCGTTTACCGGCAGGCGGCAGGATGGCAATGTAACAAATTTCTCGCATCTTGTTTGATGTACTTTCCAGTTCACAGACACACGAAACTCTGCTGTATATACCCGCAATATAAGCGGTGTCTTGTTCTCGCGTGTCACGTAGCCGCGAATCTACCTGACGCGTGTCACGTTGTAGCGAGACACACAGGCGCATGTCACGTTGCCACGAGTTACGCTGAGTTGCGTCACGCTGCCGCGTACCGTAAACGCACCTTAACGCTACAAACCTCGTCGAAGTTTTGAAGATCTTCTTTCGAATCTGGGATTGAAAGCATCAGGCACTGCTCCACTATCAGCGTGATAAAATCTTTCACAACAAGGGATCGAAACATAGACATAAGATCTTCATCTAGTAAAATGCAAATTTAGGTAGACTAAAAAATTTTTTCTTTTATTCGCTGTCACGAGTGGTAAGTTTGTAGTGGCTAATTTAGCATTCATTAGCAGCTCGGTGGATCGGAATTTTACCCTATTCAATTTTCGAGTGCCAAAAGGCTAGGACTTTTGCGCTCAAATCCATTTTACAACGACAGAGTAAAAGGATTGACACATCAAAAAAAACGATGTGAACAAGTGAAGTGGGTAATTGTATTGTTGGGCAATATTGTGCAAAATCCGGACCCTTAGTCACAGATTTAAAACTACTTTCGAATTTAATTCCATTTTTAAACACATACGATGGGCTTTCCCAACAAAACGCTAATTTGACCAAAGACGATCAAAAACTAAACACACTTGCACGCAGCAAGTGGTTGTAGGCATTATCTGCATAAAATAATTAACTACAACTGATGAGAAATTCGCTAGAGCACAAAAAAATGTCATTAACAATATTACTTTTATTTTTATCAGGAGAAAGTTCATATTTGAAAAGTTGACCGTGCAGAAATCCAAGAATTGTCCGTAATTTATTGAACACTTGTTCAGGTGCCTGTGAAATAAAAATTGGTCAAAAAAATACCTTTGCCCCCAAACTAATAATGTTTACCCCTTTCTATTTGAATAAGATAGCTCCCGACGATCGCGTCCAGCGTGAAACAGGCAGTTGAGTTTTTTATAAATTTTTAATGCTAATTTTGATCTGATTTTACCCAAAACTACAGATCTGGTGACATGAAACACTGGAACAGCAAAATTGTTTCAATTAAAATAGCATGTATTGTTCAAAGCCTTCGTAACGCGTGGAGCACAAACTAGGGCAATATTTTAAGACGTTAAATAAGTTTAGCCGAGACGCAAAACAAATAGACATTTTTCTCTTTTCCGAGTCCGACTATTCGTTCAGCGTTATTACGGTGGTATATTAGCAACTTAATACACGAAATCATACATAATATTACCAATATAGCAAACAGTTATGATGCTATGGCCAAGCTTATTTGGGACTACGACCAACAAAATGATTAAAATTTTTGGAAGGGATAGTAAAAAGATGCAGCCAGAACAACTGAAAGCATTTCTTTTTTTATTGTTTATTCTGACTGCATATTTTCTACCCAAATAGTGAGAAGTTTTTTTCAAGCATTATGCTCCCAAAGTTTGGTAGTCAATTTTATACGCTTTAAATTTGATTGCGCTCTTTCAAATAAATGCAATTATTTTCGATCATATTTACACAGCTTGATCTGAAATGTGCGACAACTTAATAGAGGTAAAAGACAGATCTTTGGTCTGAGAACCGTTTGCACTTGATTCGCAGTGGAGGCTCGACTAGACGAGACTTTTTTGTCGGTTATATACATACAACTCACAGAATCGGCGTCTTGTGTTTGATTTTCGAATCCGCTACCACTCAGCACCGCTCCAGCTGACTGATTTACAGAAGGAAAAAATGAAGCATCCACAACACATGGCTTGATAAAATCTTTCATAAGAACTTCACCTGTAACAAAATCGGCACACTTTAGCAAAAAGGATTTCCACTAATGAATTGAACTTGAACCTAACCCACTAGATCTGAGGCTAAACCATACGTAATCACAAAAATCTGATCACAAGTGGGAACTGAACCCGCGCCTGCACTCATCAGTGACGTGTCACCAGCCCAATGACTGCGGCGAGTCTTTACCGGAGACACGGACTTAAGACTGGATAGATTTCGGTAAAGCATTGATTACTTACTCCCACTTCGATAAACACATAAACAGTTATAATCTCACGAATCCTATGGTAATTGCAGTAGCGCAACCTGGGGGGTCGAACCCCCCCCCCCTTTCGAAACCGAACCTTAGTCTTTAAAGTGAAGTGTCCAAACTGCGCAATTATTTCAAAACAGCTGTGACAGAATTTGCCCCGCATCATACTGAAGCCAAATCGGTTGGTTGGTGTAGTGGTAAACGACATTGTCATCAGTGCGGGCAGAAGCGGATTAAAGGGGGATGTGGAGGATGCATCCCCCACCAGCCATTTTCAAACATGTTTTTGATGAATACAATTTCTCCATAATTTCGAACATTTTCGACAAAAAAAATAAGCCTTACGCCGTAAACACGCATAATCGAAAATGTACGAAAAAAATGCATCATATTTGGTGAAACACTCGGATTTAGGGGCAAAAAATTTAAACAAAATTTGCCTAGAAATTGTTTAAAAAGTACTAAAATGGCCACTGCGGTATGTAAATTTTCAAAAATTTTCCAGGGAAGCATGCCCCCGGAACCCCTAGAGTCTTTTTTATTCTCAATATGCTTCAAAATAATTCTGCCGGAAAAACTATGCTTGAAAGTATGTCAAAATTTGATGCCCCTTTCCTGAAAAAAATTCTGAATACGCCGCAGACATGAAAGCATTTTTCAAAGAGCTATTTACGTCTTTTTTGGGTCTAACGTCTTGGTATTTAGTTAACATTCAACCTAATTCAAAATTTCATACCCCGCACCAAAATTTTCTAGATCATCTCCTTCGGTGTTGCGTTCTCAAACAAGATGCTTCGCGATGATTTTGTCTACTGCGACAAAGAAAATGAGATTAAAAACTCACACTCTTGATAGTATTCGACAACGGTAATCTTTGGTGAAAAAGCTTATTTGGGCAAACCACTGCACCATTGTTTTGTAAAACTTACTCAACTTCTCTATTCTCATTTGCAAAGATCCGACAGCATGCATAGCATAAATCAAGTCCTGGGCATCAATTTCCTCTAGTTCTTTGTTAAAGTTCACGACAATTTTAACAGTTTCATCTGAAAAAACATACGAAAAACCACGTTATCAAGTCACTAAACTTTCTGCAATTTGCAAGGCTTGAACACGTGCACAGAAAAATAACAATACAGTACAATGATAAAATGCAAAAATAAACCAACAAGAATAGTTTAGCAAGCAAAAATTGCCAAACGGTATATTTGCAGAGTTAGTTTCACAATCTGCGAACTCACCACGCAGCTTGCGGTAAGCAAAAAAAAACAAATCTTCATTATACTTGCAATATTACGAAGCATGTAACGAGCGGAGGAGCCCATCTCCGTGGCTTAGCGAAACATCGCAGCGTTGGAGACGCTGTGTCCGATTTAATCGGCCCAGGAATCAAACCCAAACCTCACACGCCGACAGCGATACCCTCAACCACTACAACCAATCGTGCAAAAACTGCTGCAGCAGTGGTAAGACACTAGTGGCGTTGTGACACCCATATTCTTGAATTTGTCTTCAGTTTCTGTAGACTCGCGGGAATTTAAACTCATTACCTCCAACTAAAATCGCTTTTAACCAATTGCTCAATCAGCCGGTAAATTACAACAAAACGTCGTAGTAAAAAACTATGATGTTAAATTTTAACCTTCGTCTCTGATTATTGACACACAGCTGTTCCAAATTTCATCCAAGGTATAATGCAGATTTTCTTTTTTGACAGTAAACTCCGTTCTCAGAGCTTTGTAGATTTGAGTCTTTAATAAAACACTTTCTTCCATACTTTTTAAACAATCGTCAATCTAGAAAGTAAGAGAACGTTTAGCACTGAAGCATTAATGGATATAACAGCGGCTGTCAATCAATTAGTGTAACCTTATCCCAGCTATTCTGCAGTGCGCTTGACAAAGTTGTTGGTAATTGTTTTTTAGTAGATAGCAAAAACCAAAAAAAGCAAACAGCAAATTTCAACAACAAAAAAGTATAAAATCTTCATGATACTCCCAGTATTACGCCGAAGCGAGTAACGAGGCCCATCTCCATGGCTTAGCGCCTGGGCAACACAGCTCCGAAAAAATGTCGCAGCGGTGGCGACAATGTGTCCGATTTGACCAGCCTGGGAATGGAACCCCAGACCTCCTGCACCAATAGCGACGTCATTAACAACTGAGCTGACCGGCAGGCCGAAAAAGCTTCATCTTAACATTAATTTGTCTTTTGTCAGTTTCTCAGTGATAGATCACACAAACAAATTTGCTTTAATTAATATCAATTGGTACCGGTACAAATGCTGTGTAAAATTAATATAGACAATATTACTGCTTAGCATTGAATTAGTGTAACGACAGTAAAATATAAAAGCAATAGCATTGTGATTGGGAGACTAGGGATTTAGCTACACCAAGACTGACCACATTGGTAATCACAGTGCCGTCTGGGACAAAACTGTTTGCCATTGACTGCCTTGGCGTGAATAACTTGGCATGACGAAATCAGCAACAAAAAAAACTTAAGGTTGGGATATCTCACCTTCAAGGTGACTGGTGCAAAATTTTGTTAGCCGTCGAATCAAGTATATAATCATTACCAATATGATATTCAAAAGGGGGCCAAAATGTACGACTATTCCGACGACGTCAAATTGTCCAACGCACATTGGTCATGCCAAACACATACAAACTCTCATTGGACTGGGTTCCCTTCACGAAAATGAACACAGCAAACTAATTTTACACATCGACACATCTAGCAAGAATTACCTGGAAAAGTGATTCTGCTGCTTGATACATATTTCTCGAATCAAAATTTCTTTTATGCTTTGTCAGCATTGAGTGGACTTCATTAAGTTTTTCCAAAATTGCTACCAACTGCAAAGTCTTATCATGTTCACTGCAAAGTTGTTCGTATTCTTTTGTAGAGTCTTTAATTTGATTCTTGACCTAAAACCCATGAAGTTATCTTAATTTTTTTACTCCAGTAATGAGACGCCAATGAGCTTTGCTTAGGATAAACCTATGCTTGCTTAAAATTGCAGTTGTTCCACTTGCTTGATAGAACATTTGCTACTTGCTACTTATCCACCATGCACACATACATAGCACTTTATTCAGAGATGCACGCAACAAAAAAGTAAGGATGGGAATTGAACCAAAAGCCTTCTGATCATGATTACTACAACCTGAATGACAACTTAAATGCTCAATGGTTCATGCTCTACAAGTTTGACATAATGTACATACTGTAGGCTTACCATACGTGTCCTCCTTGTCAGCAAAAATAATTTGTCCTCCGAGGACGCTAAAAAATGCCCAAATATCCTCTTTTTTAGGCATTGTAAACAGCGAAAACATGTCAAATCATTGTCACACGAAAAATTTTTAAAAGTTTTTGTTCAAACTACGACTTGCGGACGTGATGACCTTTTTTGGGGGGGCGGAATATCGGGCATCTGCGGACGTGATGACTTTTTTTGCTTTTTACTTAACATTGGGCGGAAAATCGGGTATCTGCGAACGTGGTGACCTTTAGAAAAAAGCTGTCCTCCTTTTGTGCGGTAACCCTAACACACTGTAGACAAATTTCCATATAAGTCTATTTACTGCATAAATTTGTATTGTATTTAGTTGAATATCTTTCCTGCTATCATGAGAAAGCAATCAAAGTGCCACAACCAGCTCGTTTAGGAGTTGCTGGCCACCTGTCTACCACTCTACGATGGGGAAATCCCGCTAAGTGCCTATCTTAGCGACACAAGTAAACTTGCTAGCTTGTTCTCCATACTCTCCCTTTATTATTGAATGTCAAACAAGGAAGCTGTGAATACCAATTTCACAGTCATTGGTTCGACCAAAGTGTACAGTTTAACAGGCAAACGCTTTTACCACTCAACCATCTGAGCTGTTAATAAAGGAACTTCTCAAACGCCTAATATTCAATGGCAAAGCTTATTTGTACTACTAATAGTAAGCATTTCTATACCACGAGATGGCAAACTGAGTTGGCCACCTGACAAAGCAACACATGGCACAGAACAATTAAATAGAGCGAACTAAAAAATAGAGAATAACAAACTATACAACTACAAATCAGGCACATCTTAAAAAGCAACACCAAAATAATGACACTTAAATTTACTTTTAAAAACATTTAGTTTATCGCACCCTCTAACAGATTTTGGCAAGGCATTCCAAGTTTTGACAAATGAAAAACATAACATAGATTCAGCTTCAGAAGTATTACTCGTGCGCACGTGTTGAAGCAAGGTCTTATCATTGTTCCCACGAAAATTATACACGCTTGAAGGATGCTTAGTAACAATCAAATCTTGAAGATACAGTGGAGCACATCCATGTAAACATTTAAAAATTAACAAGGCAATCACAAAACAAACGCGATATTAAATAGGTAAAAACTTGACATATACAATTAATTAAATGCTAGATACAATTTATTATTATTACTGCGGTTTGAATGGCCGAGTGACATCTCATAAAATTATTTTCACACTACCTAGTACCTACAGTCAAGCCTGAGTTTTTTTATTCGGACATTTTTTAGTCTTTGACCGATTTTTTTACGAAATGACCGAAAATTTTTATGTCATGTCGGACGAGATGTCCAAAAAATATTTGGCTGCTTTATAACGCGAACACTCTATGAAGAAAACGTTTGGAAAAACTCGGTGAATCACGTCGTGAAAACTTCTACCAATAAAAACAAATCGTTGAGGGTTCATAACTCTTTGCATGCTGCCTGAAGAAATGCGAGTCGTTTGAATTTATGTTAGAGAGTCGCTTTGGGCAGCCAATTTTTCGATTTAGCGAAAATACTTTTTTCTATATTTGGAAAGAGAGTTCAAGCGCAGGTCTGAAATTTTCTTGTACTATCCGTAACTTTATTGTATTACTTATATCCTATTGTATTACCAGTAACTTGCATTTTTTTTTTCTATCTTCATTTTTTATCTCACTGTTTACTGCATTCGTGTCAGGGAGCATCTTGACACGATAACCTAACGGTTTTTCGGTGCTTCCTGCCATTGTGCACAAATCATTGCATTGTGTGTAACAGTGCTATTACTACTGTATGTGTAATCGTTTTTTTTTTCTGTGACACGTGTACTGGCAAAACAATGTACTCTCTCTCTCTCTTTCTTTTGGATGCGTTCCAGAGGTTGATTTGGCACCGCATGGAAATTTCGCCACAATGTTTACAGGATTCCCAAAGCATCAAAAACAACCGGCATTTTTAACAGATTTAAAGACGACCAACTTTAATAGAAGCACTCAATAAATATGCCGGATCTAAGTCAATTTAATAGAAGGCTGTGGAATTGTCAAAAAATTGATGGCGTATATCCTATATGATATATAACCTTAAAGATTATCCGGTAAACATTTAATCCAAGCTTAAAGTTTAATCACGAAATGGAGCACGACAAAACAAGTTCCGAAGAGAATGAAAGTTACGTCTGCTTTGGCGCGTTATAGCAGACTTTTTTCCAAGAAAATTGCTGGTTTTTTATTTGCTTTTCATCAAAGTTTAAATGCATTAAAACTAGAAGTTGTGTTATTGGTTAAGTTGCGATCTAAAGGAAAAGTTGCAAATTTGCAACTAATAGAGTAGACCGAAGTAAGCCTGTAAATTTCAGCAAAATTCGGTTGCAACCACAAAATCAAATGTGCCGAATTAAATTTAAAACGTCCGAAATTTTTTGAGTAGTTTCGGACAAATGCCCGAAATATTTTGGCAAAAAAAAACACAGTCAAGCCATATGGGTAGAATCAAAAAAAGTTATTCAAAAATCAAATTCGCTTTTTACCATTGAGTCCAATGACAGTTGCAAACTGTTCACTTCACTTCTTAAGGTAGATAATTTGGCATCGACTTGCTTAGTTGATGAAAGTAAAGGAAGAACAGTGTAGCATTGCTCCGTAAAATCACACAATTCTTGCTGGAAAACAAAAATACAAACATTTGGTAAGTAATAAATCATTCACAAAATCATTTTGAGCAAAAGCAAATTTTATGTTAAAAGTATTCTTCCCAAAAATCAACAAGTTTGTGTAAGAAAGCGCTTCTTTTTGTATTAGTATGAATTTCAAATCAACTTCAAACCATTACAAGTGATCCGTTACCAAGTTGTACTTGCAATTAATCACACAGTTATGGAACTAAAAAATAATGAAATGAGCCACTTCTTTTTTCTTATGAGATTGTTGCTCTGAACTAGTAATTCCAAAATTTTATGCACGAAAGTTGGGCTTTCCAAACTGAGGGTCGCGACTCCTCGCGCGTAGGAAGTATGCAAATTTTATGCAAAGTATTGCGCAATCTGTATTTATGCTGTTGTACTTTTTAAGCTTAAAATTGGTGCAATTGCGCAAACATCATTCTTAACTTAGCTGTCGATTCTGGCCTATCTCTAGGTTTGTACAAAATAGTGATGCAGCGGATGAATGTTTACGCATTCTTATCAAGTGGCACAGCTGTAGGTCTATGCATAAACTGTTTTGTTTCATCACTTTGGCATCACGTGGCACAAGTAGATGCATCTTTTTGTTTTTACCGGCATTAACAAATATTGAACCACGGCTGGATTTGCTTTGTAAGAGAAAGCAATCGCACCCACCACATTGACATAAACGTGCTTACCTTTTTGTTTTTAATAGGCTACTTAAAGTGTAAACAAGTAGGCATTAGAATCAAAAATAATTTATTTGCCGCCAAGACAAAAATGGGCATGTAACACACACATAAAAAAAAGCACAACATTGGAGAACTTTTTGCGACAGGGGGACTGCAAAAGACCTTTCGGTCATCGAGTCAAGCAGCCACCCTAGATCTAGAAAGATTTGTAGATAACAAAAAACCGAACTTAAAAAAATAAATCATAAGTTTTGTTACTGTGTGTCTTGTGTGAGTCATACAGTGTGACAACCTGAAAATGAATAACATACACGAACCAACGACAGGATGTAGCAAGGTGTTGTTTGTGTTTAGAATGCTTTAAAAGAAGAGGATTTAATTTCATGTGGAATAGAGTTCCAAATTTAATTGCAGTGAGTGACGGAAGCTTGTTTTCAGTTTACGCCTTTCAATAATTACTGGTATTAAAACGCATATTTCGCACTGTTTGTCATTTAATTTAACCATGAAGGGTTGCAAAAAATTTTAGCAAATTAAAAGGGTTGCAAGCGGATAAGTTTGCGAAGTCCTGCACTAGAGGCAATGCTCAGTGTGGCTACATTATAATAATAATACCGGTACATTTTTATAGCACTCTTTCCTGATAGAAATTCAAATCAAAAGCGCTTGCCAAAAATTACAAAATTAACAAAAAACAATTGACCATATACATATGTGTTGACACTATACATCAGTAAATAATCCACCTCCAAACAAAACTTTATCCAAGTGACAATAAATTACAGGCATTACCTTTACGTCAAAAGCATGACTAGATAATTTACTGATCTTTGTCGATATATCATCTTTTGCAAGAGTTCCAGAGCTTGCTAATGCTTCAGTAACAATAGATGACATTGCCAGATACAAACTTTAACAGATTAAGTTGTCTATTACTACACTTGTACTGTTGTACAGAGTGTACAACAATATTGGCTAACAGTTTTTCCAGTAGCTATAATATCACTTTGATAAAATACATACCACTGACACCAGCACTAGCAGACGAGTATGCTACTAGTCTACTGGTGCATCTGTTCTGAACAAAGGGTTCAAAAATACAGTTAAATTGGTATTTTTAGTTTAACTTATGAGTAGTGTAGCTTTCTCATCAAGCATTAGTCCAGTTTAGTATGGTACATTGCAGAGCTGCATACTGGCATAAGATACATCTCTGATCTACTGCACCAGCACTTTCATGCTCAGTGCTACTACCGGCAGCAAAGCGCAAATTTTGTTTCAGAAGCTTTACATAGCATATAGCCTAGTTTTGAATAAGCTGGCACTGGTATGTTTGCAACAGTGCAATCTAGTGTAATTCCAGGCAGTGCAAAAGCACTGAACATTAGGCTAGCCTAGCCCTAGTGTTATCAGAAACAAAAAAGGCAGTGGCTAAGGTTATGAGCCCGCAAAAATAAGCTCTTCAATTCCTGTATTTTCCCTTCACATTCTCCCCGGTTGTACGAGAGCATCAATAGGTAATAAAATAAACCAAAGAGACAAATGCTATTTATTTATTTGAATATTTGAATACTGCACAATGGTGCAGGACTGACATCCTAACACTCTTACACGCGCAAACAAAAGTTGAAGAACTGAAACGAAAAAGCAAAGCAGCAATCTATCAATTACAAATAGAGGAAGGTCTTGGTTCTAGACAAAGTAAAAAGAAAGCAACCATAGAAAAAATACAAACATAACAGCAATACTGAGCAAGGCAAATATATACGGTACAGGCAGCAGTATTCAACAGCTGACATAAACAAAGAAATAGATCCGGCTAAATCAAAACATTTAGTTAGCATCATCATTCAAATCAAACTGTTTGATTTTTTTTTTAAACACATAAAAGCTGGTAGCAGACACACAAAAAATATACAAACATAAACATCAATTCTGAGCGAAGCAAATATATACAGGGAGCAGTGTTCAACAGCTGACATAAACAAACAATAGTTCTGGCTAAATCAAAGCATTAAGTCAGCAGCATTATGCAAGTCAAACTGTTTGAGATTTTTTTTTAACACATAAAGGCTGGTAGCAGATACCACAGTTTCAGATAGTGAATTCCATATAGGGACAACACGATTGCCAAAACAATGACTGTATTCCTTATATTTAGGTTTATCTTAAAAGTTAAAGTCTTAGTATGTCTATGCAAGTTGTAAGAACACTCTGACCACACAAAAAACTCATCAAACAGTATGTCACTTAATTTATTGCAAATTTTATAAGTTAATACTAAATCAAATTCAAACCTGCGATATTCCAAGGATCAAATACTTAACTTGTTTAGACGATCTAAGTCAGAATCAAAAGTATGCTACATCAATTGCAAATAAGCCGAGCAAATTTTTTTTTTGACTGATTTAAGAGAAGAAATGCCGTATCTTTTTTCAGGTAGGGTGACCAAACGGAAAAGTTATACTCAAGTTTTGGTCTAACATAAGTGGTATAAGCTTTCACAAGAGTCCACACATTCTTGGTTGAAAAAGTTTGTAAAATACGATAAGCGCAAGCTGAGGCAATGTTTAGAACACGCGAGATCTGAGAACACCATTTTAAATCACTAGAAATCAAGACACCCAAATCCTTTACACATGGTGAGTTAGCAATACAAGTTGTGTCAATATAATACTGATTTTTAGTAGAACAGTGATTACGACAAATATATAGTTAGTTGTTCACATTTCGTTGGAGCAAGCGACAGCTGTCGGTTTTTAGTCCATTTGTGTACTAAATCTAAGGCATTTTGTAAATCAGAGGGACAAGAACTGAACAATTTTGCATCATCAGCATATAAATACAATCTAGAACTTTCATGAGCAAATGTACATTCTTTTACAAGACCATCAATGTAAATCACAAACAGCAAAGGCCCTCAGACACTCCCCTGAGGAACCCCACAGCTAACATGTAATGCAGATGATACATATAGTATTATTAATAAATACACAGATACACTTTGCACTCTGTCACTTAAAAAGTCCCGAATCCATCCAAGCACATTACACTGTACTCCATACGATTGTAAAACTGCAATCAATTTCAAATGCGATACTGTATCAAAAGTTTTAGCTAAGTCCGTATAAATTACATCTAAACAAAGTGTGACATCAAAAATTTTTAGCCAAGTACGGTATGTAAGAAAATTCACAATTGTGAGCAAGAAGATTTTCCAGGCATGAAGCCAAATTGTACACTAGATAACAAGTTATTTTCAAGTAAATAGCTTGACAACTTTTTGCATAAGATTCTTTCCAAAATAAGACATAAAACACACGTTAGGGATATCGGTCTATAATTGCAACAAAGGTCTCTTGAGCCTCTTTTGAAAATAGGTACCGGTACCACAATTGCTTTTTTCCAATGATCAGGTTAAGTACCAGATCAGGTAAAGTACAAGAATAGCTACCATATATATCCGTTAATTCGTATCAAAAAAATTTAGAAATACTGGTAGGCTTTGTCCAGTTATCTGGATCAATAAACAGCAAAGCAATGCTATTCTAAAACTTTATTAAAAACTAAAACTGCTAAAAACTACATGTACGGGTACTGGTATTCTAAGCCTACTATCTGTATTATAGGCGGTTAGCAGAACATTCGTCACATGGAACTTTCGTCACACTATACTTCGATGATGGTAACCAGACTACCAGGTGTGGGAGGAGGTGAGGAAAGAGGTGGGGAGAGGTATGACGGGGTGAGGGGGAGATGTGGGAGAAGGCATGCAGGGTATGGAGAACCCCAACACACTTCCTCCCACATTTTCCCCAAACCCCAATACACTTTCCCACACCTCCTTCTACACTTCCCCACAGTCCCCATATCTCCCCCCACACCCTCTACAGTTCACACTCACCCCACATCTTCTTGTACCTTCCCCAGTTCCCCCACCTCAACACACTCACGCCACACACTCACCCACATGATGACCGTCGATGTATGCAATAGTGTGACAAAGGTTCCTGGTGATGATCGGATTTGACTCAAGAATATTGACCAAAATGCGAAAGCAAACTACCGGGATACATCGCAGGACTCGTCGATGTATCGGTATATGGTGACGAAAGTTCTGTGACAAAAGTTTTGGCAAACTTAGTCTAGTGTTTACCGGTACTAGACTACACTAGTAACCAGTACCATTGGTACTGTACCACTCTGCTACCAGAGTACCATGTCTTACTGGCAGCTGGTTTACTTTCTTCAGTAGAATAGCAGAATAGTCCAATCTTGCACTGATTAATCCAAGGTCACAGTGCATCAACGGACTACAATTGAACGGTGAAAGTTACCTAGTCTACCCTTCAGCCATTACCAGAGATGGGCATTCATTGAGATAATTTATTGGCGATAGTCTAGTTTTCCGCGATAATTTATTACCGATTATCGTTGCTCATTAAGGCGCCTAATTTGGATCAGAAAAAGTCTTTACGAACCGGTGTGCCGAACTCCGACGCGTCCGTCTCCGCGGTCTGCGGTAACCGAAAACAAAGTCCGTAAAAAATTGCCGGGGACAAACTAATGTTTCGACTACAACTGGGCTTTCCAAACTTTCTGTTCATAGGTACTCTTGGACAATTTATGGATTCGCTCGATCGTGTACCCCCAAGAATATATCATATCTAGGGTTACCATATTTTCTCTGCGTAAAAGGAGGACAGGTTCTTTGAAGGTTATTACGTTTGCAGAAGTTTTATTGGCATTGGCATATTTATCCTCCTATCACGAGAAATCGTCGATGCGCTGTGCGAGCTCGCTTAAGAGTTGCCGGCCATCTGTCTCCCACACTAAGATGGGAGAATTCCGTTAAGTGCCTTTCCCAACGGCACAACAAGTAAACTTGCAGGCTTTCTCCACATTGTCCCTTAAATGCTGCACGTCAAGCAGGGAAGCTGTGAATACCAATTTTAAAGTCATTGGTTTGACCCGACTCGGAATCGAACCCCAATTTTCATTTTCCACCCTAATCAAGTGAAAAGAAAAAGATTATCGCGTCTGCAGAAGTCCAAATTTTTACCTTTTTTTTTTGCTCTTTCAATCGGTGCGGCAAAAAATATAACCTATACCCCTTGAAAAGTCAAAATGTACTCCTGGGGGTGCATTATGGTGTACCCCAGTATGGCAACCCCTGGACTTTAACAAAAGTCTCGTCAGCCTGGCTAGGCACTGCCAATCCAGGCTAGACTCATTCCAGACTGTTAAGATTTTTTTGCATCCACACATCTCCTCCAGAATCCGCCCCTACCGGTAGCGGTCATAAAATCGTCGGACTCCACAAGTGGAAAATGTTCAAAGTTTTTAAATATTTAGACAGTAGGCCTATTTTAAAATTTTCATTCGGTTTGTTTCAAGATGCATTTCTTCGAAATAGAATTTTTATCCAAATGCTTTGTTGTAAAACCAGTTTTTATGCTCGTCTCACCAAAATCAAAATGCGCAAATGACTTTTCATTATCTATGCGAGGGAAAAAATAAATAAAGTTGTAGAAGCCAAGTATCTAGGAATTCATGTCGACGAAAAATTGAATTGGAATGTCCATATTCAAGATAAATGCAAAAAGATTTCTCAATACTGCGGAATATTTTATAATCTCAGTCACTGCATTCACCAAAATCATTTGCAGCTTTTATATCACGCCCTTGTTTACCCCCACTTATTGTATGGAATTTTAACTTGGGGCTCAACTAATGATACTATTATACATCCTTTACAAGTTTTACAAAACAGATTAATTCGAATTATATGTCATGTAAAAAGAAATGAACATGTCACTAACAACTCATTATTTCAAAAACTGAAAATATTAAAAATCAAAGACATTTATCACCTAGAACTAGCAAATTTTATGTACCAATATCACAATTCCAAACTACCTAAAGTATTTGATAAATATTTTACATGTGCTAACACTGTTCATAAACACGACACCAGAAGTGCAAGCCTCAGCAATTATTATCTTCACTCAATTAACACTAACAGTGCTAGAAGAGCGTTGTCTTTTAGTGGAGCTCAAGTTTGGAATGGTTTAAACCTGGAATGAAGAGACTTCTCGTATCATAAGTTCAAAAAAAGTGTCAAAAACCTCCTTCTATCTAAATACCTGTAACAAGTAGCTTACAACATGGACGAATGGATGTGCGATATTGCCGTTTTAATCGATATGACAATTGGATGATGTTTTTGACTTTTTGGCATACTTCCACAAATATTGATGCCTTTAGTTTTGTAATACCGGTAGTATAGAGCACCGGCATAGTGATTATTGACAGCACTAGCAACGTCGTGCTGTTTGCTGAGGATATGATAACCTTTAAGTTGCCGCTTCTGCTTGTTTGTTTTCGTTTTTACTTCCTGTTCAAGTTAGAGCTGTGTGTAGGATGGGCAATTGCACATCTCTCATAAGTGTGGCCTTCGATGGATTCGAAGTGATGGGTGGCCATGACTAGATGAGCATTGGCTCTTTCGTGGTCTCCTTGCGTGTCTTTCTAATTGACAATGTGTTTAGTGTTTGTTTCACTTGCTTATTGCGTTGGTTTTTCAGCTCAAATAAATACTACTAAATACTAAATAAATACTAGTACGAAACTTCAGTCGATTTATTGCAAATGAAATGGTCCGAAATATCTTAAACAAAGGCCAAAATTTGCTTTCAATTGATCGTTTCGCAAAGCGCGTTGAGATAAGAGGTTTCCTTCAAAGCCTTGTAAAGTAGAGATGGCACGGGCTGACTTTTTGGCAGCCCAAACCGCCCTTGGCCCAGAACATCTAGCCCAATAACCGTAACCAACCCGACAACGTTTCTCAAAAGCTCAGCCCGCCCAAAGCCCATTGATTTATGAACCTTTTTTGTCTACTGCTCGAGTGGTAAAAACACTAATGGGGGGATGGTACAACTTTTTCTGCAGACATATCGAAGGATGGTCATTACTTGTAAAGGAATGGTTTACGGTAAAATGTTTTATGGGGGGATGGTGTTGTTTTCCGGGGGGATGGCATCAATGGTGTAAAGTAACAAAATACTTTTACTTGAGTAGTTTCTTTCGGTAACGAGTAGGCCTACTTTTTTGAGTACCGGTAGTTTTTTTGGCTACTTTTACGTTTACTTAAGTAGCCTACTTTTAGTATAAAGTAACACTACTTCGGTAGTTTTTATTTTAGAAAAGTACAAAGTAATCTTTGATGAGGTAGTCCCACTTAAAATCCCTCGTTGCACCTAAAATCTCGCGTTGCAAAGTCGCGTCTCATGCAAAGTTACTGTTGTCTGTAATTACTGCATGACCGTAACCGCATGACCGCAAGTTACAGAAAATGCTTGATATGTTTACAATAATAGCCTATATTTATTCCATAAACCTGTAAGCCTAGCAGTAAAACTATCGCATTTTTCTTTCAACCCAAATTATGAAAAAAGCAAATTGCAAAGCTAAAATTGAAGTGTAAACAGAAATATGCAGGTTTCCGCTTCTAAGTTAATGCTTAGGCCATTTTATTCATAGGCTATACGTTTGTCCTTCTTTGTGATAGAGGCGATATAACGAGCTCGCTAAGGAGTTTCTACGGGGAAATCTCGCTAAACGTGGTTCCGAACGGCACAACAAATGATCTTGCAGGCTTGTTCTATACACTGTCGCCTTTGATGCTAAGCGTCATGCACTAAAGCTATAAATATCAACTTTTAAGTCATTAATTTGACTTAACCCTACTCTGAATCTAACCCTGAGTCTAACCTTCCAGAAACAGACGCTCTCAGAGCCGCAGCAGCCGCCCCCCAAACCCCCCAATTAGGGGGGGCCCACACTGCCAAAAGGGGCCCCAAATTGTCTTGAAGGACCCGAAGTTGCATCAATTCAAAAACAAAGTTTTGCTTGGCGAATCGCGTTGAATGGGATTTTTTGCGCTCACATTCTATATATTTCAGTTTTAAAATTTTTCGCTATCGTTTACTTTCAAATAGCGTCATAAACTGCATAATGATGTCATAAACAATACACTGTGTGTAAGAGTGTGCGTAGGACTTGAAAAAGGAGGCCGGTGCAGAGTTGGATGCAATCATTTTTCAAAGCTTAAATTCAAATTCATTCCTCTTGAAAAAATTAAATTCAAATTCATTAACACCTTGTGAGCAGATTTAAAATTTTATCTATTTATTTTTTATTTATTCGCAATTTTATTCTCCTATCATGAAAAAGCGACGGGGCGCTATACGAGCTCGCTTAGGAGTTGCCGACCAACGGTCTACCACACCTAGATGGGGTAATCCCGTTTAGTGCCTTTCCCAACAGCCTAACAAGCGAACTTGCCGCTTGTTTCGCGCTATCCATTATGCTGAACGTCAACCAAAAAAGCTGTGAATACCAATTTTCAAGTCATTGGTTTGACCGGACCCGGAATTGAATCCCGGAATCCACCAATCTAGAAGCAGATGCTCTATCCACTCGGCCATCCGATCGGTAAATTAAATTCAATCCTACCCTATTTCTGTGTCAGCAACCATAATCTGACATCGAATACAAAAGTCCATTGAAAAAGGATTTGCTAGTTTGAAAACGTGTGCTTTTGAAATAGCGCAGGAATTGGACATTGGTCCGGTCTTCCTCAATCAAAAAGTAAAAAAAAAAAAGAGAATGAAAATAGAAAAAGAGAATGTTTAGTTACGATGCAAATCTATATCGTACATCTTCTGAGGAAGAGATTCAAAGCAAACTTTTTAAAACAACTGGTGGACCAGGCTATTATGTCGATACTAGAAAGTTTTAAGCTGACATGTGATGTCGCTTCTGCCTTTGCATTGTTGTTTACACCCAGCAGCTTCGTGCATGAACAGCCATTGTCAGCAATATGATCTGGCAATACCGCACGCAGGTTCAGATTCTTTGCGACGGGTTCGATTCACGGCTGGAGTCTATTGCATTTGATATTTATATCAGATGGTTGCTGATTAGAACGACACAAGCTCGTTTGGCAGTCTCCCTTCAACACCGTTGAACTTTTAATTCAATAGTAATACCTGTAAGCCTCTCCTATGGATTGCCACCTTAACGTGGTGGGGAGGTTTGAGTTTTCAATGATCCTTAGAGCAACGCCGTCGGTAGTGTTTAATCACTTCCATCAGGGTCACCCATGGCGGTAAGGTCGAAGGAGAGAAACAGACCAAGTAGCAATCCAATGCTGTAGCTAAATGGAAAGTTGTAATAACAATATTCATGCTGCATCGGACGGCGCGCAGGATAAAAAGGTCCGCGTT
This sequence comes from Trididemnum miniatum, assembly GCA_964006365.1. Lineage (NCBI taxonomy): Eukaryota > Metazoa > Chordata > Ascidiacea > Aplousobranchia > Didemnidae > Trididemnum > Trididemnum miniatum. The sequence continues at coordinate 11,080,693 of OZ023252.1, forward strand.
CGAGTTTTAGGCAGAGGGACTCGTTCGAAAAATAAGCTACAGTCTCCCCCACAAGCTGACCGTCACCGGAAACCCACCAACGCAGTCGCTAAGCGTTTGGGGAGGCAAATGGGGGCAGCGCACAGAAAACGTACTCGAGTTGGACCAAACTGCCGGGATCTAGCTATCGGGAACTGGAACGTTTCGTCACTGACAGGAAAAGAGCAGGAGCTTGTTTGCGAAGCCCAACAGTATCGCCTTGATGTTGTGGGAATTTCATCAACAAAGCGCCGGGGTTCTGGAACTGTCGAGTTGAACGATGGGTGGAAAATTTTCTACTCAGGTGTTGATGCAGCAATGTCTGCTCAAGCTGGTGTTGGCTTACTTGTGAGCCCCAACATAGCTGAATGTGTCGTTGACTGGGTACCACTAGGAGGAAGGGTTTGTCTTCTAAAGCTAAGGCTGCAGGAGCGATCTCTGTGTATATTGCAGGTGTACGCACCTAACATAGAATCACAGTACGAAGCCTTTCTGGAGGAAGTTGAGGTTGCATTGGGAAAAGCAACTTCATCAGAATCCCTTGTCCTTTTGGGCGATTTCAATGCACATGTGGGCATCGACAATGCAACCTGGAAAGGTGTTATTGGGCAACATGGTGACCCTGACATTAACAAGAACGGAAGGTGTTTATTGCAGTTCTGTGCCACCAATGGGCTGTGCATAATGAACACATTTTTTCAGCACAAAAGAATTCATAAGTACACCTGGTACAGAGACTCTCTGGGACAACGCTCCCTGATTGATTTTTGTATCGTTTCGGCGGACTTGTTTTCTACCGTGTCTGATGTCCGTGTTAAAAGAGGGGCTGAGTTGTCAACTGATCACCACCTAGTTGTCTGCACTTTGAAAGCTTTGAAACCCTTGAAAAAACGAAAGACTTTTCGACCACGAGAAACTTATCGAATCAAATGGGAATCATTGGCTGACAAAGAGGTACGAACTGCATTTGCAGACAACATTGCATCTAAGTTCAAAGAACTTCCGACCTGTACTGAAGACATTGAAACTGAGTGGTGTTTGTTTCGAACAGCAGTCATTACGTCCGCTACTAACTGTTGTGGACGTAAGCGTGTTGGAGGGACGAAGAGTAGCGAGAAAAGAACTCCTTGGTGGAACCAAGAAGTTAAAGAAGCTATTCGTGCGAAAAAAGTGGCTTATAAGGCCTGGCTTGCAAATAAGTCATCACTTGAACTTCATTCGCAGTACTCTGAAGCACGTAAGACGGCAGCCACAAAAGTTAAACTGTCTAAGGAAAGGGCCTGGAAGGAATTTGGAGAAAGGTTAGACGATGATTTCAAAACGGCAAACAAAGTGTTCTGGCAGACCATTCGCCGTTTGCGTGGAAAAAGATCTCGAGCCGCTCTCTTTATCGAAGATTCAAATGGTGTGACTCTGAAAGATCAAGATGCTATTTTGAATCGGTGGAGAGAGTACTTTAGTGATCTTTTAAACCCAGTTGATGCTACACCGATACAAATTCACGAAGAACAGGTTGGGAAAGATATTCAGATAACCGAAGCAGATGTGAATGCAGTAATCAAATCATTGAAAACTGGAAAAGCACCTGGTGAGGATGATATCAGACCTGAAATGTTAAAAGCAATGAACATACATGGTGTTCGTTGGCTGACTCGTGTTTGTAAGGTGGCGTGTAGTACTGGGCAAGCACCAAAGCAATGGCAAACTAGTGTGATAATACCTATCCACAAGAAAGGAGACAAGAGAAAATGCACCAATTATAGGGGCATATCTCTCATCAGTGTCCCGGGTAAGGTCTATGCCAAATGCCTTGAAAAGAAATGCCGTGAAATAGTCGAGCCTAAGCTAACAGATGCTCAGTGTGGCTTTCGTCCTGGCCGAAGCACAATGGATCAGATCTTTGCCTTGCAGCAAATCTTTGAGAAGTCGTGGGAATATGCAAAAGAGGTCAATGCATGTTTTGTTGATCTTGAAAAAGCATATGATCGCATTCCTAGAGACAAGCTTTGGGCGGTGCTGTTGCAGTATGGCATTGATGGCCAGTTACTAACTGCCATTAAGTCGCTGTACATGCATTCCGAGATCTGTGTTCGTGTTAACAGTGCAACGACGAAACCTTTCAGAGTAAGTGTGGGACTACGGCAAGGCTGCTCTCTTTCACCTATTCTGTTCCTTATTTATATGGATAGAATAGTTAAGAACAGTGAGTCTTGTGGCGGAGTAAAGATCGGTGAATGCACTGTACAACGTCTGTTATTTGCAGATGATCTCGTGCTACTCGACTCTACCCAAAATGGTCTCCAGCAAGCTCTTGACAGGTTTTCGGATGCATGCTCTGTTGCCGGAATGAAAATCAGTACAACAAAAACAGAAACCATGTGCCTGTCCAGACAACCAAAGCAGTGCTCTCTCCAAGTTGATGGAGTACCACTAAAACAGTCAGAGAAATTCAAGTACCTCGGCGTCTCATTCACAAGTGACGGCAGACAAAATAGCGAATTGGATATCCGCATCGGAAAAGCAAGTGCAGTAATGCGCCAGCTCCACCGATCTGTGGTACTGAAACGGGAGCTTTGCACCAAGGCAAAGCTATCCATTTTCAGATCGGTCTATGTTCCTATTTTGACTTATGGCCATGAGTGTTGGATCATGAATGAGAAAGTGAGGTCTCGAGTTCAAGCAGCCGAAATGGGATTCTTGCGAAGAATTAGCGGTTTGATCTTGTTGGACAAGGTTAAAAGTGCAGATATTCGTGAATCTCTAAACATCGAATCGCTGCTTCTCCGACTAGAAAGATCGCAACTGCGTTGGTATGGACATGTGACACGAATGTCCCAGGAAAGAACAGCCAAAAAACTGCTCTGTTCAACACCGATTGGTCGAAGGCCTAGAGGCCGTCCCAGAACTCGATGGCGAGATTACGTAGAAGATCTTAGTTGGTCTCGCCTTGGCATCCCAGCAGAGCATCTATCCTTTGTTGCAGAGGATCGAGATGCTTGGAGGCTCCAACTTGAGCTGCTGCCCCCGCGACCCCCCAAGGATAAGCGGGTCCAGAAAATTGATTGATTGATACCTGTAAGTGCTCGCTTGCCTTGCTTCTCGAGTTTACAAAATGCGTTGTTACTGTTACCAGTGCTGAACAAAGCTTCAGAAAACTGAAATTTATAAAAACGTTTATTACATCTAATATGGCAAACAGCAGACTATCTTTTTTCTTTCCATTTGTTGGCATTTTTATCCACCTATCACAGAAAGCAATGGGGCGCTACACGAGCTCCCTTAGGAGTTGCCGGCCATCTGTCTACCTACCGCACTTAGATGGGGGAATCTCGTTAAGTGTTTTTCCCAACGGCACAAGCAAACTTGACGGCTTTCTTAACACTATCCCTTTAATGCTGAATGTCTAGTTAGAAAGCTGTGAATACCAATTTTTAAGTCATTGGTTTGACTCGACTAGTGATCAAACCCTCAGTCTCTTCACTCCTTCAGGCTCAGAAGCACACGCTCTATCCACTCGGCCATCCGATTGGTTCTTCGCTGGCCATGTTGTCAATCGAAAGTTAATGCGCCCGATCTCCAGATTATGATGCTGTCAAAAGAACATCTGTGTACGAAAAAGTGCGCTCTAGCTAGACCGGAGGTTTTCAACCTATTGGCCATGGCCCGACAGTGGGCCTCAGAGCTTGACTAGAGAGCGACATCAGCATTCCCTAATCATGCCATCGCGTTGACTTTGTACCTTTTAGCAAAAGTTATTGGGCCACCATCATATTTTATCATTTTAGTGGGCCATGAGCAGAAAAAGGTAGAAAAACCCTGAGCTAAACGATTTTAATGGAAAATGAATTGGGTGTAACAAACTTGTCTTAAAATTACACCTTTTATTTTTACACAGTGATAACGCGTTATATGTTTTAATTTTATCACAGTATTCGCATTGTGGTGAGAAACTGAGTTGTTACCCCTGGAAAAACCTAAAACAATTCATATCGAAAGCTAAGTATTGGGGACTTGAAAGGGTTTTTGGGGGGGGGGCCAAAGTTGAGCTGCTACGGCACTGCTGGTCATGTGTTTGGTTTTTTATTTCAGTAGCCTATACTGTTCTGAACTTGACAATGCCGTAACAGAAAAACAGTTGACGTTAAAAAAATTTCCTGTGTGCTTCATTGAGTTTTAGTTGCATATGTATCCTCCTATCACGAGAAAGCGATCAAAGCGCTATACGAGCTCGCTTAGAGTTGTCAGCCATCTGTCTACCACACCAAGATGGGAGAATCCCGCTGAGTGCCTTTCCCTATGGCACAACAAGTAAACTTGCCGGCTTGTTCTCCACACTATCCCATTAATGCTGAGCGTCAAGCTGGGAAGCTGTGAATACCAATGTTAAAGTCATTGGTTTAACCAGACTCGGAATCAAACCCGAGTCTACAGCTCAAGAGACAGACGCTCTATACCACATTTGTGTAAGTCCAGTTTATTAATACAAAAAAATTTTAAAATGGCCAAGTGCGCCCCCCGGGCCTGCCCGCGGGGGCGGCTGCCCCCACTCGCCCCTCCCCCCCTTGTTACGCCACTGGCCACGTGAGCAATAATAATTTCTTTTGGTTTACCATTTTGCTATCTTCGTAGCAAGTCATCATCGGCAAGAGTGCAGTTGACACTTTTGCGATTGAGAACGCAATACTTTCACTTGAGTAGTTTAGATGACTACTTTTTTACTTTTACTTCAGAGCTTTTTTTAGGGAATACTTTCTACTTCACTTCGAGTACTTTTGCCGTCAGTAACAATACTTTTACTTACGTACAGTTTCAAAATACTTTTTACACCATTGGATGGCATTGGCATCCCCCCCTCAACTCGAGTAGGCCTACTGCTTTTGTCACATAAATCAAACTTAAAGAAATTTCAAACGCTGTTCGCATCTCGATCGTTAGCGGACCAGAACAAAGACTTGGTTAGCGGGTCTCTTAGCGGCCTACGTCATCTCTATTGCAAACAATGCAAAATCAGAGTGTGGACTGCCCAATGACCACTTTGGTAGGCTAACTTCGGTTACCCTTGTTTTAATTATAAAGAACAAATTAGGGAGCGCCCAGGTTCCCAAGTTTGGTAGGCTTTTGGTCAAGATAGACTCTTCTGCATCGATTCCGTGATAATGATACGTCACTTAAATCCTGGAAGCGAGAATATCTTGCCTTCCCACGATGCACAATTAGAGTTACAGTCAGTGCATGAAGCAACGCAGTTTCGAAAGTAACGGGATATAAGACTTAAAGATTAAGAGAGGGTAGATGACAAGAAAGCATCGCAAAAAATAGCAATGCAAGGGATGCAGCAATGCAAGGAATACAATGCAAGGGATGTCATCTACCCTCTCTTAATCTTTAAGTCTTATATCCCGTTACTTTCGAAACTGCGTTGCTTCATGCACTGACTGTAACTCTAATTGTGCATCGTGGGAAGGCAAGATATTCTCGCTTCGAGGATTTAAGTGACGTATCATTATCACGGAATCGATGCAGAAGAGTCTATCTTGACCAAAAGCCTACCAAACTTGGGAACCTGGGCGCTCCCTAATTTGTTCTTTATAATTAAAACAAGGGTAACCGAAGTTAGCCTACCAAAGTGGTCATTGGGCAGTCCACACTCTGATTTTTTAATAATTTGGGGACCCTTCTCATTATTCCATAATTCCAGCGAAAAGTGCGCAATGATCTTTCTCGGAAGTTTTCTCACGATTTACCCGAATATTTAAAAAAGTTTTCCGTCATTCTGGTTTAATTCTCTTGGTTCCGATTTCAATCTCAATTTGTTAATATCGATGATGACGAAACAATGGATCCAATTTCGATGACAATCACAAATCCAAATTACCGGATGGACATCATTTCGCTTACGTTGACAACTGGTGTATTTAAGAAATTTTTCCTTCATCTCTATGAAACTAGGGTTGTAAATTTGGGACCAGTTTATACAATCCCGGGATCGGGATTTCCCGGTATTTTAGACTTATAATCCCGGGATTATTCGGGATTGAGCAAATAATTAAAAAAAAGTGGATGGAAAGAACAAAAATCTCTTTATTTCTTGTAATATTGACGCTGAAATATAAGAGCATCTAGAGTGGCATCATTCATTTGGCTCCTGATTTTGTTAGCAAAATAGCCAAGGGCAGAAAAGGCCCTTTCGGCCTCAACTGTTACACAACACTTTCTACCCATTTGCTTAAATGAAACTTTAGACGTGCTTTCTTAACAAATATGCTACTATTGCTTGTTTTTTCTTTGCGTTTTGTTACTTCATTTATATACCTGAAAGCACATAACTCTTAATTTGCCAGTGACCAACTAAACTACTGTAACTGTAAGTAAGTGTCTACAGTGGCGGCTCGTGACTATTTTAAACAGGTAGGCTACATGATTAGAAAAGCTGGCCAGAATAAATACTCGCTCTGAAATGAAAAAAAACTCTTTATTTCACTAGCAAGGCGGTAGGCTTTGGGCTATACACAACTGCAGGAATACTGGCAGGTTTCCCATGAATTATTATTACTCTACAATTTTTTTTTATCACGCCGCTGTACCAATAGCTGATTCTGTGCGTACCTGCAGCCTAGGTAACCTGCACCTGTAGTCTACATGAATAAACACAAGTTTGGCCTAAACAAATTTTTCTATTTAAGTACACTACCGGTACTCTGCTATTGTACCTAGTCGACTACATCTAGTGGGCTACAAAAAAGCTACCACTAGTCTACAAACCTAGCTAAGCTGCGGTACCGGTCAATCAACAGCTTAAAAGTTTTTCTTTTTACGCAATCTATTAGTTCAAATAAGGTATAACTAAAGTCTACAAGCCTTTACCACTGTATTACAAGCTTAAGCTGTATGCAACCCGTAACATCCCATATCTTTCATTAAACCCAGTATCTCTATGTGATTGCAACTAAATAGAGCCAATCTCTAAGCTTTACACCTCAATAACCACAAAAAAGGCTGCTTTGACACAGCCTTAACACGTCTAATTGAACGTAATTCAAACTTCCATAAAGCATTGATGACGTAACACTACAGGGTTAGTTCCAGGGAGTCGAACCGAACCCGAACCTGAACCGCGAACCGGTAAAAACCGCTTTCTTTCGGTGAACCCGAACCGAACCTGAACCGTTTAAATTTGAGATCATTGAACCTGAACCAAACCCGAACCTTCAATATTTCAAATCTGTGAACCTGAACCGAACCCGAACCTTTAAAATTTTATGCAAGTGAACCCGAACCTTTAATATTTTGTGGACATAAACCTGAACAGAAATCGTTTAGTAACAACGTTTGAACCTGAGCTGATTCTTAAAAAATATTTATAAAAATCTCTAGACATGTGCTGCGATGCGTAACATTCTTTCTGCTTACTTGGAGTTTTTTCTCGTTCTTCCCGTAACTTTACAATAACCTCAATTAAATCTAGTCAGGTTTTTTATTTGTTGACGTTTCGTTGGTACTGACGACCAACATCATCAGAACGATAAAGCACTGACCTAGTCCAACCTTTGCAACATTCTTTCTGCTTTTCAAAATTTAATGAATTTTTACATTTTTATTTAACCTTAATGGATTCGGGCATGCAATTTACATTTCGTTATTTTAATGATTTAAAACCCTAATTTAGTTTTTGGCCAAATAAAAGATTTTGAAGTGAACCCGAACCTGAACCGCGAACCGGTAAAAACCGCTTTTTTTCGGTGAACCCGAACCGAACCTGAACCTTTAAAATTTGCATTTAGTGAACCTAAACCGAACCTGAATCTTAAAAATTTGGTTTCGATGATCCCAAACCGAACCCGAACCTTTAAATTTTGGTGCAACTGAACCCGAACCGAACCTGAACCCAAATGTTTGAAAAGTCTGGAACCTAAACCGGAACTGAACCGTTAAAAATTAAATTTCTTGAACCTGAACCGGAGCGATATTTTAAACGGTTCGACTCCCTGGTTAGTTCTTGCTACGAAAGGCTGTGGCCAGACTATGCTGTGGCTGTCTTTACGTGTTGCCATTTTTTGTACAAAAATTATTTTTTTCAAAAAAAATATTGTCGATTGTTGTATGAAAGACAAGAATAGGTAAAAAAATTTTGCTTCTTAAAAAAAAAAATAAGGAGGTGATAAACTGGGTAGGCTGCAGCCTTTGCAGCCTTCACTACGAGCCGCCCCTGAGTGTCTATGCTTTCCTATGCTCAATTCCGCAAAGCATTGCGCAAGGGAACACAATTGTTCCAATTTCATTAAAAATGTGGGCCACAAACAATGCTGTATGACATCACAATTTATACTGCTAGTTAACTACACAGTACAGAATACAGACTTCTTTACACTGTGTGCGCTCGTGTCTTGCACTCATTCTCTGGGCAGAAGCTGAGCTATCTGTTAGCTGCTATAAGTATTAGAGGCATTAGAGCACATCATACTGTTTCCATCAACAACTTTATCGAGGGTAGAAAATAGTAACTTTATTTAGTCTCTCTCTGACTCCACTCATGTAGAGCAGCATGCCAGGAAAAGGGTTTTGCGCCAAGAATATGACTGTAATAATTGCAATGTCGGATATCTTACAACTTCAAGATGGTCATCGTATCCAATTGTATAAATTCCGAAAATAAAGAATAGTGCAAATAACAGGTCGTAAATTTACGAAATACAAGTTTGGCGCACCTAGCTAACCTTTGCGGTGCACCATTTGAGAAACGCTGAGCTGGGGTACGTAAAACTTAATTCTGTACTTTAGAATTGTAACATTACATGATGCTCATTTCCGTAGGCTGACATAAAACGGTCAATCAGGGGTATAGTAAATTTAATAAGTCCCGGGATTTCTAGACATATAATCCCGGGATTGGGATTGGAAAAAATACCCCAAATCCCGGGAATTCGGGATCGGGATTTCCCGGAATTACAACCCTATATGAAACCTACTGTTTTCACTTTAAACTTTTTGAAGGAACAACGAATGCGATTCGCTGGAAACGGTGAGCTGCATTGCTTCTTATTCTCAATCTTTTACTTTTTTTCAAATCCCTTCACTTCGGTGCCATTTTTGCACCATTTTCCAGCTATATTCACCTGATGAGCTCAAAATGAGAGCGAAACCGGTCGTGGATTGCTACTGCATCCCTTGCATTGCTATTTTTTGCGATGCTTTCTTGTCATCTACCCTCTCTTAATCTTTAAGTCTTATATCCCGTTACTTTCGAAACTGCGTTGCTTCATGCGCTGACTGTAACTCTAATTGTACATCGTGGGAAGGCAAGATATTCTCGCTTCAGGATTTAAGTGACGTATCATTATCACGGAATCGATGCAGAAGAGTCTATCTTGACCAAAAGCCTACCAAACTTGGGAACCTGGGCGCTCCCTAATTTGTTCTGTATAAACAATGCAAAGTAATGCTTCATTGTCTTTGCCAAAGCTTCCAACTGTTTCGAGGCTACAACGTGATTTACTTGAAAATCATATCGAATTTTGCAGTGCCGAAACTAGCGCCCCCCGAACCCCCCAACCGGGGGGGGCCTCGCACAAAAAGGGGGCCCCGTAAATAGTCAGTACGTAGTACTATTTACTCAACGTGTGATAAAGGTGCCTTAAATAGGCCTATTCTAAGATTTAATATATTTTTTGTCTTAACTCACGCGATGTGGGGCCCCCATCCCATATTTATACTTTTGACCATAGGGGACCCCTGCAAATTTTTCAAAAAATAGCAGTCGCAAAACTAGCAAACAAACGTTTAGTAGCATACCAAGGGCCCCTCATCCTCAAGTGAAAGGCGCAAAAATAAGCCTTAAAAACGTGTTTTCTTCGCATAGGTAGCGAAATGTTAGAGTAGAGTTTGCTTGCAGCATTATTTTAGTGGGTTTGGAAGGGACCTGGTTAAACAGACTACTAAACCTCGTTAAAACTGAGGAATTTTGAAGGCTCAAAACGCACAAAAAGCCTCCAAAATAAGGTCAAATTCCGCAAAATTTTCTGGGGGGGCATGTCCCCAGACCCCCCTAGCTTGGCATCGCCCCTTAGGGACTCGCTCTTTTGCATCACCATCCAAGAAAAAATATTTTAGGGGGCCCCGAAACATCATTTTGGGGGGGGGCCCCGCATTGCCTAGTTTCGGCCCTGGAATTTTGTAAGCATTAACGAGACAACGACCCACTCTAAATTAAAAAGCGATTTCAGATTTTACGGATGAATGATTCATGTAGTTAACAATTTCTCATAACTCATCATATTATTTCTCTAATCTCAATGCTCATGTGCTGTTGTTGAATATTGACAAATATGCACACTTCAGTGGCAAATTCGTTCGGATGAAATTAACGGGAGAACTCAGTTAAGTAACCGGAGCTAGTGTGTTTTATACCCGAGGCTTGAAACATGTTATTCTTGAACCTTTGCTGGTGGTCTAACTGTCTAAGCATAGTGAAAGCTAGTGTGGAAAAAAAACGACTTACTGGTAGTCTACCTGGGTAACTACAATAGTCGACTGGTACTGTATTTGGTGTGAGATGCGAGGTAGGAGAAAAATTTTGTTTCATACTCAACTTGAATAATGATTTCTGATCAAATTTATAAAAGTTTGACAGTTATCAAGCGCTCTGCGAGAGGAAGTTGAGCTTTGCTTTATCTTACCTTACCAGTAACTGAGTAACTTCTAATTTAATTTAAATGAAAAATCTGGTGTTAAATCAATCTGTCTAGCTCAGTGGTTCTCAGCCAGTGAGCCATGGGCACATTTTGAGGTGGGCCACAGAACTTTTTAAAAAATTGCTAGATTAATTATAATATTCTGTTTCATTTGTGTCACTACGGTATATAGTTAATTTTACACTTTTGTGTTTGTTTAGTAATTTTGACGGTAGTAGCGATAAATGATGCTGCTGTTTTTTTGCTACAGAGTGGTAATTTTCATTCCAGTTAATCAATAGTGTGTAGTTTCATGGAAAGTTTGTAAAACCAATCCAGTTGATTGTCGTAAGGCTGCCAGTAACTTCGCCACAGTAACTTCACCACATGGTAACTTCTCCACACTTTCATACATCAAAAATTTACATTGCCTACATCGAAACAAGACTTTAAATTCGCGGTTATCGTAAAAAATTTTTTCCTGTTTTTCCAGTTAAATTTATTAGGGTAACATCGTCACATGGTAACTTTGCCACAAAATCGAAACTGTGGGGTAAGATGTGAGGAAAGGTGTGGGAGAGTGCGTGGGAAAGTGTGTTGGGGTGTAAAGGGAGGTGAGGGGAGCTGTGGGAAGAGGTATGGGGGGCGTGGGGGAAGGTGTAAGGAAAGTGGGTTGGTAGGTAAGGGAAGATGTGTGGGGAGTGGAAAAGTGTATGGGGTGAGTGGGCAAGTGTGTTGGCGGGTGGGGAAAGGATGTGAGATACACTTCCCCACATTTCCTCCCTTACCTCACTCCCCTCACCTTTCCCTACATCTCCCTTTACCTCCCCCACACCCCAACATACTTTCGTTATCCTCCTCTCATATACCTCTTACCACATCTTCCCTTCCTCCCCCACACCCCAACACATTTTCTTACTATCCCCACATCTCCCTCACCTTCTCAAAGTGTGGCGAAGTTACCATGTGACGAAGTTTCTGTGGCAAAGTTACCATGTGGCGAAGGTACTGGTAACCTTGTAATAGGATTTATTTCTCATTGTGTTGGTGACGTGATACAATCAATGCATTTGATTGCATCATATATGGACTTTGATTTTAAGCTACTGCAACAGTGTGGTTCTCAAACCAAGCCACTTGGCTCCCTAAGGTGGAATTTGCAAGTTGAAGAGATGAACAGCGGCGAATCCAGGGGAGAATGTGGGAAATGCACCAGCTATTTTCAACAGTGCTTTGAATAAAATTTTGCCTTTATTTCGAACCTTTTCATAACAATATGCCTAAGTTGCCTTAAGCATGCTTAATCAAAACTGTGCGAACAAAATGCATCATATTTGGTAAAGCACTCAAAATTAGGAACCAAAACTATAAACAAAATTTGCCTGAAAATTGTTCAAAAAGCACTAAAATGACCATTAAAGTATGTAAATTTTCAAAAATTTTTCGAGGGAGCAAGCCCCTGGACCCCCGTAGAATCGTTTTTGTTACTAAAGTTGCCTAAAATTAACTCAGCCGGAAAAAACTACGCTTGAAAAAGTGACGAAATTTAATGCCCTCCCTAAAAAAATTTCAGAATACATTCCTGCATTTTAACATTTTAAAAAGGCCAATTCACGCCCGTTTCCGGGTCTAAACTTGTTTGGACTTTACATGCAGCGACATCTTTGCCCCAAGTCACCTTGAAGTTTCAGCCAATCTTTCTGGAAAAGTAGCGGAACGTGCGGCCAAGCTAACAAAGTATGCTCAGCTTGCTCATGATTTTGAGATAATACCTGTTTGTGTCGAAACATTGGGTCCATGGGGTCCAAATGGGTTAAAATTTGTTCAAGAGGTTGGCAGGAGGATATCTGTGGAGTCTGGCGAACCCAGATCTACTGAGTTCCTGATGCAAGCTATTGGAATGGCAGTGCAGAGAGGAAATGCTGCTAGTGTTTTGGGAACTGTGTGCAAGGGTCAACATCTGGAAGAGTTATATTATTTATAATGTGTCTTCTTTATTGGTTTGTTTTAGTGAGGTGCATAATATTATTTTGTTTAATAAGGAATGGAGTTTTGCCTTTAACTAACCATATTTTTCTTTACTTTACATGAACTTAATTACTTTACCTTAAACTGTTAATGCGGATTGTTTAAATTATACTGCTGTGCTTGAAATATTGAAATCCATAACTGATGATTCTCCAATTCGATCTTCAATGCGAAATTGTTGTTGGAACATCTACATTGATGAAATTTGCTGGGTTACTGGTATTTTGTCTGGTTAAATTACTGTACTAATTAACTAAAACTATGTTATTGATTTCCCAAAATATTTAATTCTGTCTAAACAAATAAATTCTTACGTATTTTGTAACTGTTTAATGTGCAATATTATTAATGCAATGTTTAACACTGTTTTTCTTTGGATTTTCAAAAAACAACTGTCGTTACGATGCTCATATTTTTATTAACTTGTTTGTATTTAGTTAACATTCATCCTAATTCAAAATTACATCTCCCCCCCACCAAAACTTTCTGGATCGGCTTCTGAGGATGAATACTCGTTTAGAAAGGATCAGATGGCCGAGTGGTTGAGAGCATATGCTTCTGGATCGGTAAACTTTGGGTTCGATTCTGAGTTGGGTCAAACCAATAACTTAAAAATTGGTATTCACAGCTTTCCTGCTTGACGTTCAGCATTTAAGGGACAGTGTGGAGAAAGCCGGCAAGTTTACTTGTTGTGCCGTTGGGAAAGGCGCTTAACGGAATTGCCCCATCTTAGTGTGGTAGACAGATGGCCGGCAACTCCTAAGCGAGCTGGTACAGCGCTTCGTCACTTGCTCGTGATAGGAGGATAAATATACCAACTATAATAATAATAATAAAAAAAGGATGAAAAGACAATGGGCCACAGAACTTTAGCACAACAAAAAATGGACCACGAAAAAAAAAAGGTGGAGAACCGCTGGTCTAGCTGTAGAAACAAAATTTTAAGGCAAAAAGATTGGTGCCGTGAGAACCATATTCATTAAACTTTAGGAAACTAGTCTAGGCAGTTGCTATGTTATAATCATGTGATTGGAGAGTAGTTTTATTGAAAATGAAAGCAAGTTAGTTTTTTCTTTTGAGCTTTTTTTAACAGATGGTCTAGACTAGACCCAAACTTTTTCGTTGCATTATGGCTGACTTTTTTTTTTTAGCCAAGTAATTTCAAGCTTGTTTTATTTACAGTTGCTTGTTGCAAGTAGACTAGTTTAAAAAAATGAAAAATAAAGTTAATAGTTTGGTGGAAGAAATATTGTCAAGCAGAAAAAATACAAATAAAATTTCTGATCTTGTGGCTCTCATCACTCCTGCAAAGTCCAAAGAATTTACTTTATCTCCTGTGGATGGAGCTGTGAAAGTGTTTGATAAATTGTGTAAAAATGGGGAAATTTTATATGAAGGTTCAGTTCGTGTTGGAAAAAGCAAGTCAAGTGTAGAGAAGTACAAACTTTGGATTGGAGAACAATTTACTGAGTGTTACCAAAAATCTTTGGACTGTTTGACTAAAATTTCATCTTCAAAGCAAGAGTTGGTTTTGAAAAAAATTATGGAATTACTGAAAATTAAATCAAGAGTGTTATATTCTCAACAAGAAAATCAATCATATATAGGTCTAAAATTTTGTAAGCCCGATTTTTTACTCTTAATAAATACGTTGTTGCTTCATAATGAAATATCACTGCTAGAAGCATTCTGCTTTTTTTTTGAATATGATGACATAAGATATATCATTATAAAAGCAATTCCTACTTTTATTGACAATATTTCAAAATCTGGTCATAATGATGAAAGTGCTTTGGAGTTTATTTTCAATATGCTGAAGGAAATTGCAGCACAAATGCCTGAAGAAACTGGTGGCAGTCTCAATAAATCATTTCTTTATTCGGATGAAACTTTAGCTAAGCTTGATAAAACATCTATGTTTGATATTAACGGGCATCGCACTGCATTTGGAAGTGCTTGGATAGAATTTTTGAAACAACCTTTATCTGGGACATTAAGAAAAGAAATACTGATCAATTTACATTCTGCTTTGATACCCAACTTTGCAAAACCGTCCTTATTGGCTGATTTTTTGACTAAGTCTTTTTATCAAGGTGGTGGCTTGGCTTTACTGAGTCTTCAAGGCTTATTTATTCTCGTAAATGACCACAATTTGGAATACCCAGACTTTTACAAGAATTTGTATAGTTTGCTTCATCCTCGAATCTTTGAAAAACGATACAAAGGTCGATTTTTTAATCTTTTAAAAGTATTTTTATCATCGACTCATATACCATCGTACATTGTGGCTGCATTTGTGAAAAAGATGTCTAGGTTAACGCTTTCTGCTCCTCCTCATGGAATTTTAGCTATACTCAATTTAATTTCGAGCATGATCAAAACTCATCCAAGCATAGCTTGTTTAATTAACGGTGATACTTCAAGCAATATATCAGATGATCCGTTTATTGAGACTGAAGAGAATCTAGCTTCTTGTAATGCTGTAAAAAGCTCTCTGTGGGAAATTGATGCCTTAGTAGACCATTACCTTCCAGAAGTATGTAAAGCTGCCTGCCTTGTTAAGAAATCAAGAGTATATTTATGTGATACAGAAAAGATTTTGGAATCTGGATATGAAGGATTAATTGACTTTGATGAATCCACATTTAAATCAAATGCAATGAATCATGTTGCTCCAGCTGGTTTTATTGGTGGATATGAAGATATTACTGCAGAATTATGGGACATGTAAATAATTTTTGTTTCATTCAACCATTTTTTCATGCAAATGATCTTGATCTGTATTAACCGGAATAACAAAAGTCTCTGCGCTCCTTTTTGAAGCTTTTTTTTTTAACTGATGCGATGATAAAAAATGCAAATCACTCCGGGAGGCTATTATGTAACATGATTTATTATATATCTGTAACAGTGTATAAACACATATTGTAAGAAAATCAAAATAAAGAAAGTTCACAATTTCAAGTTGTTTTTTCGCCTTTTGTACTTAAGCAGCAATAACGTTAATCCAGTTACTGTTGAAAAAATTCTTTTTCAATAAACGTTGATTAGTTTTACAAGTGTAACATAAATTAGATAACATTGAGTACTTACTACTTATTTTATGATTAAGAATTTATTCAGTAATTGTAAAAAATGTGTTACAATATTATTGGTACAAAAGCAGGCACAGTGATGATAAAAATAGGTTGCTTTCAGAAACTATGTGCTCGCTTCAACAACTTTGTCATCAGCTGCAAAGAAAATATTTAGCGTTACTATTAGTTCTGTATCAAAGCTATGCAGTGTTTCTTCAATGTAGATGTTCGTGTGCGCAGCAAACTTGTAGGGTTATATGTTTGCCGAGCAGGCACGTCTGATAGATTAAAGTTTTGCGATATTCGCATATCAACGACTGCATTAGCTTTTTACCCCTGTGAGTTTTGGCAGCCTAATATCAGCATGTTTTCTAATCTTAAATCTTCTGCAGAAATTGAATTTTAGGCTTATTTGTTTTCGTATCCCTTTCATTGATGAAACTACTACAATTTTCTTTGAAAAAGATCTTTTGAGATGTAAATTCGTTTAAAAAACTGCTCAGATTTGGTAGCACTTGCTTCATAACTTCCTACTTCCAACATATTTTGGAATAGTTAATTGTTCACCGTTGCCTGTGTCAAAAGTAATTCTGTTTTGACAAAAATCTAGCAGCTGACTTCCTGCTATCTGTCATTTTCACGAGTAAAAGTAAGATCATTGCCTTGTAATCTGAAACTAGTTTTCAAAAGCTGAAATAACTAAACATTGTATTGCAAAACCATGAATTACCGGTACTTCAATCACCGGCTGAAAAATGTGACTATGAAAGTCTAATCAGTGGTCCTGCTTCTCTATTTTGCCTGGGGAAAGGAATAAGCTTTGTCAATCAAGAACACTGACTTGCCCGACAAAGGACCAGCTGAGTGCATGCAACTACTGTTCAAACTTCGAAGCGAACTCCTAAGAGTAATGGGAGACTCCACAAATGAAACTGCACAAATGTAAAAAACTTGAAACTTGATAAGCTAATTCTACTTTAAGAAAGAGTACTTCATGCTCTTATTAAATAAGCAAAGTTTGAATCAACATGCTAGCACACTGACCACAGCCAATGCAAGTACCACTCCCACATCTTATAGGCTAATTGCTCGGCTCTCATCATCTTTCAATCATAAAAAATAATAGCAAAACTCTTTAACGTTACTCATCGTATCGTATGACCACACCATGTAGCAGCTTAACAAGTGATAAAGAGCAATTGAATTACCCACGCATCATAGCCTCTAACATTTCAAAGCAAGCTGTTGGGGTAGTACTGTATACTAATAATGCTAGATTAACCATATGGACTAATGTTGAAATGCTTAAACTTATTGCAAATGTGTAATTCGGCGCTAGTTGTTAGGGCTTAGACGTAGGTGTTGAATGTTATTCTCTATGAGGCCTACTCCTTCAAGACGCGGTGTTCCGCAGGGAAAAGGGATGGGCCGTTATGACTAATAGCTTACAATGCTGCTCTCAACTTTGGTTATTCGCTTAGAAATTGGTTTTCATGGAGTTACCCCTCTTCTCGAAAGGAGGGTGGTCGGGCGAGCCAACAACTGCAGTATATCTAACAAGCTTCTTCACTTACGCATGGATTCGTGTTTCTCCCAAAACTCTTGGATTTTATGACGAACTCCGTGGTTTTCCTCCTTCCATTCTCTTTGCCACTCTCTCAACTCCGCAACTTCAGGATTAACTCTCACCTAGAAAATAACAAAAGAAAAGAAATACAAGGACTAGCTCGTAGTGGTAAACAGGTGGGCGGTAACTCTGAAGATAGCTTGTTATAGCGCCTCGATCGCTTTCTCGCCATAAAAGAAATACACAGCTAAAACTGATTTAGCAACTCCCAGTCAGAAGTTTATAAACCAGCAAAACTAAACTATTCTTACCATGTGTCCGCGGTAGAAAGCTTGAATTTTTGTGGCTGCTTCCTCTTCAGACAGCTGAAGAGACAAAGGTAGAGGTTTTCTTGGCCTAAAAAGAAAACAATTTTAAAAACTATTGGCTACCGCTATTAACAAAAACCCGGCATATTAACGAACAGCCAATTAAGCTAATACGAAACAAGATGGAACTAGGTAACTGGACACAACGAGTTAAAGCCATTCGGGAAGCATCCTAAGCACACCTTTCGTTCCATTCTCATTAGATTTAGAGGAGGATAGAAGTTGATAAAAGTTTGGAAAACGTTACAATTGCGAGTATGTAGGTTGCTAATTTTATCACAAACATAACAGCTGAGAAACAGCTAAAAATACAAATTGCACTGAGTTCATAAAAGCTTCCACTAAGTTTGTTGCAGCCCTTGCGTGAATTCTGTAAGCGCTGTTTTGCTGCAAATTAGACCTACTTGAGTGATCTCAAGCTTTGAACGAACGAAATGTCATCCAATGTTGAACTTTCTCTACTAGGATCCTTCTCCAGTTTTGTCTTGTTGTTTCTGTCATTGTAATAAAAAATTAAATCTTCATTATACTCGCGATATAAGGCCGAAGCGTGCAAAGAGTGACGGCACCCATCTCGGTGGCTTAGCACCTGGGCAACACAGCTCTGAAGAAACGTCGCTACGGTGGCGAGCCGTTGGCAACACTGTGCCGACTTGACCGGCCCGGGAATCGAACCCCAGACCTATTGCACCCATAGCAGGTGTTTAACAACTGAGCTGACCGGCCGGTGTCATTACAGCATAACAGGCTACAACAACAACAACATTTTATTTTGACAAAATCAAACAACAAAATAATAGTGCGTAACAGTGAAAACAACAACAAAAAAACTAACAAATAATGTCACAGAGGAGATGCGAAAGACCTGAGAGGTCGTCGAGTCTGCATCTCCTCACGGTAGAGTCTATTCAAAAACATAAGGTACACAAAAATATAAAAGCACACATAAATGAAGTATGATCTAGAACTAGGTCTACTACAATTACATTAAATAACACCAAAAAGAGGAAAAGAAGAAAAAAAAAAAAAAAGAAAATACATAAATAATAATAATAATAAATAAAGTTAAGCAATTGATGTGTACACATACCAGCTCTGTGAAAGGGATAATCAAGAAAACTCTTGCGCAGAAAGAAGGTACTCTTTTAAACTACTTTTGAAAGATTTAACTTTCTCAGATTTTTCTTTGATAGTTTTGGGTAGGTTATTCCAAATTTTAGGACCAGCAATTTTTATCGACCGTTCTGTTTTAATTAAATAACTTCTATTTAAAAAAAATTTTTCATTAGCTACAATCAATATACGAAAGTAACCTTCAAAACAAAATGTATTTGTCTAGCGTTACACTTGAAAACACAATTAGATTGTTTCCACGTCCATATTTAGTGGATTTTTGGCCCGCGGGCTTTGCTGGAATCAGGCAAAATTTTCTTTTCTGTGGGCTCATTTTTTACAGAGTCGTAGGTTTTCCTAGACGCACCTAAAGAAGTGGTCTGCAAAATAGGGTTTTTGTAAACAGTGTGCTTTCAGAAAGTTGTTCTCAGCCCGGCCCACTTTAAGAAAGCCTACGTTTTTTATGGACATGGAAACAGGCTAAATGCAACACAGCATTTTCATTAGCGCGTCAAAATTTTCAATGCAAAATGAATGAAGTGTTAGGATATCGTTTTATGGCGCTTTTAGCCGTAATTTAATTTAGGTTTCACTAAATTTTTGATCTTTTTTCATCTTTCACGCTAAGCATTAAGCTGGTTATAGCTACGAGTATCATATTTAGGTCGACTTAGCATTCTAAATAAAGCACTGAAACAGGTAGCATGACTTAACTCGTAAAGAGCTTTAAATTATCGCTTTTACGACGATTTTAATCAAATAGTTGCCAATTCAACTCCTACCCAAGTCGCACCGATGATTAAGGAATTCTCAGTTAACCCCTAGCAACTCAAAACTAAAAAATTGTTCTGAAAAACTGGAAAGTAAATGAAATTTCCATAAGAGTCAAGATTCGTCTTTGCCTACGGTAGAGTCTTCGTCGCCTTATGCAGTATAGGTGGTGAAACCAATTTTGAAGTTAATAGATAAACTTTATAAGCCACAACTCACTTATACAAGTACTCTGTTAAAAAATCACATCCGTTGAATCGAAATCGCTTTCTCTAAAATGCAAAGTTTGAAAGTAAACTCTAAACATTCACTGATTTCAGAAAAGGCATATAAAAAAAAGAACACATCGAATCTCTACCCGAAATTCTTTAAACCGAGCCTGTTACATAAGGATGACTTTTGGAATTGATAAATTTATGAACCCATAAATTATACCATGATCATAGACAATTAAGGCCACAAGCATAGGAGCCAGAAAACCATTATTCACATTTAAAAAAGCATATTTTCAAGCATACGTAAATGTACCAGGGTGGGATTTAAATTTTTTAGGAAAAAAAGTGCTTATTTTGCATTTTTACAGCGCCTAAAAATATCAAAGTTTTAAACCTAAGGTGAGGCTTGAGCTTTCATAGGTTTAGTCCCTGAATCAGCCAAAGTTCTCAGTAGCTTGAAGAGTCCAGACACAACAACTGATAGAAAATTTTTGCATGAGAGGAGACCGTACAATCTTCGTTTTTTCATAACGGGAACTAGTTATGAAAAAAATATCAAAATTGGATTGCAATCTTAACGTACGGTACTGGAAAAAGGTTTAGAAAGATTTTTTCAAAAGGTGAAAAAACGCAAAAATGGCACGTTTTTATGTTTTTTCTTTTACTGAACGTAACAAAACTTGAAACAAACACCAGGTAATCCAGGCAGTTCCAACATGGTTCAAAATATAGTAGTTGTACTAGAACTGGTGTGGCAACCTTTGTTTTTCATAACTTTCTGAATGCAGCTAAGCATGAAATCTGTAAGGTTTTTGCAGACATTTTGATCAATATCTTTGCACCAAATTTTTTTAATGGTCCGATTTAGCTCATCCAAAGTTGTCCGATTTGATGTAGAAACTTTCTTTTTGATCAGTGTCCATAAATTTTCTATAGGATTAAGGTCAGGAGAATTTCGTGGCCATTTGAGCACTCTGACATGGTGTAGGGGTGTTTTTGTAGTCAAGGCCGAGGTGGTCTTTACTTCCTGCCACAAGGACCAACAATGAATGCCTCACGGTGTTTATATTAGCATCCTAGATGGTCATCCACTGAGTTTCGTGAACATTCACGAATGCTCAACATTCCAACAAAACTCTGCACCATGTCATGAGACCAAATCAGTCACGAATTGGTTTCAAACCAAAAATGGCAGAGTGCTCAAATGGCCACGAAATTCTCCTGACCTTAATCCCATTGAAAATTTATGGACACTGATCAAAAAGAAAGTTTCTACATCAAATCGGACAACTTTGGATGAGCTAAAGCAAACCATTAAAGGGATTTGGTGCAAAGATATTGATCAACATGTCTGCAAAAATCTTTTAATTACCATGCCTAGACGCCTTTAAAAAGTTATTAAAAACAAGGGTTACCACACCAGTACTAGTGCAACTTCTATAATTTAAACCATGTTGGAGATGCTTAGATTGCCTGGTGTTTGTTTCAAGTTTTGTTACGTTCAATAAAAGAAAAAACATAAAAATGTGTCATTTTTTGGTTCTTTCACCTTTCGAAAAAATCTTTCCAAATTTTTTCCAGTGCTGTAGGTTATAGCACCATGTCATCAACTGTACACTATCCATCTCCACTGTAGATTAGAGTAGGCCTCACCACATTCTGTACTTACCACAAAACAGTGCTCTCGTTTGGCCTCTTTTAGCATTTCAGCTATTCCAGGCAATAACACAGGAAATATGTAATGTTGAAGATATTCTCGAGGTGAACCTTAAATACCGGTAATTTAACTAAACAATTAGAAGCCATTAAATAAATTAAAGAATAAACATCTGAAATTTATTGTCAAATTGGCTTCAGACTTCTTATCGTTGTGATACCTAAAACTGTGTTTGAAATAATGTTTATTCAATTTGTCACAATAATTTATCAAAGTAGCCTATTATATTTAATTCAGAACATCAGCAACATTTGCGCAAGAATTGAACCACCCGTCAAAACAATGTTTCAAAATAAGTTACACCTATTACTACTCACCATTGAAATCAAACAAAACAAAATTGATCATAAAATAACTCCCGGAAATTTTACAAAGTTAGTTTTTGATTTTTACCAACAATTTATGAATTTTCAATCACTAGCGCAATGGAAATCACGAGCAAGCTCAGCGAGCAAGTAAAATCACGAGCTAGCTCAGCGCAATGGAAGTTGGACTATATGTAAAAGTTCTCGTGTGCGCTCACGTCGTTCTGATCAAGTTGAATAAAATGAAAGAAGTACGCCCTACGATTTAAACTACATCGGAGAAAGTGCTACTTAGGAGTAAACGGCGCACACAATTCGTTTCTTCCATTCAAGATTTCGACACAAACGTAAAACTTACATGTTTTGGGATCAGGGGGCTCATCAGGGGGTGGGGTAGGAGGTGCTTCAGGTTTGCTTAACATACTCAATCCGATAGCAGCGGGATGGCCGACTGAAGGATCAAATTCTTCAGCAACATTTGCGTCTAAAATCACTCCATCACAGTCAGAATAATGTATCCTTTATATAAACGGGTAGGCCTAGCAGTAAAACTATCGTATTTCTCTTTCAACCTTAATTATGAAAAAAGCAAATTGCAAAGCTAAAATTGAAGTGTTAACAGAAATAAGCAGATTTCCGCTTCTGACTTAATGCTTATTTATTCATATATGTTTATCCTTCTTTGCGATAGAAGAGGTATAACGAGCTCGCCTAGGAGTTTCGAGCCACCTGTCTGCCAATCCAAGATGGGGAAATCTCGCTAAGCGTGGTTCCAAACAGCGCAACAAATGAACTTGCGGGCTTGTTCTACCCACTCGGCCATCTGAGCAATAATAATTTCTTTTGGTTTACCATTTTGCTATCTTCAGAGCAAGTCATCATCGGCAAGTGTGCAGTTGACACTTTAACGATTGAGAACGCTATTCTTTTACTTGAATAGTGTTTAGATGACTACTTTTTTACTTTTACTTCAGAGCTTTTTTTAGTGAATACTATCTACTTTACTTCTAGTACTTTTGCCGTCAGTAACAATGCTTTTACTTAAGTACAGTTTCAAAATACTTTTTGCACCACTGATGATTATGGCATATAGATGTTGACAAGTAATGCGATTTTACAATAAAGACGTCCGATTATGATTCATTTATAGCCAACTTTATGCAAACATTGATAGACCTACAGCTTAAGTTTTTTTTATTCTGTTCATAATAACTAACATAAATTACCAACAAACACAAGGAATAAGCATCAACTTACCGACAGGTGTATGGTGTACATATCTGCCATACACAATTGGTGTGTGTCGCCTAGCAGAATATTGTGTTACATCAGTTCCGACCGATACAGCATCATCAAGATCTGTGTTTTCCATTGTTGCTCGTTCAGCATCAAATTCTAAAAAAAATACTTTCAAATCTGCCTGCAAAAGTATTATGATGACAAAGCAAAAGTACAGTTAAAGATTTGCTTTGAACAAGTGCAGTAACGCAAACTATCTGAACAAATATTCTTTACAAATGACGAAAAATTTTGATTTATTCCACTAAATTTAGACAAGGTATCAATTGTATTCCCAACCTTGGAAATTTTGTAAGTTTATGATACTTTTTTCAGCAAGTTTAACTCTGAAAGAATTCACAAACAAGAACCCCAAACACAATCTCACCCCAACAACAATAATACAAACAGTGATGGGCACGATAAACCTTTCTGTATTAAAGCGATAACGATAATCCATAATTTCGAAAAATCCCAGGGCGATACCGATAATCAATAAATCTCAATTTCTCAAAGCGATATCGGTAATCAATAAATTATTGCCGATAAATTTTTTTGATAAATGTTGCGATAAACTTTTAACGTGTCTGACGAAGTTTTTTTTTGTACGTTAAATAGCAAAAACGTTTTTTTAGATTTTTCAAGAAAAGAGCATTTTACGGACACTGCTGTGGCATGAAACAAAACAAAGAGATATTTATACAGTATAATAGCAACAAGACCTAAAAGACACCGCGGGTATTTTTTTTACTAGCGCCAACTCACTAACTTTGAAGTTTAAACTCTACGTGCAAGCCTTGCATAAAGAATCGTTTATCGCAACAATTTATCGGCGATAACAAAATATTTTAGGAAAGCGATATCGATAATCGATAAATCAAAACTATTTTGAGCAATAAAGATAACACTGTGTAGCAAATAAAATTTTTTGTTTGTTCCCGGGTTCTAACCAAGATTTCCTGATCACTTACGACCAAAAGAATTGGAAAATCGCGTTTTTTCTTTTTAAATTTTGCTTTTGTGGTTTTGGGAGTGATTTTTTAAAATTCTGATTTTTGGCTAAAATTGTGTGATATAGCGTTTTTATTGTTGCATATTTATCCTCCTATCACTAGAAAGCGATCAAAGCGCTATAACGAGCTTGTTTAAAAGCTGCCAACCATCTGTCTACCACACCAAAATGGGAGAATCCCGCTAAGTGCCTTTCCCAACGGCACCACAAGTAAACTTGCCGGCTCGTTCTTCACACTGTCCCTTTGATGCTGAGCGTCAAGCGGGGAAGCTGTGAATACCAATTTGAAGTCATTGGTTTGACCCGACTACGAACCAAACCTAAGTCTACGACTGCAGGGGCAGACGCTCTTGGCACTCGGCCACCTGAGTTGTTACCATCACCAACAGGAATTTCTGGTAACCAGCTTTAAAAGAGTTTACACTTTACAGACAGTACAAAAGTTTTTCTAATTTGGTTTGTTTGCACCAAACTAAATCAGAATGGTTGACATCCAGACTCAAACAATGAAACTTGCTTGATTCAGGTGTTTAAGTCACTGACCAGTGGAAACGTCACCAGGACTTCTCGAGTTTTTTTGCCTCAGCAGATGGACTTTGCTTTTGGCATAATGTAAATAGTCTTTTTGACTCGATTGGGATTTCTTGTATTCCAAAGGACTGGCGCCTTTTTATCGTTAGTTCAAGCAGGAGTCTAAAGGCGTACTGCATCAAAATGGAAACAGATATCCATCTATCCCTCTTGCCCACTCAATGCACCTTGAAGAAAACTATACAAATGTCAAAACTTTTCTGATTGCTCTAAAGTGTGACCAGTTCAACTGGCAAGTAATTAGAGATTTCACAATGGTGGCATTTTTGGTGGGTCTCCAAGGTAGATTTACGAAATTTCCATGTTACCTTTGCCATTGGGATAGTCGAGACAAAACTGCACACTACCAAAGACGAATATGTCCAAAACGAACTGAATATTCTGTTGGATACAGCAACATCAAATGGGACCCTTTTATTGACCTCATCAAAATATTGTTGCCTGCGCTGCAATTAAATTTGGGCCTTATCAAACAATTTGTTAAAGCATTAGACAAGAATTCAGACGCATTCAAGCATCTACAAAACTTCTTTACCAAGATTTTTGCAGCAAAGATAGAAGTTGGTATTTTTGTTGGCCCACAGATAAGAAAGATCCTAGATTGCAATGAATTTTTTGAAGAATTGACAACAGAGAGGGCAGCTTGGAATAGCTTCGCTCCAGTGGTTCGTGGATTTTTGGGCAATCACAAAGCTTAATTAGTGAAAACTTGCAGCAAAAGGAATTGCAAAGTGTCCTTCAAAGTTCATATGCTTGACGCTAATCTAGATCAGTTTGTGGAAAACATGGGTGCATACTCAGAAGAACTTGGCAAACGTTTCCTTCAGGATAGTCTATATTAGATTTTGAACGTCGCTACCCAGGACAGTATAATAAGCGTATAATGGATGATTACATATAGAGGCTGATCCATGAAAGTGACTTAAGAGTATAGCCGGAAATCTATATAAACCATGCATTTCTAAGTGATTCATTTACAGTTTGCTATTATATCTAAGTCAAGGACTTGATCCAAGTGTACTATAGCATAGCTATAAGCGGTTTAGGTTGTCAACTTTGTAAATAGGATGAAGTTTTGTCCTGATTTGTTGCTCAAACAAGCATAAACTATGAATACAAAATGTAAACCTCCCCAATAGCGTAAACAATCAAGAAATAACACAAGATTACACACGCTAAATGACACGATTTTAGCCAAAAAGCTGAACTTCGAAAAATCACTCTCATATTCACAAAAGGACAGTTTAGGTGAAATTATGTGCGTTTTCTCTGGTTTCTAGACGTAACCAATAAGGAAAAAACACTTAGAAGCCGGGAACAAAAATTGTGTTACACAGTGTAATCGATAATAAATTATCGTGATAAATGCCCGTCTCTGAATACAAATTGGCATCATAATGAAATTTATACCAATAAACTCATCACATAATCTTGATTGTAGTTAGGATTGCAAATTCTAGTTCGTTCAGGGTTAGCACTGCCTTGTTTACACAGCTGATGATGGCAGCTAAATTCATGTTGTCAAAACGTCCAGTTTTGAATATTGAAACAGTTTTCTTGATAAAAT
Source organism: Trididemnum miniatum (assembly GCA_964006365.1). Classification (NCBI taxonomy): domain Eukaryota; kingdom Metazoa; phylum Chordata; class Ascidiacea; order Aplousobranchia; family Didemnidae; genus Trididemnum; species Trididemnum miniatum. The sequence continues at coordinate 11,106,987 of OZ023252.1, forward strand.
AAAAACTTATTATATCGCTTGTTGGCAAATGACCAACTGCTATGCGGAATGACAGATCCCAATGCAATCAAATATTTTAACAAAACAATTAAATTTTTTAAAAAATGATTACAATTTCAAATTTTACCTTCACAAATTTGGTCCCACAATGATTTTGAATTTTTTTCTCCATAATACTTAGTTGAACTTGACTTTGACATGGTGTTATTATTGTGATTTTACACACAAAATATCTGGGTAAATTTATATATCTGTTCAATACATAATTTAAAATAGTTTAAATAAGTACACTACTACACTAGTCATAAAAAAATTGCTGATCAAAAAATAAATAAAGGCAACTGTCCGTCTCAAGTTCTAATTTAAAAACCTCTACTACTGTTTGTGATTTGTTCAAATACCAACGAACACATGTGAGCAATTTAGAATATCCAAGTTTGTTAGGGTTATAGCCCAAAGTTTTAAAGTAAACATTGACGCGAATAGTCTAGGTACTGTAACAGATTGAGCATCATAGAGTCTACTCTCAGTTCACAAGTAGACCAGACTAAGCCAAAATAAATAACAGCACATACCGGTAGTCTATATGAAGAACATGCTAAAGGGTATGGTAGGTCTAACGGGTTAGGTCTAGTATCAGCTCCTAGGTTTGATAAGGGTTAGGTTTGGAAAGGATTAGGCTTGGCTAGGGTTAAATTTAGTTAGGGTTAGGTTTGGTTAGGGCTAGACTTAGAGTCTGGTTATAGACAGTGGCGCACAGTGAGCATTTTTTAGAGGTGTGCTCCTCCACACAATATTTGCTGCCGCATGCAGCCATTCATTAAACAAATGTGTGGAAGTGCTCGAAAGTTTAATGCAAATTTGCGAACCAACATCAAGCGCTTTTTCAAGCAGCCTAATTTGCTACTTAATATATTTAGTTTTGGTGTCGGCTTTTTAGCTTTTGCTATTTCGAATTTTTGTCATAATTTCCGCTACAAAACGGCTTTTGAATCATACTGTCAACACTTACTTCCATTTCACTAATTTAACCTACGACTTGAATTTGACCTACAACTTTAAAATGTAGGCCCATATATATTGATTGCCACACTTTCAAAAATCACAAGCAATTACTCGCAACCGCATTCTAATACCATGTAGAATACAATGGAAAAGGTCTGGCTTGCTTGTGTTCAACAATACCTGTTAAACCTGCTTCAAAAAAAAAACCATTGAACCATTCTTCTGCGATGAAAAAAGCAATTTGTTGTGGCGTGATTGAGCATGTATTGTGACGTTGCGTCTGGGTTGAACTTTCAAATAGGACATTTTTTGCATTTATATCGTGTGGAAAAAGAAAAAGTCACTCTCCACTATATAATATGATTCAGAATACAATGAAGGAGGTCTGGCTCGCTGGTGTTCGACGATATCTGTTGAACCTACCATACAAGAGAATGTTGCGTCATTGGTCAGCATTGAAAAAAAAGCAATTTGTCGCTCATCAAAGCAAAAAGAACTCAGATTGCGCTGATATCACAAAGATTAAAGATGATAAAATTCAAATATTTTAATTAAATGTAATTAACGTGTGTGCCTGAGATATTGCAGGGTATGCTCTGAACACCTTGAACTTCTGGAGAATACGCCCCTAGTTATAGATTAGGTTAAGGTCATAGGCAGGAATAGGCTAAGTTAAGATTGACAGACAGAAAAAGCATGGGGGCTGATACTAAACATGACTCGACTATAGCAAAAGTCTCGTCAGCCTTGCTATGCACAGCCAATCCAGGCTAAACTCATTCCAGACTGTAAAGACTTTTTTTTGCATTGCTTTACCTGGACATCTCGACTTTGTCTCTTTTCTCGGTTGTGCCCTATTTTTTGCAGGCAACTGGCCCCAAACAACCATACCCAGTGAAAGAACCTATCTAATAGCCCATAACTAAGTTACCGATAGCCTAACTAGCCCACATCACTAGAAACACCCACGGCAACCCTCTCATTTGCAGCTGCAAACTTCTCATTTGCAGTTGCCGTGGGGGCTTCTAGTGATGTGGGCTAGTTAGGCTATCGGTAACTTAGTTATGGGCTATTAGATAGGTTCTTTCACTGGGTATGGTTGTTTGGGGCCAGTCGCCTGCAAAAATAGGGCACAACCGAGAAAAGAGACAAAGTCGAGATGTCCAGGTAAAGCAATGCAAAAAAAAGTCTTTACAGTCTGGAATGAGTTTAGCCTGGATTGGCTGTGCGTAGCAAGGCTGACGAGACGTTTGTTATAGTCGAAACATTAATTTGTCCCTTTCAAATTTGACATGACTCGGTTTAACTGCATATGGCAAAATAATGCAGTTAGACCTATAGCGTAAACATGCCAGTAGCAGCTGAAACCACTCATACAAAACATTACATTTGGTAATCACTAATGATAAGCTACTGCATAAATCCAATTACATTCTGTTCTTTGTAGAATACAGTACCAAATTTACCCATACTGGACTAAATGTCTGTCTGGCTGACCTGCTGACTTTTAGCCTAATGTTTAGCCTTTTAGCCTGCTGACTTTTAGCCTAATGTAATGCAGAAGCTGAGCTCTCCAACCCAATTATGCTTATCATAATAGGTTTTGACTCTTACGCCGTCTTGCTAAATAATTTACTGCACTTTGAAGGTCAATTTACAATTACTTCCAGGACAAACAAAACCCACACAGAGTGACAAAATTCTGCAATTTGATTGCAAATTTTTAAGCTTCTTGTCGTTTTGGTTACAAAGACATGTTGCCAATTAAAATTAAAAAATGTGTTAAGCCAATTTACATATTAGGCGGGTTTGATTATGCGGGTTACACCGGTTACACGCTTCTTTTTCAGTTTAGAAGATTCTTTGCTTAATCCGCTATTTTTTCAACGTGCTTTTTAATGGGTTGAACCTACGGTTGCCAGTAACTTTGCCACATGGTAACTTCGCCACACTTTCATACATCGAAAATCAACATTGCATACACCGAAACAAGACTTTAAATTCCCGGTTGCCATAAAAAATTTTATTGGGCTTTTCGAGTTACTTGGTAACTTCGCCACATAATCGAAACTGTGGGGTAAAATGTGGGGAGAGAGGTGTGGGAGAGTGCAAGGGGTGAATAAGGAAGTGTGTTGGGGTGTAGGGGGAGGTCAGGGGAGCTGTGGGAAGAGATATGGGGGTGTGGGGGGAGATAAGGAAAGATGTGTGGGGAATGGAGAAGTGTGGGGAGGGTGTGGGAAAATGTATGGGGTGAGTGAGGAAGTGTGTTGGCGTGTGGGGAAAGGATGTGGGGAGGGTAATGAGGAAGATGTAGGGAAATGTGTTGAGATGTGGGGCCCCAACACACTTTTAATTCCCCACGTCTCCCTACCCTCACCTTTCCCTACATCTCCCCTTACCTCCCCCACACCCCATCACACTTTCCTACACCTTTTTTCATACCTCTTCCCACTACCCTCCTTCCTCCCCCCACACCCCAACACATTTTCCTACTATCCCCACATCTCCCTTCACCTTCTCAAAGTGTGGCGAAATTACCATGTGACGAAGTTTCTGTGACGAAGTTACTGTGGCGAAGTTACCATGTGGCGAAGTTTCTGTGACGAAGTTACTGTGGCGAAGTTACTGACAACCGAACCTACCAGCTACGAGCGAGTAATTTCCAACCCGCAATGTGTTCGAAAGCAGAATGACATAAGTTTTCGTCTGCCGTAAGCGGGTAGGATTTACCGGATTAACCCGCATTGCGCATGCAAATTGGCGTAGTGTGAACTAAATATAACACCTTTTATTCCGTTTATACATCAAAAAATTGAAAAACAAAATCTTTAAAACTGAATATTCTATAAAAATATGTTAAAAATTAAATTTTCTACCGTTACTTGAGAAAAGATTGAACGTGAAATGGAAAACTATGATCGGAGAGTAGGCTAGTTCATTGACTTTGAATCGTGTCCGCAATTTCCCTACCAAGTTCCCTATCTAGCGGTAGAGATGGTAGGGGCTAATTTTTTTGCAACCCGTAGGCTACCACCCATTGCCCGAAATCTCTTGCACAGTAGCAGTAACCGATCCGGCAACTCATCCCAATTAAAGCCCGGCCCGCTCAAAACCCATTCTTTTATGAACCTTCAGTCACATTTAAAGAAATGAAAGTTGAAAGGGATTTCAAAAATTGGTAGCGGCTCGTTAGCGGCCCAATTAAAAACAAACGATAGAAGTGGGTTGTAAGCGAAACACTTAAAAAGACCGGTTTACGGCTCGTTAGCGGGTTTCTTAGCGTTAGTGGTCCATGCTATAGCAGTCATCTCTATCTAGCGGTAATCTAATAGCACTTCTCAATCTACGTTTCCGGAAGCTGTATGAAGTTTTGTTACCTGTTTTACCAGCAGGGTTGCCAGGTAGTATATTTATATACCAGATTTCATAAATCTAGTATATTTTTTTTCGTTTGGTAGCTAAAATTTTGGTTTGGTATATTTTTGTGCCTTTTGGTAGTGATTTTTTGCGTTTGATATACTGTATCAAAAATTTGGTATAATTCTCAATTAGAGTTAAACTTTCATGCTGAAATGTACGGTAGGTTAACCGGTGTGTATACATCAAAAACATGACTGTTAATAGACTAGCATCCATTTCCACTGTTCCACACCCGGTTTAGTATCTTACTACAAACGGTACTATCAGTATCCAATCGGTATATACCCAATCAGTATCTTACTGTTTACAACAAATTAGACACTTCCTACCGTATATTTTGGTCTAGCTTCAATTCTTATACCGGTACCAGTTCTACACTTTTCTTTTCTCTTTGGCCTTTAGCTCATAAGCACAACATCTACTGCCTAGCAAGATTTCACTTTCAAAGCCAAGCAGAATTAACCTACCAGACTAACCTAGCAAAACCAGTGGCAATTGCAACTTCAGCAATCCCCGTGCTTCAACCAGGCAATGAAGCTACATGTTACGGCTAGTTTTAGACGTCGATTGATGAAGTTCGGAAGGTTTGTTTTGATTTTTTGCGTGTGTTTCATAGTGGTAAATTTAACAGTAAAATCCTGTGCTGTTAACCTTTCGCTCAATCATAAAGCAGCTGTTTGTTTGGAGATTTCTCCGTTTTGTTTGAAATTGTTAGCTTAAGACTGTAGGCCTATAATGTTCTTGCATTTTTGTTAAGTTAATATATTTCTTTACTTGCTATCTTATTTGCTTAATTTCCGTATGTTAGTTAGTTAGTTGCATATTTATCCTCCTATCACGAGAAAGCGATCAATGCGCTATACGAGCTCGCTTAGAAGTTGCCAACCATCTGTCTACCACACCAAAATGGGGGAATCCCGCTAAGTGCCTTTCCCAACGGCACGACAAGTAAACTTGCTGGCTTGTTCTTCACATTGTCCCTTCAATGCTGAGCGTCAAGCAGGGAAGCTGTGAATACCAATGTTAAAGTGATTGGTTTGACCCGACTCGGAATCAAACCCGAGTCTACAGCTCAAGAGGCAGCGCTCCACACCACTCGGCCATCTGAGCTGTTAAACGTAATTCGTAAATTGTTTGGGGGGCTATGTTACGGCAAGTTTTAGACGTTGATTGATGAAGTTTGGAATGTTATTCTTGCAATGTTTTCTCTAGGTTGTTTACTGCTTTTCTCGTTTCTGACACGTGCGCTAAAGATCAAGGCATAACGTAATGTTTCATTTCCTCGATTTCCTCCTTCTCAGCGGGGGTTTGCTGAGCTGTGAGATTTGGTCTTTTCTTCGCCCTTCCTATCTTTACTGCTAATTGAAATCATACTTAGTGATATTATTTCCTGTTCTTTGATCTGTTTGCGCTACCCCAAGATAAGCTCGTGCTTTCATAGTCTGACATTCTTAATTGTTTTGGGAACCGGTGTATAACTGTATGCTGTTTCATATTTGGCTTTCTCGTCTTCAAATAGTAGGTAAGTGTGCATTTATTTGACTTGTAAATTTAATGTTATTTCTTATGCGCATTTCAATGTTTTAGAAAACCGCTACGCTACGCTGTGCTACGCAATGCATTGAACTATTGGATTTGTGTGTGGCAATTAGCGCGTTATTCAACCGGGGAAGAACAAGTTTACCGTAACACTACATGATAACATGACGTCACTCAAGGTGTTCACTTTTCAAAGTGAACGCCTTGAATGACGTAGACCAGTGCATTTTAGGATGCTGCTGATCGCTTCTTTTTTCAGTTATTTAAATTGATTATTATAGTCAAGGTGTTAACCTGGGTCGGGTGAACACCCTGGTTGACGTCATCCTAAAAAAAATCAATTTTTGTGGTAATCGTAAAAAATTGCAACTACCGGTTTTCAATCAATCAATCAAAGTTTTATTTCCGCAACACGCACAATCATTAACAATTTACAACTAATATTGATTTTGATAATCATTAACAATTTACAATCATTAACACTTTACAACAAATATTGATTTTGAGAATCATTAACAATTTACAACAAATATTGTTTTGATAAAACAATGCTACTTCAACAAAACATAGCCAGGTAAAAATATTGGTATACAAACGGAAAAAGGCAGATGCAGCAAAACGAGTAAGCGTTGAAGCATGCCAGTCGAAAGTCAAGTCAAGTTTATTTAAAAGTGGCAAGTACAAGAATAACGAAAAAAGCAAACACGAAAATCTATACAAGGGGAAGCCACTCAACAAGGAGACAGCGAAAGACCAAGGGTCATCAAGTCTGCTGCCACCTTCTTTTGATACTTAAGTTAAGGCTTTTTGGCTTTAAAAAAAGAAAGAAAGATACAAAAGCAACATACAAAAGCAGATGAAAAAATAGGGTCTTACAAAAAATGGCAGAAGGCCTACGTTGTAAACACATATCAACAACGCAACAATACAGAGATAATTCAAACAATTTCACAATTTCGTTCTAAGAATACAGTTGGGATAGCAGATGTAATATACCTATTAGTGTTTCCTAAAAAGAGTAATTAAGCACTGTAACATCTAAAATTCAAATATCACCTTGAAGAGCGCAAGCTATTTTGTAAATCTGGAGTTGCAACTAACAACTGATATAACTAACAACTGAAAGCTGACTTGGCATGGCTGCATGACCTTAACAATCAAGATATAGGCTACTTCGTGTTTTTGTGGACGTGTTTTTGGAGCTCTCAATTCAGCGAGTTTTATCTGAAAGTTTCGGAAAGGGAAGAAAGTGTAGCTGTTTAAATTTTTGTTTGTCGTGGAAGCAGTAGCAAAGTGATCGTTTTGAGCTATTTAAAAGAATTTAGGCAATTCAGGAATCGGTTTAATTTCGAAAAGTACTACAGGCAAGGCAAAGTGCTGAAGAGTAAAATTTGCGACAGTTGATTACCGTAGAGCGAGACAAGAAGTCGTCATGACTTCCCGTCCGGTAGGCCAGGAAGGACATTTGCTTTTTAGTTGTTAACAGTTGATTAATTGGCCATTTTAAATAATTATTACGTCATAGACTTGTACTGTAGATTCAACCGTTAGAATGGGGCCAGGACAAACAGAATCTTCTAAAAAAATAAGAGAACTTCAACTAGCGTCGAGAAAGAAGAAATTACATTGAAAAAATCTGAAATTGAAAAACTAATTAACGAAGCTGTGTAAATCGCAACAAGCACCCTAAAAAATGAAATGAATTTACTCAAAGCTGAGCTGGCTGAAGTCAAACGGAGTCAGAAGTTCATTGCTAGCAAGCAAGATTCTCTTGAAGCTGAAAACCGAAAACTAGTGGATTTGAACAACGACCAAACAAAGACAATCATCGAAATGGAAACGAAAAACTGAAAAATAGAAGCAACCAACTCAGTAGAAGCAGCAAAAATTGATGATCTGGAACAATATGACAGGAGAATGAATCTGGAATTCGAGGGAATTCCCTACGAAAAAAATGAAAATATAAATGACATTTTGGTAAAACTGGTTAATAACATGGGTGTGACTCTGAAAACCACTGACATCTCCACCGCTCACAGACTACCCAAAAAAGCATCTAAATCCCAGGACCAGCTTCCCGCGATCATACTAGTCTGCCGACGTACGTAGTGGCAAACTTTTTGCTTAGCGCCACCTATTGACAGGTTAGTACTTTTGGTTTGCTGGCGGCGACAATGGTAGGAAATTGTACAGTCAGGAAGTAGTTAATCTGTAAAGTGGCGTTGTTAAATGATTGCAAACTGCAAAAAATTCAGAATTTATGTTAAAAGAAAACAAAAAGGTTTTAAAGACAGTGTCAAGTCTCTAGCATAATGGGTTATTTGGAAAATAGGTGGTTTTGGATGCTGCTAAACTAGCCTTCCTGAATAGACTACTTGAAGATATGCCCGTACCTTGGGTACCATAATCTATGACATTGACACGTAATATCAAGTGATTAAAACTGATTTTACCACTAAGCTTGATAAGGAGATTATAAATTTGGCCGAAAAGTAAAATCAGTAGTGGTAAATCTATTCCTTACATCTGTATGGTAGCACAACAAGATCAATGCCGGAATCTTCAAAACTTGAACAAAAAACTGTATTGCTATCCTATTATTGCTAAGCAAATCAGTCAACAGAATATTTCCAGTCTGGGCTTAGCAGCTAAGTTGAAACCATGGTTGAAAGCACCCTACTACAGTAGGCTACTCCTGTGATTCAACTTTTAAATAATTTTACATTTAAGTATTGTAAAATGTAGGTTAGTTAACAAGGACTACTGCTATCTTTTGCAAAAGTACTCTGGTAGAATTACTGGGACTGGTAATTGTACCATATTAATTACTGGTATTTCATTCGGTATGCACTTTTTCATGTATATACCGGTAGTTATAATTGAGAGTTTGTGTTTCCATGCAGTTGTGATTTTAAGAAAAGAATTTAATATAGGCCAAATTACTTTTTGCATTTAACAGATTTTAAATTTGCTGCTGTGCATGTGTGGCTGTGTGGGTCTTTAATCAGTTCGACCTTATTGTCTTCATCACCTTTCTCAGCTGGTAAATATTGCTGCTTACCTGGTTGCACATTGTCATTCTACACACCTAATATATCCTTGTTTGTTGTTCCAAATGGCAAAAAAAATCGTCGGTATGGAGATGCTGCTGATGTGCTAACATGGAGTGAAGAATTTTTTAGAGTTTTGTTCAAATATCGTGCTCCATCAGATAACAATTTTGGAAAAAGATGCAAAAATGGGACTGCATCAATCTGCAGTGTTCATTTTGAAGAAGTTTATATTCAGAGAACAAGTAAAATGAGCTGGTTAAAGTATGGAGCATTACCTTCTGTGTGATAATTACTATTTGTGAATTGGCAACATTGTTACGCATCATTAACCTCACGTTGCGACTTCGTGAAGCGTATCTCTTTTTGTCTGGTCATGCTGGCAAGTGCATGTCAATGTTGTTCTTATGATAATAAACAGAGGTGGGCATTCCGCAATTTGAAGCGCAAAGCGCTAGTTGTGCAACTTCCGCACGTGCGGAAGTTGCGAAGCGCTTTAACAAATTATTTTTAGCCATTGCGCAAATTGCGCTGCGCTTCAAGGAAAATAAATCCTTCTTGCGCTTTATTGCGTTGCGAACTGAAAAAATGTATAATAGTGTGCGCATTATTGTGCTGCGAACTGAAAAGAATCTGGTTGCTTGCGCTGTGTTGCGTTGCGCACTGTCGGAAGTTGAAATACTGCGTTGCGCTTTGTCGGATTAATTAAAGCGCAATGTGCTGGAGCAAGCAGTTTTTTGTAACTGTTTTTAATAGAATAGCAGTTTGTTTGTTGATGCGTATAATAGGCCTATAGGTCAATTTATTGTAGCAGAAATTTTCAGCTCATCAGAAATGTGGTACACTAAAGTCTTTTGCTTTTTAAAATAATTGCAAGTGCTTAAAGAGATCATTGAGTGTTGAATAAATGGTATTTACTTGTTGTTGTGGAGAACTTCGCCGCATATACAAATTATGATTTACTGCGATGAGGTGCTTTTAACGGCACGCGACAATGCAACGTGGCGCAGTGGTTTGGAGCGTCGTTTTTACGACGACCATGATCGCAAGGTTGATGGTTCAACTCCCAACCTAGTCTCGTTGTTGCGTCCTTGGATAAGATGCTTCACGTTGATTATCTCTGCTTGGTGAAATCTGGCAAGCGGCAAATTAAATAAGACAGAAGCAAAATTCAACCGGAAAACTCGGAAACAAAGGCAACTCCTAAGCGAGTCTGGATTCGTTCTAAGCAGCGCCTCCCCCGCTTTCCCGTGATAAGAGGATGAAGATGAAGAAAGCAATCATCAGCAACGCGTCTTTTTTCGCTTCTTATTTAATTTTCCTGTTCATTGACCACGCAAAATCCTGTTACAGTCACTTGCATTAAAATCGTTGTCGCGTTGTAGACAACTGCGTGCTGTTGAAAGCACCTATAAAAATAACTCAAGAAAAAATTGTATTGCTTATACATCTACTCGTTGCGCTTTATTAAATTTTTCATTGCGAAAGTTGCGTTGCGCTTTTTCTTTTGTATAAACCTCATTGCGGAAGTTGCGTTGCGCTTTAATGCAAAAGAATTATTGATTGCGGAAGTTGCGTTGCGCTTTAATGCGAAAAAATAATTGATTGCGAAAGTTGCGTTGCGCTTCAGTCAATTTAAAAATTAGGTTGCGCTAGTTGCGTTGCGTTTCATGACTAAACAGAACTTTTGCGCTTTGTTGCGCTGCGCTTCAACCAATTTTTAAAAAATGCCCACCTCTGATAATAAATGTATTAAAAACATAACATGGCGCTGCGGGTGAAAAGAAAATAGTTGTAAAAGTATTTGAGAGACAGATTATGCCTTTCACTTTCAGAAAAAGTGATATCCCTCAGCTAGACCTTGATATTGATCGAGGCAGTGGTTTCAGCTCATGGAAAGAAGAGTGGAACGCATACTCTGCAGTGTCAGGCTTAGAAAAAGAAGAACCAGACACTCAATACAATGTTTTGAGGCTAGCTTTTTCCCGAGAAACAGCTCTCGTTGTCAGCAACCTAGGTTTGCCTGAACAAAACAAAAAGGAAGTTAAAAGCATCATTAAAGCCTTAACAGAACATGTTGAAGGTACAGTCAATGAAACTGTAGAACGCAAGGCATTTAGAAAAAGAAAGCAACAGCAAGGGGAATCATTTGATGACTACCTAGTATCGCTGCGCGACCTGGTGCGCACTTGTAATTATTGCTCAGACGAATGCTCCAACAAAGCATTAAGAGACCAAATTATTGAAGGACTCTATGATGGAGATACAGTAGAGCAACTGCTTCGAGAAAGAAAGCTAACCATAGATGGTGTCATTTTAACTTGTCGCGCACACGAGTCAGCTAAACAGCAACGTGCCGATATGAAAAGTCATGTTGTCAGTCGTACAGCAACCACAAGTCATAGACAAAGAGAAAAGATTACGTCATCGTTGTCTCGTGCAAGAAGCAAAGAGAAAAAGCACGAGCAAAATTGCGGCAGATGTGGAAGGCCATGGCATAAAGATATCAAGAATTGCCCAGCCAAAGGGAAAACTTGTCTCAAATGTGGCAAGTTGGACCATTTTGCATCATTCTGCAAAAGTAAGATGCCGAAAAACTTCAACCAACGACTTGGTCAAATGTCTGCTGAAATGACAGCACTCTTAAGACTTTCAGTTAATCAAACTTCGAATAGTTGTGCTACTAGAGCTCCTACGGTCCAGGTGCTTGTATCAGGACTCAATGGTTCGAGCAAAATGGTTGCTCTCCCTGACTCCGGAGCAGATTTAACGGCAGCAGATGTAGAGATGTTACCAAGATTGGGAGAAAATGTAGAGAATTTGTTAAAACCATCTAATAAACAAACGTCAGCCGTAGATGGATCACATTTGAAAGCAATTGGTCAGTTGCCGGTCACAATAACACTTGGGAAAACAAGTGTTGAAGATGTAGTCCATGTTTTTCCATCCATACCGGGAGGAATGCTTCTCTCCTGGAAAACTTCGAAAGATTTGTCAATTCTACCACCGAACTATCCTTGTCAGATTCAGAATATCTGCAACGTGAAACTGAAAAGTGATGAAGATGACCTGACCACAGAAGAAGATCTGATCAAAGAATTTCCGACAGTGTTCGACGGACAAATTCGGACAATGCAGGGTGAAAAGTTTTGTATTCGCATTAAGGACAATGCACAACCATTTTGTGTAAACACTCCTAGATTTGTACCTTATGCTTACAGAGATAAGCTAATGGAAGAAATTTCCTTACTTGAGAGTCAAGGGATTATCGAACCCGTGACTGAACCTACGGAGTGGTGCGCCCCGATCGTCGTCACTCCCAAAAAGGACACTGATGATGTTCGGTTATGTGTGGATTTCTCGAAATTGAACAAACATGTTTTGCGTGAATGGTATCGTTCTTGTTCGCCTGCTGAAGCAGTAGCTGATATTAGTGCTAATGATTGTAAGTTTTTTACGATGTTTGACGCCCTAAAAGGATACCACCAGTGCCCGTTAGACGAAGCTAGTCAACTTTTAACTACCTTCATTACTCCATTTGGGAGATACAAATTTTTAAGAGCCCCATTTGGCATATGCTCTATTTCAAAGCACTATAATCGACGTATGGATGAGGCTTTTTCCGGTCTCGATAATCCCGTAAAGTGGTAGATGATGTGTTGATTTTTGACTCTGATTTTCAAGCGCATGTCTCTAGAGTGCGTCAATTTCTTCAACGATGTGCTGACTTAAAAATTTCACTTAAGAGGGACAAATTTAAATTTTGCCGAACATCGGTTACTTTTGCCGGATATGAGATATCCGAACATGGGTATAAGTTGGACAGGTCACTTGTTAATGGAATTTGTGACTTTCCGATCCCTCAGAACGTGACAGATTTGCGCTCTTTTTTTGGTTTGGTCAACCAACTCTCTGGCAGTTCAGAGAAAGTGGCAGCATGTTTGCAGCCGCTGAGGCCTCTTTTTAGCACAAAAAATAATTTTTTATGGGGGCCCGAGCATACCATAGTATTTGAACAATGCAAACGAAATTTGTCTGAGTCACCCACACTAGCTTTTTATGACCTCGACAAGCCAACCAGGCTCATGACAGATGCTAGTGGTAAAGGCCTTGGAGTTATTCTCCAGCAATTAAATGGGGATGTATGGTCTGTAATTCAAGCTGGATCACGCTTTTTGACCAGCGCCGAAACTAGGTATGCCACTATTGAAAAAGAGATGTTGGGCGTAGCTTGGGCCGTTCAAAAATGTCACAAATTTTTAGCTGGTTTGCCTCACTTTGATATTTTGACTGATCATAATCCATTGATTTCTATTTTGAACTCGAAACGTTTAGACGAGATTGAAAACCCGAGGCTACAGCGTTTACGAATGAAAATCATCTCGTACAACTTCACTGCTCAATGGGTGAAAGGGTCTTTGAATGCCGGCCCTGATGCATTGTCACGATACCCCACATCTGAGGCAACAGGTGTTGATGAACTAGCGGAGGAATCGACTCCGTCAATTTTTGCTATTGCTGCTGAAGAGCAACAAAGACACCTCAATCTGAAACTCAGCGAAATCTTAGATGCAGCTTCAGAGGATGCTGTATATCAAAAATTGAAAACGGTTGTGTTAAATGGTTTTCCTGATTCTAAAAACCAACTACCTAAATGTATCACTGAGTTTTGGAGAGTGAAAGATGACTTATCTGTTGTTGATGAATTGATTGTGTATGGGTGTAGGCTTGTCATACCGTGTAAATTAAGAAACAATATTTTGCGCAAATTGCACGATTCGCACCAAGGTATTGTGAGGACTCGTGAAAGGGCACGACTAGCGGTTTACTGGCCTGGCATAGACCAAGATATTGAAAAAGTCATTACCGCTTGTAAAGTTTGCCAAGATGAATTACCCTCTTTGGGTAAAGAACCCATGATCGTGCGTACCTCAGCTGAGCGCCCTTTTCAAGAATTAGCTGTCGATTTTGCTTTTGTATGTGGTTCGAATTATTTAATTATGGTGGATTGCTATACTGATTGGCCGTCTATTCATTTAATGCGGCATTGTACTACTTCAGATACGTTGATTGCTGCTCTACGTAATTATTTTGCTTGTACCGCTGTTTCCGACATATTGTGGTCTGATGGGGGTCCTCAGTTCACGTCGAAAAAGTTTGCTGACTTTTTGCGGGAGTGGGGAGTGGAACATAAAATATCCTCGCCTCATCACGCCCAATCAAATGGCAAGGCTGAAGCTACTGTGAAATCTATGAAAAAATTAATAAGGCGTTCCAGCAAACATACCTCACTTAATGAGAACAAGCTGGCGCGTGCACTCTTGCAATATAGAAATACCTTTAGTGTAAAAGATAATTTGTCGCCTGCACAGAAGTTATATGGTCACCCAGTGCAAGACATACTGCCTGTGCATAATAGAGCATTTGCCCCTGAATGGCAAACGAAAATGAAAGACGCCGAGGTTAGGCGCTCCATGTCTCTTGAGCAGTCTAAATGTAATTATGACAGGCACGCTTCTCCCCTTCCCGACATCATTGTGGGAAGTCATGTGGCAGTTCAAAACAAGGAGACCAAACGATTCGATATTTATGGTATTGTGGTGTGTGTTGATAATTTCCGCAAATATGTTGTGAAAACTGCTAGTGGTCGTTTGTTAATTAGAAATCGCAGGTTTCTGCGAAAACGTGTTCCTGCTTCTTTGCACATGGACACGGATGATAGTGATAGTAATGTAAATTGTGAAACTTCTGTTGCCACCCCTATGCTTCACGGTAATCGCCCCAAACGAAATGCTAAGAAGCCTTCCAGGTTAATCGAAGATCCTTATTGGTGTTGATATTACTGTGTTTAAAACATTTGGTACCAATGTTCTTGAAGGGAGATGTGTGATAATTACTATTTGTGAATTGGCAACATTGTTACGCATCATTAACCTCACGTTGCGACTTCGTGAAGCGTATCTCTTTTTGTCTGGTCATGCTGGCAAGTGCATGTCAATGTTGTTCTTATGATAATAAATGTATTAAAAACATAACACCTTCTAAGAACATGCCTCAAAAAAGTATTGCTACCAAAAGTTCTATAAGAGAAGGTCCATTGTAAAGCATGAATTGCCTGTTAAAACTAAACGAGTTTGTAAATACCAAACCTTAGATGAGATACAGTCGCATTTTTGGTCTTTGGAAACTGTAAGTAGTCGTTGGAAGTTAAAGTTTGTAGCAGCGGAAAACATTGTAAGTTCATTAACAGCAATTCCATCCAAGTCATTTTTACGATTATCATCCTGGAATCCGTGCAACCATAGAATTAGAGCTGTACCAACTTACACTATATTCATTTGTAGTGATTTCAAGTTTCAAATTTTTATTGACGGTTTACTTCTACCCTCTGATCATGATCTTTATGATTTGTCACTAGTTGGAAGCAATGCTGCAACTGTTAAAGATGTTTTTTGGCTACGGAAAATTATAAGCTATGTGAAGGATATGCAACTGCTGGTCAACGATCTTCGATCCCTATAATAAAGGAAAGTTGTGGGACAACTTCTTTGTCAACATTGCATTTAAGGTACAGTAAGTTGTTAACTGTAAATGCAATTATATCAATACGTCATATAAAAAATAGCCTACGAATTATTTATAATACCAACATAATAACTTGTAAAAAAAATTAAAGAAGTGTCCAGAGCACCGGCAGCCTTTTGTAGAAACAAACAAGCAGTCCGAAACAAACTTGGGAAAACCGGACACCACGTGAGAGCGACGTCATTATGGAATGATACCAAGCTGCCGGTGCAGCAGCTTTTTAGTTATGGAAACTGGACCGTTTTTTTTTTAACTTTTCTTTAGTTACAACAGTTCATTTTAGACAATTACGCTTGCATGAAGCCTTCAGTTTAATGTATGAGTAAACAATCAATGTAATGTATACCGGTAAAGCATTACGCCAATTTTCCCTGAGGCCGAGTGATGATCAGTCTATTCACTCATACTTACCCTGCTCAGTTCAAGATGCTTCCAACGTTTCTATTTGGATGCTATCAATTTAAGGTTATTTGGTAACATTAAACTAGACTTAACATACTGTAGTTCTTAATATAATTGGTTGATTATAATCTGTTATTGCCAAGCTTCTGTATATTGAACTTTTGTTTCTTAGATACATTAGCACAAGCTGCAGCATTGGTTTGAAAAAAAAAAACTTCTGCTACATGTTCAAACTGTCTCCACCAATGCATGCTATCTTCTTTGTCTGATGAGAGAAAGGAAAGCTTGGTGAGCACTCCATTGCTTCGCATTAATAACTGCAGTATGGAGAGAGCTAAATACTCTGCTCTTGTTAACGCCAAGAGGTATGTAATCCTCCTGGCATGACTTTTTTGTGTGTTTTATCTCTTGCATTAAGTTGGCCGAGTGGTTGGTGCATCGGGCTGCGAAACTGGTTTTGCGGGTTCGATGCTCAACTAGGTCATCTTTTATGATGCATATACTTCACTCACATAAAAAATAAAGCTGCAATTGTGTGGCTTAAAAAAAAATATAAAAACTTTGTGCATATCATTCTTATTATGTTGCTCTATATGTGTTGCAGTAATGTACAAAGCAGCATATTGCACAAAAAATAACTTTTTGTAGATCTGAAGAATTAGAAAAAGAGTTGGCAGTTAGTGGAGCTAAACCAAATTACTCAGTTCAAGCCATTGTTGAAAATGTGATTTCAAGCAGTGAAAAGGATAAGCATAGCTTCCTCAAAGCATGGTGGGCTACTCAGTGCACAAACCTCGATGTGCCTAATCATTTACGTCGCTATCCTCCATCAGTGGTTCGGTATGAGTTAGTTATCGGAAATTTGATCGGTTACAGAGTTACAGTTTTGATATAAAGCCTACGTATATTTTTGCAGTTTTCATTACCGATAAGTTAATTTCATTTTACTCAGGATCCTTTCCTTTGGCAATATTTGGCATTGTTTGAGCTAACAAGTCAGCGTTGATTCAAGGGTGTAAAGTAGAATGTTGCGTGTAAACTTGCATATAAATTATTGTAGTTGAGAGCTGTAACAAAAAAGGCTATATACGTTGTGCATGTATATCTTCCAAGTAGCTTTCAAGCTACTGTATATTAGATTGCCATGAATAGCGAGAAAACGAAGTTCATCTTACTTTTTTAAAATTAGCAAATATTGTTTATTTTTTAAGGTATTGCCTTCGCCTGTACGTCAAAAGCCCTGCTGCATATCAAGCAATTCGTGATGTTTTAGTTTTGCCGTCTCCTTCGACACTTCGGTTGGAACGTAACAAGGGAGGTGTTGTACAGCCAGGGATTCAAATTAGATCTTTTGCAGCGATTGACTTGTGCAGTTGCTAAAGTTGAGCATACACATGAAAAAATGGCTGTTATGGTAATTGATGAGATGACTATTATAGGTGGGCTTTGTCTGTTAATTACCAAAAGTTGATTTTGTCTGTGAATTTTTCCATTTCTGCTTATGTTTTCGTACCACGGTTTTCCGCAATTCCGTCTTGGGCCGTTATTGCAAAACAGACAATTTGGAAAAAACGACGTGACCCGAATGATTGCCCGGGCCGTTACACAACAACAGTTGCATATGACGTGTGTGTTGGACTTATCCTGAAAGATGACTGGTGCAAATAGTGGTTAACAAAATATTAGCGCGATATGAACGACCACCTGTGGTAGGCCTAAGCGCCATTGGCGCGCTAAAACTGTGCAAACTTCTACGTAACCCTACGTTGCTTCTCTGCTGGCGCTGAGTTTGTGATGACTCGCCGAATAAATCAAGACCCTCTGGAATTTCATTTTGGACACCAACGTCAACGTGGAAGATCTGATGCACCGACAGCACCCATGTTCGCTTACAAGGTCAGGGCTATTAATTGTTTTAGAAAAAGCGTGAATGGGTCAAATGTGACGCAAGAAAACTCTTGAAAGAGATGTAACCACCGGTCTGCATCTAGTCATACATTTAGTAGCGTCATGTTGAGATCTATTGTTATGCCTCGAGAATTGTATATTTTATTTGTTTCAACTCTACAGTGTTTTTGTCTCTTCATTGCGTTGCTTATTTCACTTGGAATTAGTGCTCACTGCTAAATTATCTCAACTTAGTAAGTTTTTAGTGTCGCAACTTGCCAGCTATCAACCTTATCGGGTGGATCAAAAGAAATTAGTCGTCTTTGAAGGCAGATGTTCGACTCAACAGTTTTGGAAAGAATTGTTTAAATTTAAACATGTAAGAGTTTAAATAGCATTTTAGAAAGTCAATTCCCACGATTTAATTGGAATACTAGGACTTTTTTGGTTGTTTATTTCCTGTTATCTTTGCACCATTGTCCGTAGACCAGACCCTAAAGCAGGGGTGGGGAACCTGCGGTCTGCTTAAGTTTTGAATGTGGCATAAAAACGCGCAAAAGTTTAGATTTTATGGCAAAAAAAAAGTTCGGCATGTTTATAAAATTTGCGACGTAATATTGTGTATTTTTAAAACAAAATTTACAAAATAAAAGTAATTATGGCCCGCTGAGAATATTATGCAATCAATGTGACCCGCTGTGCCTTGTTGGTTCCTCACTCCTGCCCTAGACCGTTGTTGTTATAGAGCTTTTGCTTATTTGTTCGTGGGACCCATTTTTCCCGTGAAGTGGTTTGTTGACTACCACTCTAAGGATACCTAGTTGGTGCTACAAGAGTAATTTTCTGGTGCTCGATTTTAAATTACGGGCTCGTCTTGACGCTAATAAAAATCAAAGTTAGTTCGAGAGAGTGGATATTTTCTGTTCGCTGCTTAAAAGAAAATGGTTGGTAAGTTGCATTGTTTAAATCGTTATTTAGTTTTGATTTGCAGTTTCATGTTAATGTGAAACCTCACTAATTTTTTGTAATCCGTTGGTATATGTATACATCACTTACTGTTAAGCCCTTCGTTAATGCGTGCGTTTAAATTTTTTGTAACCGTTGGCAAATAATATTGGTCGAGCAGTTCGTAGCGTCGTTTTTTCTACAGCATGATCGCAAGGTTGATGGTTCAACTCTCACTCAAGCCTCGATGTTGCGTCCTAGGATAAGATGCTTCACGACGATTATATCTGCTTGGTGAAATCTAACACGCAGCTAATTGAAGAAGTCCGAAGCAAAGTTCAAGCGGAAAACTCGGAAACAAGGGCAACTCGTAAGCGAGTCAGGATTCGTCCTGCGCATAGTGCCTCCGTCGCTTTGTCGTGACAGGAGAATAAAAATGAAGAAATCAGATCAGAATATTATTATCCTATTTCGGGATAGAATTCTGTCAGTTTTCTGGGTGAAGTGGCAACTGACGTATTCATGTTTATTTATAGGGTATCCAACTGGCCAATGGTTGGCCATACGTCCCGTTTTTAGGCCTTGGTTCCGGTGTCCCGCCCAGTTTACCATTTTGTCCCGGAATTTTTTATCCAAAATTTGCTTTTGTTGAAACAGCATGTCAACTACACAATACACATACCACGGCTTGTGGACGTGATGACCCTTGTTTTTAGCTCTTCACTTGATTTTGGGCGGCGTACCACTTTTGCATGTCCAGGAAATAGCCAGCCTATTTATTCTGTCTAATTTTCAAAAGTTTGCAGTTTTATGCACGTCTTGACGTATGTCTATTTGTATTATTTTCAGCCCTGCTCCTATTTGTGTTTCTGTTGTTGTGCCATGGCTAAAGATTAAAAACTATTACTACTGCGGAAATTGTTTTTACGTTACCGAAAGATAGTGAAACAGCTCGTACTGTATTAGTTTGCGAGCTACGTTGATGCGTGTCGCGAGTTAACGCTCTCCATCTCCACGACTTAGCACCTAGGCAACTCACCTAAGCACGTAAGGAATACTGCAGCGATTGAATCACTGGCTGCAGCAACACGCTACGGCATAGGCACAGACTCACTGATTATTTTATTTCAATGAAAAAGCGCATTAAGTAAAACGGAAAGAGCGTTGAGGCATGCCAGCATGACCATGTGAATCAAATAAACAACAATAGCCTGATAAAACGAACCAACTTAATTGGAAAATATATTAATTTAAAATCACAAGCACTTTAACATTGTTTGAAAAAGTCTCGCAGTTGGTTATTACACGCAATTTGGTAATTTGCTCCCTAATTTTAGTGCCAAAACTTTGATAAATTGTTGGCAAACAGGAGCGTATTAGGGGGGGCATTGTGCCATGCCTCCCCCTTTTGACCTCACCTTTTGGTAAAAATGAGCAAAATTAGTGGTCCCAAGTGACTGAAATATGTATGATTTCTGTGGCTTATGGCCAGGAGCGGACCAAGGAGGATAAGGTGAGGGGTATGCACCTTCTCACCAGCCATTTTCAAAAACTTTTTGATGTACACAATTTTTTCGTAATTTCGAACCTCTTCGATAGCAATAAGTCTTACGCCTTAAGCACGCATAATCGAAAATGTGAGAAAAAAATGCGTCATATTTGGCGAAGCACTCAGAACTAGGGTGAAAAAATTTAAACAAAATTTGCGTAAAAATTATTCAAAAAGCACTAAAATAGGCATTACAGCATGTAAATTTTCAAAAAATTTCCGGGGGAGCATGCCCCCGGACCCCCCAGAGCCTTTCTTGTTTCTCATTTAGCTTCAAATTAATTCTGCCGAAAAAAAAACGCTTGAAAAAAATGTGGAAATTATGCCCCCTCCCTTTTAAAATTTCTCGCTACGCCACTGTTGGCAAATGGTAAATGAATATGATGATACAGAGATTATTGCAGGAAAAGGTGGGCATTTTTCATGCACTGACTGGAGCGCAAGCAACAAAGAACAACAAAGCACTTTGCAGGTAAGCCTATTCGCAATTAGTGTAGAGTTTTAAGGTTTTTTTCTCAGCGCATTAGTTTTTAACCGTTTCTTCCGCAATTGATTTCGAGCACATTGTTAAGCATGAAAGTAAGATCGCATGCGCATATATCGTCTAATCATCAACATTAAACATTTATCATTCACTTGATCCATAAACTTATGAACTTCAATTTTAGACATGATTTCGTCTTCGGGCACTTTTTCTGTACTGCGCATTGTTCTATATTTGTGTTCTAGTTCCAAAAGAAGGTTGACAAATTCTGGTTTGGTTGTAATTAATTTGTCATCTCTATCACGCTTAGCAAATATATCGGGCAGCTGAGAATGAGGCAACTGCAACGTCGCACACCAATTCCTGCAAAATACGAAGATTTACACAAATACATTAAGTGCTAGCAAATTCACAATGGTCGGCCAACTAAGCCAACAAATGTTTTAAAATCAGGACTGTGCAACAACGTGAGATGGTAAAATGATAAATTCTCGGCAACAAGGCTGTTTGCATTGTTTACAGGAAACGCCTTTGAAGCAGTAGACCCAGGGTTCGATTCCAAGTCCCAACTTCTAACTCCATAATTTTACATGCATTCCATAAGCAAAATGAATTCAAAACAATCTACTGCGTCAAACTTCGCATAAAGGTAATCAAACTGATCAGAGTACCAAAGTAGGTCATTTATCATCGCATCCAGAACGTTTTAAGCCCAATGGCCAAGTGGTTAGTGAGCCTGGCTTTTAATCACATGGTCTAGGGTTCTAAACCTGAGTCTACCTGACGAGCGGTCAAACCGAAAACTAGTCGCATATATACAATTGGTTTTGCAACGTTTATTTCGCAAGTGTTTCAAGGCACATCATATTATCTGTTTACTTATTATCACTTAGTCATATATGCCTAATAGTGAAATGGCATTTTCATGCATTATATGCATACCATACCTTTCGTCTGCAGTTATCCCAGGCTTTTTTTTAATGCAGTGAATTAAACTTCCACCTAGGTATTGAACAATGTGCCGATCACTCTCTGTAATTTCTTCTCTTTCATCGAAAGTTTCTTCATTCAACAGCTTACGATTCTTCATGGCTAATAGTTTGGGGACAAGTTTTCCAACTACGCACTTGATGTGGCGATTAGAAAATACCTGCAATGTATTCATTAGCAGAGACGTGACATACTTAACTTCAGCAAATGGATACCGGTAACAGCTTTAGACATGTTAAGCAAGTGTTATTTATGGAAAGCTAAAAGAAGCTAATCACCAATACAGACATATGCTAATCTAATTGCACACCTTTAATTAGATTTTGCCAAAAAGCAAGTAGATTACTAAATGTTTCAGCATGGACATGTAGGCAATTTCAATCGCTAATTGAAGTGAAACAATTAATATGCAAATAAATTAACAGTAAACAAGTGGATTATCTTACTAAAATAATTTTGCTGGTGCATGGTGAAAAAGTGAAAGCACTTTCACTTGACAATAAATACGAAGCAAAAGTTAAAAGTAATCATTGCATTACCTGTCTTCATCTAACAAAACAATATAAGTGCATAAGCGCAAATACAAAGCAAAAGTTAATAGTAATCATTACATTACCTGTCTTCATAAACAAGAAAACAATATAAGTGCGTAAGTATAAAGCAACCATTTAATGAATGTCTTGACTATTTTGGAAGATACCAACATTACTTGCTGTCATTTGATTCATTTAAGTGACTGCAATTACACAGTACATATTTTTCAAGAACTACAGGAAATGAATGCCTAATCTAGGGGTGCTGCGCCTTTATACTGAGCATAAAAACGGAATTGCGAACTTGTAACTGTGTATCAAACACGCGCAAACCATTAAATGAAGCTGCTGCAAGCGGTTAGGTTTAAAATATTCTTTAAAATTATGTCAATATTTAGAAATGTATCATACATTACACCATACAATCAAGCACACACACCTTGCCATCTTCATAAGAAATGTTGATTTCAAAAGTTTTTTGCATTAACTTGCCGCATGCTTGCAAGGTTGCTTGCTCTGTTGCTGTTTGTAGTAATATTTCCAAATCATCTTTCAGAATTTTGAAACAACTGTCTGCAAACAAGCGAGAGTAGCCTCTCTCATCCAAACTAACTTCAATTAATTTGAGTATTTCTTTATCCTTGAAGCAGACTGAATGGGCACCATCACCAGCATTTGCTTTTTTCTGCATGCTTCGATTCACATTGTCACAAAGTTCATGCTTATCTTCATTGAGCAGAGGTGTTTCAAGCTAAAAAATTGCATTCACCTATTATCTTGGTTAGTGTGTACTGTATCACAGTGTCACAAGTAAAGCTGTCATTATAGATATTATTAAACCAGTTATGCTACGCTAACGTAAAGATTATACAAACACTTACTGCGAGATGGTAACATTTATTTTGAGATGGCGACAACATTTATCGTGAGATTGCAAGCTGTCATTGTACCTATTATTAAGCCAGTTTTACCCTACATCAACTTAACAGATTATACAAACATTTATTGTGAGATCTTTTGATTTCTCTTACCAAGGAATTTTCATGACTTCTTTATTGTGCTAATATTTTGTTTTGTAAATTAAATATCACCACTTAGTACACAAATAAACTAGCAGTTATCATCACAATTTCTAAAACTAAAATAAATGGAATATCTTACTGACAGTTCTGCTACTAGTATGGCATACTGCTAGTTACCTGATTAAGAAGAACATCCATATCTTCATCATATATCCTATCAGACCACTGGGTAAAATTACCAACTCTTCTTGGTCGATCCATTCCTAAGATTAAATCTTGAATCTACTGGAACAGTCACCACAGGTTATATTATTTGCCATATTTGTTGTAATAATCTACATTAAAATAATACATATCAAAAATACACTGATATAAACCCAAAGGAGCTTCATGAGCACAAATAGCCATAGGCTACAGTGAATGATTCAAAGGTACTGCTGTCTATTCTGCCGTAAATGGCAAAATAGTTTCTAGGTCTATTTTGCCAGCAGTAGGTAAAGTCAGCATCTACTTACGGCAAAATAGACCTACAAGCTATTTTGCCGGCGCTCAATAACAGCCTTGAGTATCCACATTACATGGATTGCACTATATCCGACAAAATAGACGTAGAAACTATTTTGCCTCTAGAGGGAAAATAAACACTTCCCAATTTGAAGGTGCAAAAGTTACTGGTAACTGTAAGCATTTATAAGACCATAAAACCAGTGTATTTCAGATAAAACACACATTCACAAATAAACTTTGAGGAAGGACCGGATTAAGGGTTTCTGAGGCCTGGGGCTATTTGGTAGTCAGGGGCCTGTTTTGTCCCCGTCAGTCCTAGACCTGCTGAAATATGTAACCTACATACCAGTATTAAACACATTCAAAAAACAAATTTTCTGAACCTATTTTGCACGTACAAAGCTTTAGAAGATGTCATACCGCAGAGCCCCAATTTCCGCAAATACGCTTTCTATTTGTTGTTTTGTAAGTGATTCTACGATTAGTTTTCCCCAAGCCATGCAAAGTTTGCGTCAACCTCCTTCACAGCCTCTATTTCAGGGATGGTAAACCACTGACCCGCGGATCACCTAGTGACCCACTTGTAGTTTCAAAAATATTGCGAAGAAAACGGTAACGAACATTAACGTAGTGAAGAAAAGCTTATCTTTCCATACTGCGGCATTGAAGACGGGAAGCTGGGTATTTTTGAGGTGAAGATCCTTTTTTTTGTTCTTTGCACAGATTTTGGAAGAACTTGGGTTCAAGCCCTTCGTTAATATGATTGCATCCACAACCCACGTTTTTTCTTGTTTCGGTCTACGATCTTAAATTTGATCCACCAATTAAAAAGGTTCGCCATCCCTGCTCTATTTCGTAACCTAACGTCATTTTACGAAAATTCGTACGGCATTTTGTGTGAAACCATAAGTCTATGGTGAAACCATCTTTAATTTACGCTGCTGTCTATGAATTATGCAACGAAATAATCATAAATTAATGACTCGCTAACACGACGACATTTCTTCGGAGCTGCGTTGCCCTGCAGGCTCTATGTCACGTAGATGGACCCCCGCTACATGTATCACCCTTCCGCGTAATCTTGAGTTAATGAAGATTTAGATTAGGGTTGGGGAACCTGCGGCCCGCTTAAGTTTTGAATGTGGCCCGCGTCAGAACTTTAATCTTTAAGTGTACAACAAAATGGTGGAATATAAAACATTAAGATTTCTTAAAAACTGCGTCACATTCAACTACATGCTATATATTTGTAGCATAAAAAACGCGCAAAAGTCTCTGATTTTACGAAAAAAAAAAACAGCTCAGCATGAATGTTGTTAAATTTGCGACGAAATATTGTGCCTTTTTAAAGCGAAATTTAACAATTAAAAGTAAATGTGGCCCGCTGACAATATTATGCAATCAATGTGGCCCGCTGTGCTTTACCGGTTCTGCACCCCTGATTTAGATTGATTTCCTTCTAGTTACAGGATAGAACGTTTGCCTACATCACGCACTGTAACCGACGCTGGGCTATTGATAGTATTTGATTGTGATTTGTTTCAAAATTTACACAGCAATGAACATTCATATCGATCATCATTTTATTTATTCAGTTTGAATTCTGTTTCGAAAACCGTTAAATTCGTTGCACAATATGCTGCAGAACAATCATATTGCGTCGGAATGTTTTTATATACATTGTTTGGCATTTTTTTGCTTCCTGCAATTTTGACCCAAAACATAGAGAGATTTGATTTGTTAGGAGGGGCTGGAATAATTTCAAAGCTAGCTTCTGGACCCTGTTTCCTGCTCCGATAAATGCCTCAGCCGTTGGGCTGGTAACGCAATACTGGTCCGAATCTCGCAACGTAAAGTATGTCCAAATCTCACAAACTCGTAATCAGTCTTCTTGGATTTCGTTTACTTGCCGCAGATCTTGTGATTTAAATTCAAGAGTAAAATCGTTGAAACTTTTGGCGTTGATACAATCTTGAATCACTCACTTAGCCCTAACCTAAACTGGATAGATTAGGCCTATAAAGATTGGTAATTCGTATTCAACTTTAAAATAAAATAGTTGATTGATGAAAAAATCACTTAGTTGTTCATAATAAGTTGTAATCGAGAGGCCTATTTTGGTCGGTGGGCCTGGGGCTGCAGCCCCATCAGCCCCCGCCTTAATCCGGCCCTGCTTTGAGGCCTTCAAAAATGGCCCAGCCAGTTTTGCTTTGGTACTGTAAGTTTACTCATAGTTACCGGTAATTCAAACACTGATAAGTTCCCAGGCCTTTATATCAGGTCTACTGGTTTATATCAGGTCTACTGATAAGTTTATATCAGGTCTACTGATAAGTTCCCAGGCCCCAGTCTAATTGAGCAACCACCAGATTACTCCTATACCTGTGTGATACAATAAGTATTCGTTATAACCATTTTATTTCATACTAGGTGATCCTTTCATGCACTCAGCCACGCAGACTCTAGTGGTGGTGGTTTAACTGTTTAAGCATGCAAATACAGTAGGCTATCCAGTATTCGATACCCTCAACTAACATATTACTAAAATCATGTACCGGTATGAGGTTTTATTTTCATCACTCTAAATTTATACTTTTCGAAAACCAGTGTTGAAACTTCATAAAAATGCGTCGATATTCACTACACATAACTTCATACCGTGAATTAGGCTAGCCGAATCTTTTGCACCTCTGCTGAAGCCACACTGCAGGTAGAGTCTAAATTGCAACTCAAAAAACTGTTTCCAGAATGCGTTGATTGGCTGGCAGGTTTTCTTATCGCGTCACACTCGTAAAACAATCGAATTACACAGGCACAAGGTTGGGGAGTGAAATCGAGTAAAATGGAACAGCCACAATTGCCGAAAATGCATGTTCAGCTCCTGCCTCCTTCTAGTCTACAGAACTAGCTAAAATGTAAGAAATGTAAGAGTTAGCCTAGTGAGGGACGAATAGGCTTTTAAAAAACCGATTTAGGTAGAATCGCAATGATTAAAAAATCACAGCCTTCCATGCTTACTGCTACATAAAAAATAAATTAAACAGTTAAAAAGTGCACTGTTTATAGACAGAAACTGCGAAGGTTAGTAGGCTAACGCAAGACGTCGGCAGAGCGGAGCAAGATACCTTGATGAATTCATCAAATGTATTCGGATATATACTTTCTCGATAGGACCTTCCATAAAAAACAGAGTCCAGGGCGGTGCCACAAAAAGCACTGGTCTGTTTGTACATTCAGCTGTTTAGTGCAAGGTTATAAAGATTTTGAGTTTGAAGTACCTCCGGCACCATGTTTGTCTAACCATGGAGCAATTCTGGGCTTCTCGTAGGCAGGTTAACGCGCCAAAGTTACATACGGCGTGCGTGGCAGAATGATTCGCAGCGTCGTTTTTGATACAGCCAGAATTGCAAGGTTGACGGTTCAAGTTGGCGCAGTCAAAGGGGGGGGGGGGGGGGAGGGGGGCAAAAGAGCCATGGCTTCTCTCTAAAATTTAAATTACAAATTATCATTAACAAAATAAAAGTACGAACTTTTAGCGCCTCGGGTGTTTTAATCGTTCTTGACTTCGAGCGGACTACGTGTGTAATGTGTTTATGTTGGTGGGGGAAGGGGAGGGGGCGTGTCTTTACAAATTCTTATACTTCTAAATTTTATAAACATTGCCGAACGCCGAAGTTTTTTTGCTGCGTTGCAGGCAAGTGATGTACAGACAATTTACGTTATTTTGATTGAAAAAAATCGTCCCGTTGAGCGCTCTGTTGTCATAATAGCCTACGATGCACAGTTGCACACTGCTGCGAAAACATCGCTTTTTTGATCAAAACTTGAATTAAAACTTAAGATGAACGTTGATTTCGACTTTACCAGTATCTTATGTGCTGACCCCTTACTACCTACTGGTAGTAACCATTGTCCGTAGGCTTATCTATACACGCACTGTATCTCGTCGCTTTCTAATTTTTAACACTCCTGGACATGAATAAAAACTTCACTCCTGGACATGAGTAAAAAGTGTACCCGGTTGTGAACTTGTCTTTTCAACAAGTGCGGATGAATGAGGGTACCAGGGCCGGATTAAGGCGGGGGCTGATGGGGCTGCAGCCCCAGGCCCACTGAAAAAATAGGCCCCTCGACTGCAACGTAGGTTTAAGAACAACTAAGTGATTTTTTCATCAATCAACTGTTTTGCAGTATTTTAAAATCGAATACGAACTACCAACCTTTTATTGAATGGCTTAATCTATGCAGTTTAGGACAGCCCTAGGAGAGTGATTCAAGATTGTATCAATGCCAAAAGAATATAATCTTGAATTTAAATCACAAGATGTGCGGCAATTAAACGAAATCAAAAAAGACTGATTAGTGATTACTCGGGCGATTCACGGTCAACAAAGTCAATTTTTTTTTTGGATGTAGAAAATAACTCTAAAAATGTGGAAACAAAATTTCACGGTCGTAGGATCAGTGTTTATGAAGTTATAAAGTCAATAAATGTCAATTTTTTGTTTTTTTGGTCAATTTTTTTTTTATTAGGTCAATTTTTGCTTTCTTGCTTTTTTTGCGCGATTCTACTTTATAGCCTACTTAAAAAGAGATGACTTAGATAATTTAGAGATGGTGGTTCGTAAGTGTTGGTGGAACCAGGGAAGTGCATGCTGTCGCCTGACTGTTACCGGTATTACAGTTTTACACATGCTTAATTTATTCATGTAATGTTTGATGTGATTTGATTGATTTCGATTGTAAAGATCTGTTCAGACAGCTTTGCAAGATTGCAATCTTAGCAAAATTGGATTATGATGAAATAAGCTTTTCGATGTGCTTTCATTTCTTACATATTTTTGCCGCTACGTGCAGGTAGTCAAAAACATTAGAATTGAAAAGACAATGCATTAGTTATTCGAACGTACTTTGATGTTACACAGATTGCAATACAGCGAATAGCAAAACACTTGAATTATATGTGCGTACATTATTTATAATCTAAGCACTAACTGAAGTGACTTTGGTGTTTTTTTTTCTTGTGGACTGGTTCTTTCATTTCATTGTTTCGTTTGGTCAATAAAGTCAATTTTTTGATAAAATAAGGTCAATTTTTTGAGATTTTTTGGTCAATAAAAAATCGCCCTAGTGATTACCAAAACGAGTTTGTGAAATTCGGTCCTACTTCGACTTGCGAGATTCGGACCAGTGCAGCGTCACCAACCCAAGGGCTGACTGGCTGAGGCATTCATTCGAGCAGGAAACAGGGCCCAGAAGCTACCGGTAGCTTTGAAGTTATTCCAGCCCCCTCCTAACCAATCGAATCTTCCTATGTTGTGAGTCAAAATTGCAGAAACCGAAAAAATGCCAAAAAATATGCATGAAAACATTCTTCTACAGTATAACGTACAACGGTTTTGACGGTTTTCGAAACAGAATTCAGAATGAATAAATAAAATGGTTATTAATATAAATGTTTATTGCTGCGTAAATTTTGCAGCAAATCACAGTCAAATACTATCAATAGCCTAGCATCGGTTACAGCGTGTTATGTAACGTTTTATCTTGTGGCTTAACAACTCACATGACCGAGTGGTAAGAGCGTCCGCCTCTGGAGCAGTAGACTTGGGTTTCATTCCGAGTTGGGTCAAACCAATGACTTTAAAATTGGTATTCACAGCTTCCCTGCTTGACGTTCAGCATTAAAAGGACAGTGTGGAGAACAAGCCGGCAAATTTACTTGTTGTGCCGTTGGGAAGAGCACTTAGCCGAATTCTACTACCTTGGTGTGGCAGACAGGTGGCCGGCAACTCCTAAGCGAGTTCATTATAGCGCATTGATTGCTTTCTCGTGATAGGAGGATAAATATACAACTAATACAATACGATACAAACTAAAAGGAAATCAATCCAAATCTTCATCAACTCAAGATTACGCTGAAGCGTGATACATGTGGCGGAGGGGGTCCATCCCCGTAGCATATAGCGCCTGCTGAGCGACACAGCTCCGAAGAAATGTCGCCGTTTTAGCGAGTCATTGAGATTTATGATTATTTTGTAATACCGGTAATTCATTGACAGCAAGGTAAATTAAAGATAGTTTCACACGAAATGCCGTCCGTTATATCGTACGGGTACGCAAAAAAAGACGTTAGGATACGAAATAAATGGTATGAAGGAGGTTAAAGTAAACTTTGCATGGCGTGGGGGAAACTAATCGTAAAATTATTTACAAAACTTCAAGTAGAAAGCATCTTTGCAGGAATTGGGGCTCTGTAGCATGACATCTTCTAAAGCTTTGTACATGCAAAATAGGGCGTTCTGTTTAAATTTAGAAAATATGGCTTTTGAATGTGTTTAATACTGGTATGTAGGCTACATATTTCAGCAGGTCTTCGACTGACGGGGACAAAATAGGCCCCTGACTATTAGATAGCCCTAGGCCTCAGAAACCCTTAATCCGGCCCTGGAGGGTACCCATTCACAACTACCTCCAGGTAACCCTTGGGCAAGGTTTAGAACCTGTTAGCCTCCCAATAGCTGGGGTCACAGGCTGAAGTCTTGGTGCTAATCCAGTTTATTTACAAAATTGATCTCGTTTGCTATGGCATGTTGCTTAACTAACTAATTAATTAATTTTGTTTCTGTGTTGGTTCGTTGTGTGCGTGTGTTTTTGTTGTTAAATCCAATTGTTGTTTTTTTTTTTCATTGTTGAAATCACGCAGCCATGCCTAGTTTTTCAACGATTACCCGTTTTGCTGCGTGTGCTCTTTTCCGTGCTCTGCCAACACTTATTTTCAAAAAGTAAAATGATCTATATGCGTTCATGAATGATGATACATTAGTGTGTTTGGGTCAACAACGTAGTATGGTGACAATTGCTTGATAAAAATTTACCACCAACTGACCGTTTTTGAGAAAAACATAAATTTTTTAGCGTAATTTAGCGATCGGTTTACGACTTAGACAGAAATTCCACAAAATTTATGTTTTCATCAATATGAGGGGAGTGTGCTGCATTGCTGCTATAAGTAGCCTAAATGACGCCAAATTTTAAAGTTACACAATTTGCCCCCTCTCAATTTTTTTCTGGCTAAACTTTTGATTATATTCTAGTCTCTAATCTCTTGATTATGTAGGTTCAACTACCAGTCCTAGCCTCGTCGCGTCTTTTCAGATACTTTTGATTATAGACTATCATCCTTGCTTGGTAAAATCGAGCGAGCACCAAATAAAAGAAGTTGACTGCTCAAATGACCGAGTGGTAAGTGCAGACTTGGGTTTGCACTTTGATTCCGAGTCGGGTCAGACTTTTATGAGATACTTTTATCCGAGTCGGGTCAGATACTTTTATGCGTACAAACCTGTGAGCTAAGCAGTTTTTGATTCCTGTTAGTCGAGTCCACTTCCCAAAAAAATTCTGGATTCTTCTCTGCAGGTAGCTGTAAAAGACAAAATACTTTACGAATTTGTATTATATTAGTTGCACATTAATCCTCCTATCAAAAGAAAGCGTTCAATGCGCTATAACGAGCTCGCTTAGAAGTTACCGGCCGCCTGTCTACCTCACCAAGATGGGAGAATTCCGCTTAGTAGGCCTACCGTTACCCTTCCCAACAGCGCAACAAGTAAACTTGCCGACTTGTTCTCCAATCTGTCCCTTTAATGCTGAACGTCAAGCAGGGAAGCTGTAAATACCAATTTCAAAGTCATTGGTTTGACCCGACTCAGAATCAAACCCGTGGTTACTGACGTGACGTCACAGTGTGACAGTCAGGTCAAACCAAAGATTTGAAAACTGGTATCTGCTGTTACACTTGCGTCGGAACCAGTCGATTCTTCTTCACATGCTTTTGAACCGCCAGCTTCATTCCCAAATTTTTTTGCAGCAACGTAAGGTGTAAACAAGAACTTGTCTTGGGCATCTACGGAAGCTTTCCATTCGTCAACAAGGAGTTTGAGATGGTCCTGATCCTTCTTTGCAAGTTTTCGTTCGGCGATGGCCAGACGGAAGTGGTTCCGGACATAGGCGCGGGAAGTAGGGTGCCAGGGGGGGCTCAAGCCCCCCCTGAACTTTTTTTAGCCCCCCCTGAACCATTTGAGCCCCCCCTGACAATTGAAAAAATTATGCACTGAGTGCGACGGTATTAATGCTCGCAACGTACATACGTAATGAAGCAAATATTTTTTAAAGTGCTTTTAACCAACGAAGAATCACTATTCTTTTAAAAATCAGTTAGTTATCATTCACTAGGTCAACGTAAAATTTGGTAAAATTTTCAATTTTTGAATTTTATTTTTAACCGTGTTTTATATCAGCGTTTGCAAACCTTTGCAGCAGTCATGGACGATGGACCAGTAAAAGTATAATGGCTGCCAATTCTTGTAGCTGCCAAACACTTTACGCCAAACTACTCTGAATGCTCGAATGAAAGTCGCTACTGATCATGGGAATTACGTAAATCGTAAACGAAAATACGGTGAAGTGCAAAAAAACGGTCCTCAATCCTTCAGATGTTCCGAATTCCACCAAAATTTTTGTGAAGAGCTAAAAAAAAGGTCTTCATGGCCCGGACGCGTTACATGAACTGGAAATGTTGGTGGCCAACCTGATTTGTGCACATGCCAAATTAACCCGGGATCGACAGCCAAGCATCCAAAGATCGACCGGTACATCGCGATCGACTGGTTGGGCACCCCTAATCAAGCTTATATGAGCTGGTGCAAGTTCTCTTCTGGTTGAGTTTTTTAATGGTTTTGAATTTTTTCTACCAACCCAATGAAGCGGCTAAATCACTACTAAACTGGCACCGATGATCAGTAGGCTACTCGATTTGAGGGGGATGCCATCCCCCCTGAAAACAACACCATCCCCCCGTAAAACATTTTAGCGTAAACCAATTCTTACAACTATAATGACCATTTCTTTTTAGGTCTGCGTGAAAAGTTGTAGCCTACCACCCCCCATAAGTGTTTTCACAACTCGAGCACTGCCGATGATTGTTACTAAAATTGAGCTAGTACGCCTACCTAAATACCTATATCTACACATCTCATTATGTTAAAAAATGGTTCAGTGCTTTATTTTGATTGTGTGTTTTTTGTTATTTTTAAACCTCAATGGGGCATTGTTTGTTGCATGTAACTCTGATCAGCAAAGCAAAAGTTAGATCGGACAAATTTTGTTTGCCTACTTTTTGGTTTTGTCATTGAGGTATTTGCATTTTACAAATACATGAGTAGTGATTCGAGCATGGTTAGAAAAGCCTAATGGTAGTAAGCAATCTTGTTTTCCACGATAAAAAATTATCCTGAAAAAGTTCCGGTCACTTGAGCGGGCATGCAATTGATGTCTATCAAAATAGGTCTGCTGAGTGTCCTGCTCATAAAAACGTGCGTTCGAAAAAAGGGGGGTCTGGGGGGCTTCGCCCCCCAGACGTTGACACGATCTTACTATTTTGAGCCCCCCCTGTCCAAAAAACGTTCCCGCGCCACTGGTTCCGGATATCTTTTTTACAAGGATAAAAACGTTGATTCGAGAATTCTGGCTTATCTTCATTGTTGAACAATTCGTAGTAAACATACCGCTTTAGATTGCCTTCGATTCGCTTTCGCGATTTCAAAATGCGTATTATTTGCTAAAACTTTTCCAAGACTGCGCCCTTTCAATCTTGAGATCACCAAGTACCAGGGTTAAAAAAATGAAAATGTGTAACCTCCTACTTCAATTATTTGAATTGTGTAAGTAGTCTAGGTGCAATTGCGCAAACAGTTCAGGCTGCAGTCTGCGTTTACTTTACGGCTTGTTATTAAAGGTGTTGTTATGCCACTGTGGTAATACTGGAAGAATAAACTGCTGGTACTTACTTTGTAATGAGGGAATTTAGGCACTATTTGATTGTAAGACTCGCTTCGCAACCATCTTTGAATTTTGGACGAGCAGTATTCTCTTGGGCACTATGTGATCTTGCAGCTGTGTATCAATAAATCATTCGTAAAACAAGCTATATCTCTTAAAAACAATCAAAACATTGTTCGATGATGTCGTTGATGCAACACAAACTAGTTTTGTAGACTGCTAGACCTAATTGTTCATGGCACATGCCGCATGTGACTGTGCATTTTAATAAGTGATGCCATAGTGTTTGTTTACTGTTATTAGTTTAGATCAGTGGTGGGCAGTAGCCAGTGATGGGCATGATAAACCTTTCTGAACTAAAGCGATAATCGATAATTTCAAAAAGTTCTAGGCGATACCGAGAATCGACAAACCTCAATTTCTGAAACGATATCAGTAGGCCTAATCGATAAATTATTGCCGATAAATTTTTCCCATAAATGTTGCGTTAAGTTTTTAATGTGTCTTTTATAAGTCAAATTGCGAAAACGTTTTTCTAGATTTTTCAAGTAAATAGACCAATCGACGGACTTTGCCGTAGCATTCCAAAGTAAAATATTTTTTTAAGTTGTAACAAACCTAAATGTGAATCGTGATCTGCGTCGTTTCCCGCGCAATTCATTAGTTTGAAGATACACCATGTTTATTTGTTTGTAGAATTTATTGATAGACTTTTGTATTTTCAAAACTTGTTAAATAAACAGCTGAGAATTAACATAAGCCCTCATAGTTCAAAAGTGTAGACAACCGAGAAATGTTAACCTTGTTTTGCGTGGGGAGACAAAAATGAACGAGAAATTTTTAAAGTCTTGATGCGCTAAAACTTCATGACGTATCGTTTTCAAATTTTACAAGTTTTTCTGTTTCGGCGTTTGGCATAATTTCAAAAGCTTTTGTTTAAAAGTTCCCAATAATGCAACATGTTCGCTCCGTACGGAAATTGCACCGAAGAAGGACAATTTGCCGTCCGAAACTAATATTTATGAAACGCCAGACCTTGCTTTCTCGTTTCCACTTTGACGCGATTACCCATTGAAGAGTGCGTCACGAAAAGCTTCTGGGACAACAGCTTTTTTCAAAGCTACTCAAAAAGAGTTACTGGGACAACAGCTTTTCTCAAAGAGTTATGACAGAGGGTTTCTTAAAACCTAACGCGAAAACAGCTTTTTTCAAAGCTATTCTCAAGCTCTGTACCGCCAACCAGACATTAACTTCTTTCGGTAGGCGAGCTAATTATTCGTGATTGCATGTATTTATTGAAGTTTGTACTTGTGTGTTTTACGGAAGTTCGTTTTCAATACCAACGACTATGTAAAGTGGCGAAGCACGCGGCAAGGTTATTTTTAACAATTTGGCCCGTGTGGTCGCTTGAGTTGTGCAGACTGCAGATGTGCTCTATGGGTTTCTTCAACAACTGGAGTGGTAATTCATTCATTTTTATTTTATTCGCTTCAAACAATAATGAGTGTGCGGTGATCGTGAAAACCACAAACAGTACAGCTACGAAGATACAAACCGATGCATTGCTACTAAAGCAATGCCGGTGCGTTGATTACATTTTAGAATTCAAACAAAAATAAAATACGGTCTGTAACGGCAAAGTGCAAATCTTGATTAACCGCAACGGTTACAACACACCAACACAGAGACAAGAAAACAAGAAATTGGCTTTATATACCAACCTACATCTGAGGCTTTTATTCTTTTTCTTTAATGCGCATACACATACATTTCAGATTTAACAGTACCTCGCTCGCACAACAGCAAAGCACGCGTAAAATGGTAACACGCATCGATTTCTGGAGACTTTAAGGTGCCAACCATGAACAAAACAGGAAAACAGAGCACAAGACACAGCATACAAAAAAAGTATACACAACATGCACGGGAAAAAACGAACACTATAAAACTGCAGCGGTGTTTAAGCGGTTTATGCCGAATAGGAATTCCAACAGCACGTACTTTTAGAAACTTTCTATCTGGAAAAACTTTTCACGTAAGAAATTTATCTTTAATCTAACGCTACTAACGTTGGCCTTCAAATAAAAAACACGATTATTTACGATTGTTTCCTTTTTTTTTTTTTTGAATTCTCTTCGTATTCACGCTTCCATAAAACCTGTAGTAAGTCGTACTTGTACTTCGTATCAGAGATGGACACGGGCCGGATGCGGAGCGGAGTGGAGCCAGAGCCCGGCTTCATTTTTTGGACTCGGAGCCGGATCCGGCTTCGGGTTTTCGAATCAAAGCCGGATTCGGATCCGGATTTTAGCCTGAACCTGAAACCCAAAAATTATATTTCTCTATTACTTAGCATGATAGAGAAACGTAATATTTAGGCTTAGGCACAGCTTCAAATCCGGATCCGGAGCGGATTCGGATAGTAGAATTTGTCGACAAACAGGAGTCCAAGTCTTTGGAACCGGAGCGGATCCGGAGTCAGTTTTTTGTGACTCCGCCCATCTCTGCTTCGTATGCACCGCTGCATTAAACTTGTTAAATACGTATACGAAACAAACAAAAACAAAATCGACATCGAATGGAAAATGAACATTCAGTAATTTACAGATTGTAAATTAAATCTGCTAATGTAGGTGGATAGTACTCGTATTGTCTTCATTTTTTTCTTATTTTTCATGCGTATTGTATTATATTTTCATGTGTAACATGCTGGCTCAATTCAGCGTTAGAAATGAAGTTGAAGGAACATGCATGAGTAATTAAATATGCATGCAATTAGCCATGCTATGTTAAATGAATCTTGCCTTTGAGACGTCCGGCTATTCGCCAATTTCGTGCCCAAAAGTACGTGCACGCACACCGCAGCACCCTTACATTACAGAGTGTTTAAGGAGGCTATTGGGAGAGAATTCCAGATCAAGTGATTCACTGACAGTAGTTTTTCATAGTCAGTTTATAAGTTAGGTATAACCAGGCAAATTAAAATTGATTTCACGTTCTTGAAGTGCAGTATTGATGAACATGACATATTCCGCCTGAAAAAAAAAAAAAAAATGCAAAGAGACACCGATTAGTAAGTTTTAGTGTAAAACAAATTTGTTTTTGAATCATGTTGTAACTCAACGCATCCGCAAGGCTGTTTAATTGTTAAACCTGATATAGCACATTATTTGGTTACTGTTTTATCTCAAATCTGGCTGTGTTGAAGACCAAGACAACAGTACAGTAAGGATGCAGTTTTCGATGGTCAATCACAGTGGACTAAACTTTTCGGGAATTCTTAATTGTGCATTTATTGGGATGCCTAAAAGACTGACAGGTAATTTGCCGGTAAACTGAAAGGTGACAGGTAAACTGAACACCAATGACTCAAAAATTGGTACCGTATTCACAGCTTCCCTACTAGACATTTAGCATTGAAGGGACAGGGTGAAGCAAGCCTACAAGTTCGCTTGTTGTGCTGTTGAGAAAGGCACTAAACGGTATCCCCCGTCTAAGCGTGGTCGGCAGATGGCGGCAACTTCTAAGCGAGCTCGTATAGCGGCCCGTAGCTTTCTCGTGATAGGAGGATAAAAATGCAAATAATAAAAACAAATATATAAAATTTTAAATCAGCTCACAAGGTGTTCATAAATTTGAATTAAATTTTTTCAAAAGTAACAAGTTTGAATTTAAAAATTAAGAAATGATTGGATCCAACTCTGTACCGGCCTCCTTTCTCAAGTCCTATACGCGCACTCCTACACACAGTGTGTTTCTTATGACATCAATACGCAGTTTATGACATTATTTAAAAGGAAACAATAGCGACGAATTTCAAAACTGAAATATAGAATCTGAGCGCAATAATTTTCTTCAACGCGATTCGCAAAGCAAAGTTTCGTTCTTGAATTGATGGAACTTAGGGTCATTTGAGGCAATTTGGGGCCCCTTTTGGGCAGTGTGCCCCCCAATTGGGAGGTTTGGGGGACGGTTGCTACGGCTCTGACTACGCCCCAACTAGATTATGAGGCAGAAGAAATCAAGCGATAATAAGCGACTCGAAAGAAAACACGGGATTCTTTCCCAACTTGCAAAATCATATTTTACGCTCACCTTAGTGATGTTTGGTTTTTGATCACCTTTACTAGATAGTTCAGGATCTTCCACAGAAACGAACATTGCGAATTTAATGCACTAATTTTAACAAATTAAAACAAGTCAATAAACAATTTCCTGAATAAAAAATTGCAATGCACTTACGACAAAAGGTTAATTTGTGTACACCTGTAAAACTGATTACTTATTGAAGTATCTAATCTAATGAAGCAAGTTTTAAATGCTTTATTATTAGATCAGATACTTCAATAAGTTATCGGTCAACCGGTCCGGTCGACTTTTTTTACGGAAGGTTCATGTACAGTGTTCAATAAACCTAATGAAAAACTCTAGTTTACACCAACTTTATCACTGCATGTATTAAATACATAGAATTTCATCTAATAAAAAGAGTATTTAAATGAAAGCAAACAGAAAGCAAACTTTTGTTTTCAGAAAGCGTGATTTGTTAATGCAGTTTTTCATAAACTATTTGAAAAACAGATATCGAGGCGTGTATTTCGGTTGGTGTTTAGGTGTATTTTAGTTGCAAGAAAAGAGAATTTGACCGGTTTTTTGACCGGCCGGTCGAAGAATCTCGACCCGACCGGCTGGTCAACCCGACTGGTTTCCATCTTTGCGCTAAGCCGCGGAGATGGGCCTTTCGGCGTAATATGGCGACTATAATGAAGATTCGTAAAATTTGAACTAGAGGGGCTCTGTACAACGCAAAAAATCTCTTATTTTTTACCAAATGTTCTTAAACTTTCTCAGTCACGCCCCCTTTGGCGTTAGTTATTTTTGCCCACGCCCCACCACCAGTGCCGTATGAAGACTGTTGCCCACCCCCCAAAAAAGCTCCAGATGGGGCCCTTTGATATACAAACATATTTAGGTGAGTTTCGCGCTTTTTCGACTCGGTTACTAACTTTCATCATTAACTGCATCGTTTCAAGGGACGTATCCAGAAATTTCCTCAGGATGGGCGCCCCAAACTTTCGTACACGCAGTTTCTTTCGGTGTGTGGCAAAGTCAGAGTAAATTTGAAGCAGAATAAAAATTAATGAAAACGCTAGGGGGGTTCGAGGGCATGATACCCCGGAAAACTTTTAAAAATTTTATAGTAATTTACGTCATGTAATTGTTATTATTGTAGTGCTTTTTCAACAACTTTTTGACAAAAATTTTCAAATTTATTCCCTCTAATTTTGAGTCTAACACAACAATATTGTGGGGCCCCTACAAATCCCCCCTCCCCCTCTGCCCCCGACCGGGGAGACCGAACTTCGGAGATGCCTCAATACGGCACTGCCCACCACGCTACAAAAAACATGCAGAAAATAATTATATAACAATTTATTTGCAATGTCTAAATCGACTTAATGGGAAGGATGCAGCTGTTTTTGGGAAACAAGTTTTGATGTTTTACGAAAAAAAGATTGGAAAATACCTACGTTCAGCCATCAAGTGACTGCTTACGCCTCCCAGTTTAAGAATCTCCGCTCGAAAGTCTAAACGTACACAATTAAGGACTTGGCCGATTTTAAAAGCCCCCCTTGCAAACAGTTTTTTTAGAAGTAGGCGGTCTGAGCCCCCCACCAAGGCAACCCTGGTGGCATAGCAAAAAACTAAAAATGAGGGGGCGCATGGCACAACTCTAGCTAAATACCCTCCTGAATGTTGGCTTACTTGTTGTGCCCTTCTTAAGGGGTGACTTCAACTTATAGCAGTAGAATAGTGGTGTTTGTAAGTACTCGCTTTTATGAGACGGTGAGAAGCAGTATAGCCTATTGAAATTCAGAAGAGGTAGGCTAACTACCGGTAAGAGGGGATTCCCAGCATACCCATGATCAAGCCGTGTTTACTCAGCAAAAGTTCCAACGCTACTTCTAAGATGCACTGCTGTAGGCTATACGTGATCTCGCGCGACACTCTTTACCGTCTTCCGTTTTTCAGAGTGCTGCCTATGGACGAGGACCGTTGAACTTATTCCTTACACTGTTACAGAGCAGACCTACTGGTACGGCAGCTGTTTTCTGATAGGGATGATAACCTTTCCATTTTCTTTCTACCCTATGGTCTACAAACATTGTACTCTATCAGTCTATAACCGTTTAATTCATATTTCATGTAGCCGTAAGCCTGCAAGGCTAATTTCTGAAATCATAGTGATTCTTTCTGCCTAATTCTGTTGTTTTGAAAGCCTATTTTTGCCTCGTAGCTACTGTAGTGGACTAAGAGGGTCCGAACACGCATTTTCAACAATCGTGGCTGTTCCATTCTACCCGATTTCACTCCCCAAACTTGTGCCTGTCAAATTTGATTGTTTTACGTGTGTGACGCAATAAGAAAACCTGCCAGCCAATCAACGAATTCTGGAAACAGTTTTTTGAGTTGCAATTTAGACTCTACCCACACTGCAACTGCCAGCAGCTGCCAACTTTTACTAACCTGTCAATAGGTGGCGCTAAGTAAAAAGTTTAAACAGCAAAAACTAGCATTAGCTAGCAAGCCTAGCAGACTAGTAATTTACGGACCATGCGCGATCATTGTTCGCTTCATGAATCGTGATAAAAGGAACGAAATATTTTTGAAGCGGCATACTCCAAAGTTTTGGAACGAATTCCTTATTCAATCCATGGAGCATTTATTCGTAAACGAAAATTTAACCAAGAAAAGGAAGAGACTTTT
Organism: Trididemnum miniatum; assembly: GCA_964006365.1. NCBI lineage: Eukaryota > Metazoa > Chordata > Ascidiacea > Aplousobranchia > Didemnidae > Trididemnum > Trididemnum miniatum. The sequence goes on from OZ023252.1 coordinate 11,147,513, forward strand.
TTGAATGACAAAACAGAAAGCGAAATCTATTGGATACAAATTCTACTGGACTTTCAACGGGACCATTTTCGTCAGAAAACAGGAAGGTTCGGACAAAATTATTATTCGCAAGGAGGATGATTTGAGTAGTTTAAAGTAAATTGAATTTATATCTTGTCCAAAATTTTACTGTAGGCCTAAAATTCCAGTTTTCAGATAACAGCAATTCTGTTCTTTTACCTGATAACTCTACCTGTAAATACCGTAGCGTAGAATGGTTTTCCCAAAATTTTAATGCTTCCGCTTCTAATCTTTCATTGATACATTTTAACACCAGGTCCCTCCCTAAAAACTTACACAAAATTGAAGAATTGTTAAACCTTTTAAAGTTTAAACCAGACATCTTAGCAATTTCAGAGTCAAAACTAAATAATAATAATTTAAACCAGGCTTTACTAAATAACTATCATATGTTATCAAAGCTGGGCAACCGCTACTTGAAAAGTAGCGCCGCTGCCGCTACCGGTTTTTGACCAAAAAAGCAGCGGCGCTGCCGCTTACCGCTGGTTGTTTACGAAAGCAGTGCCGCTGCCGCTAGTGAGTGCAAAACAGCGGGCGCTGCCGCTATTTTAAAGAAAAAAAAAAGTCAAAAGCACAAAGGCATTTTAATATTGTAGGCCTACTGGTGAAATTGCAGCTTTGTTGACGGAAGTAGCGTAGCAATGTGAGTAATAAAAATTAAAACAAGTGACAAAAAAGCCGACAATTGGTTTCCATTTCATCCAATAAGATAGGGCTTTGTGGGGAGAAGTTAATTTTGAAATCTGATTGAATGTAAATAGAAACCGATGGTCAGGTTTTTAGTGAATAACAGAAAACAGGTTGAAATGAAATAATCAGAACACGTTGAAAGTAAAACACAGATTGAAAATATAATAAAAACAAGTTAAAAAATAAAGGCAGGTCGCAACCGGCGTTAAAAAATTAAAACTCCATTGATTGGTTGCATGCTCCTTTTAAAAAAACTTGCATTTCAAAATTCTGGTCCGTTAAACCACTGCGCTTAGGCATTAGCACGTCTTTTTCCACGGAAAAAAGTCGTTCAATCGCCGCGCTTGACAGAATCGCGGTATTAAAGTCAATGAACATTAAACAAGTCCCTCAATATTTTGTTTTTAAAAAGTTCCGGCGAAAGTCGTTCACAATGGAATGCAGCTTCATTCAAAAACTCTTCCACCACATGCCTCTCTTTTCCATCATTCTGCTAGAATTTTCTTCCTAGGCTACCTCACATATCTCCCGCTGAGAAGCCAATTCTCAGAGACTGAATTTTTTTACCAAAAAGTTTGTTTTCACAATCTCAGTTTAAAAAGTTTAAAGTGAGATTGTGAGAAACAAAAATTTTAGTTGCTGTCTTCGAAGGAGTTAAATCAGCGCCAGCGGAAGACTATTTGCATTAAATGGGGCGCTGAAGCGCTGTCGCTACTCGGCTAAAATAACAGCGGCGCTGCCTCTTGTCGCTGGTGGCCGAAAAAACAGCGGCGCTGCCGCTAGCGAAAAAGTAGCAGCGCTGTGCCCAGCTCTGTATGTTATGCACCAACTCTTTAAGCTCTTCCGGTGGAATTGCAATTTTTATAGCAGACAATCTAAAATTTAACAAGCTAGATGAATTTTCTATCGCAAATGATAAAGCCGAAACTCTTTTTGTGGAAATTGATACCCCTGGAAAAAGCAATTAATTAAGATCTAGTAATTGGTACCATTTACAGGCATCCTGGTGCTAACTTTCATCTTTCCAAGAAGAATTATGCAGCACTTTGGGCCAACTAGCTGATGATAAACGTGAATATATCATTTGTGGTGATATTAATATTGATCTTCTCCAGTATCAATCAAAAGCCCCAATTACCAACTATGTTAACTCCATCTATTTGGAGGGGTGTTACAATTTAATTGAAAAGCCGACTCACATCACGGATAATTCTTCCACTATTATTGACCATATCTATACTAACATTTTTGATAAACCTCTGGATAGTGGCGTTCTCTCTTATGACATTTCTGACCACCTACCTGTCTATTGTTCTCTTAGGATCGGCACTTCTAGAAATTGTGAGCCAATCTTAAGAAGATGCTCAAAAAACTACAAAGCTGAAAACTTTGTAGATGATATATGTATCGAAATGGATAATATACAAACTATAAATACCAAGATCACAAATCCAAAATTTCTGGAAACAGTTTATTTACAACTTTCATATCATCTTTCACACAGACGTTCGACAAACATGCTCCATTGGTTGAGCTTTCTAAGAAAAAAATGAAAGCAAGCCTTAAACCTTTAACACACTCAAGGAATACTGCATAGTGGGGAAGATTTTGTTGGACTTGTATACCGGGCATCGTAGTCTAGGCTAGCTAGACTAACTCAAGTTCTGCGCTGCTTGTTCTTCCGGTACGGTAAAACAACGGAGACAGAAAAATCTACTCTCCAATTTTTATTTTTGACGTTTCGCTTGGCAATGAACGCCAAGCTTCATCAGAAAATACTGTGACCTGGGAAGGAAATCAACCCAGGTCGAGAACAGTAAAACGTAGTAGGGTTGATTTCCTTCCCAGGTCACAGTATTTTCTGATGAAGCTTGGCGTTCATTGCCAAGCGAAACGTCAAAAATAAAAATTGGAGAGTAGATTTTTCTGTCTTCGTTGTTTTACCGTACCGGAAGAACAAGCAGCGCAGAACACTCAAGGAATACTGAAATCAATTAAAACCAAAAACAAGCTTTATCATAAATGTTACAAGCAAAACAATCCCCAGTTGGTATCTGCATACAAAAAATACTTAAACGTATTAACCAAAACAAAACGTATCTCAAAAGAAAAACACTATTCTACTTTGTTAAAAGAAAATTAGAATAACATGGCGAAACAATTGTCTGTAATAAATGAAATATTGCGTAAAAAAAAATAAACCAAGAGCACAAATAAATAAACTGAAAACTGAAGATAATTGTAATATAACTGATCGCAAAGATATCTGTAACACATTAAATAATTTCTTCGTCAATGCATAGGACCGACGTTAGCCAAAAACGTAACTCTTAACACACCAGAACTTGCTTCTAACTCGATTCCATCGAATTCAAATTCGTTTTTCTTCTTACCAATTACGCCAAATGAAATGTTTAAACAGATACTCAGCCTAAACTCTCATAAAGCATTAGGACCTGATAACATTTCTGTAAAATATATAAAAACTGCAAGTGAATGTATATCAACCACGTTGTGTGAAATTTTCAATAAGTGTGTCATTGAGGGCATATTTCCTAATGAATTAAAAATAGCTAAAGTGATTCCATTATATAAAAATGGTAGTAAGCAGCAACCAAGTAATTATCGACCAATTTCTATATTGTCTCCATTTTCGAAAATATTATACTTGAAAGACTAACTGAATGTTTATTTAAAAATAACATTCTAAAACAACAACAATTTGGATTTTGTGCAAATCATTCTACCTCACATTTATTGGCTGACTTTGTTTCCCTCCATAATAAAAACACTGATAATAAAAAGTACACTTGCCTAATTCTACTAGATCTGAAAAAGTCCTTCGATACCGTAGACCAAAAAATACTGTTAGCAAAATTAGAAAAATATGGCATAAGAGGCAACGTGCATAAACTCATAGAAAATTATTTAACTGATAGGCAGCAATATGTTAATACCAATTCCACGACCTCTGACCTCAATAAGGTCTGCTGTGGAGTTCCACAGGATTCAACTTTAGGCCCCACATTAGTAATATATACAGAGCCATTTCTCGGCCGCCTCCTCCTCATCTGGTGAGGTGGAGGCGGATTGCTCATGTGCGCCGTTGGCGGTGACTCATTTTGAGGCGGTGGGTTGAGGCGGTATGTTGAGGCGGCGGCAGCTTGTTTGAGGCGGTTCATTTTGAGGTGGATTGCTTGAGTCTGGAAATCAAATGTGGCCCACCCTCCTCCTCCACATCCGGTGGGTTGAGGCGGCGGCGGTATGTTGAGGCGGTTCATTTTTGGTGGATTGCTTGAGTCTGGAAATCGAAAATAATAGTCCAGAAATATTGGTTCAATAATTATTTTTGATAAAACGTTTACTCTTTAGCTATTTCGTGCAGTATGAATTTAATCTCTGGTTATCAAAGCATAATCATTGTTTTAAAAGCGTTTACTACAAACTGAAATATGCTACGTCAGTATACTTTCCTGCAATTTGGGAACAGACTGCAAAAACAACTATTCCTCTTTCCGCTCTGTACCACCTGTAAAAGACATAGATCACACAGTTTAATTTCCTGTAATTCGAAAGTAGACTGCACAAGTACTCTCATCTTTTCACTCTATACCTGCTGTAAAGCAGATGCTGTTTTTTCCTGTAATTCGAAAATAGATTCCTGCACAAGTACTCTTATCTTTTGCTCTGTATCTCCTGTAAAACAGACAGCTAACATGGTTTAATTTCCTGTAATACGGGAATAGACTGCCAAAACAACTATCCATCTCTTAGCTCTGTACCTGCAGTAAAGCATATGCTGTATTTTCCTGATATTTTTCTAGCAACTTTAATTAAGTTTTAGAGGTGTCATGTATTACGAATTGAGACATGATACGTTACACAGTTTACTTTCTTACCATTTGGAAATAGACTCCTAATGAAGCTATTATTTTTGTATGAATCAGGTAAAAGAATCATAACCTCTGGTATATTTTTAACTAATTTAACCAAGTTTTTAGAGGTGTCATTCGTTATGAACTGAAATATGATACAGCAGATGCTGTTCTTAATTTCCTGCAATTTGGGAATAGACTCCTGCAAAAACAAGTGCTATAAAATATCAGCTGTTTACGTTTCTAAATTTGCTGTAATATTTATCATTCTCCAAAACTTTCCACGGTTTTTAAGTTTTCGCAGTTAATACAAACTTATTAATCATTTCAACAGATTCATTCTAAATTTGTTTGAATTAGCAATGATAAGTTATCCAAGCGCATAGGGGGTGATGGGAAGTGCGAGATAAAACAAATAAAACGGGTGCATCAGTGCGTTTAATGATGTTTATGATTTTTACATTTAATCAATCCCCAATCATTACAACTTTCAAAATATCAGTTGTTTATTATTTTGTGCGTTTTTTCGTTGTTGCTTCAAATATCGAAATGACGTTCAAGACATTTTAAACTTGTTCTTTGGTTTCACCTCTAACGATTACGACCCAGTTTCAGTGGATCAAAGCAACTTCACAGTTCGAAAAAGCTTTAGTGATGAATTGTTTCCGAACTTGTCCAGACACGTAGCAACTGGAAGTAAACGTTTTCTTACACAAGGGAACAAACGGTATCGGTCATCACTATTTTACAGATTTTACGTTAAACATTATTCTAACAGAAGATTGCAGGTTCTCGTTTTTTTCAATACTGCAAGATTTTATACATTTTATCAATACTGAATTTTCTCTGACAATACTGTTTTGGATTATCTATACACTCGGGTACTCTCAATCTTTATCTAACCTTACCAGGAAGGCATTACCGAATTTTTGCAGATTAAATAAGAGTAGGAAAAAGTTTGAATTCTTTGCAACTGTGGTTTTCTATCATAGTACAAACGATTTAGCGATAGCCACTGTATCGTTTAAAATTACAAGAGTCTGCGAAGAGGTGTCCCAGACTGTCAAATCATCACGCAATTCAAGTAGGTAATAATGTTATACTTGTGGTACCTGCAACTCGGAACAAGCTCACAGATTATTGAGGGATATCTTTCTCAAGACATTTCGATAATTTTACCTAAGCTTACAGAAACTCAGTCTGCATAGAAGTCACGACTAACCCATAATACAATACGTATCACACTGTGACGCAGCAAACGAAAGTCAAACAAGATCAGTGACACCACAAAACTGTAGACATCAGAATTTTTACGGCAAACGAAACAAACAACCCAAGAACAACAAAAAGAATCAAAACATGCGCTTTCAATTTTTACAGATTTTTTGCGGTAAAACTAAACGGTAAAACTTTTAAAATCAGCAGAAATGGCAAATTGGTAAGCGCTCGCAGTGAAAAGGTAAACCGAGCAAGGTTTTAATGTTTTCACTCTAAACTATTTTGAGTGTTTACGTTTTACTTGTTTCAGTTCTGGATTTTTCATTAGTTATGTAGTCGACTAACGCTACTGATTCTCGCTTCGATTGATCCTGAGTGACCTCTTGCGGTAGATTAAACCGAACAGCGCTTGCGCAAAATTATTCAGCACAAACCGAATTGATATTACCACCAATTCAAGAAAAAACAAAAACAACGAACAAGTTCAGAAACTGTAAATTCATTCGCAAACATGCATATCGTCTAACGTGTTAACAGATTTGATGAGAAACTTGCAAAACACAATGGAAAATTTAAGATGGTACTCTGGACTAATGAGAAGTCACTGCTGAAACTACGTAAAAATCTTACGCAAGAAATACAGTAAGTGTAAATAAAATGAAAACTTTTTATGATCCGGATTGACTATTTGAAACAAACCATAAGCATACTCGTTCTATTCACGTTTTGTAAGACAGAATTAAAACGTTTGCGGTTTATGACAGGTGGTTTACATAAGTGTTTTACGACAAGCGGTTTACGACAAGTGGTTTACGACAGGTGATTTGCAACAAGTGATTTGCGACATATGGTTTGCGACAAGTGGCATCTAAAAGCACTAAAACGATCAAACAGTAAAGGGGGTGCTAAAAACTGTAAAACCGAGATCTAAAAACACCAAAACGATCAAACAGTAAAGGGGGCGTTGGAAACTGTAAAACCGAACCGAGATCTAAAAATGCCAAAACAACCAAAGAGTAGAGGGGACGTTAAAACCGAGACCTAAAAGCACCAAACAATCAAACAGTGAAGGGAGACGTTAAAAAACTGTAAAACCGAGATCTAAAATTACCAAAACAACCAACGAGTAAAGGGGACGTTAAAAACTGTAAAACCGAGACCTAAAAGCACCAAAACGATCAAACAGGAAAGGGGGACGATAAAAAACTATGAAACTGACTGTATTGAACAAAGCATGCTAATTCGCAAACATTCAAAATGCATAACGTGAAGTAAACCGATCTGATGATGAACTTGAAAAAACAATGAAAAAGAAGATGGTACTCTGAAACCGTAGAAAAGTTACTGCTGAAACTACGTAAAAATCTTACGCAAGAAATACAGTAGGTGTAAATAAAATGAAAACTTTTTCTGTTCCGGATTGATTGCACAAACCATATTAAAAGAATGTTAACTAATATTCATGTTTAGTATAGGTAAATTCGTTTATTTAAAAAAATGGTTCTGATTCTATATCTGTGCAAGCAATATTTTTAAAAGAAGTTCTGAGTGTAATTTTTATGTAAATATTCAAAGAGTACGTTTGTGATACAAAACATTCAAAACACGTACAACTTTTCAAAGCTGCAAAAACTTATGGTCAACTGTATTTGTTTACTACAAGTTCTACACAAAATTTTGACTAGTCGAAATTCTATTTTTTGTGCCTTCTGGTAGGATTTAAAACAGGGGATATAGTGACAAAACGTAATTTTCGAGAATAATTCATACGTGTGTTAGGTGTAATAATCAGTCTTTTTGAGGGTTTAGAAACAATTCACCTACAGGTAGTTATGCTTTTCAACAGATAAAGGAAATGTTATGGGTTTTAATACGCTTGCAGATGGTTTGAATACGTGTACCACAAGTTCTAAAAACAAAGTTGGAAATTATGGCCAAATTTACGCAATTAGAACGAGTATGTCTTCGTAAAACTTGAAGTTTACATATAAGGTCTGAACATTTGCATTGTCGGTACGACTTTTTGTTTGAGCGAGTAGTTCAGCACGTTTATAGCTTTTCACCAAAAGAATATTTTCATAAGATTCGTTTAAGACTATGGTTACGTGTAGTATTTTTGCTTACATTTTCAAATAAAGTTGTTAAAAATACCTATGTTGTAATAAAATTATTCCATTTTTAAGTATTTTTGATTGAAATTGCTACAAATACATATATTGTAGTAAAACTTGATTAAAATTACGGTTACAAGTAATGTTTTCACTTACACTTTGAATTAAATTGCTACAAATATCTATATTTTCGTAAAACTTGTTTAAAATTAGTACATTTTTGGATAAAATTGTTACAAATACCTGTATTGTAATAAAATTTGTTTAAAATTATGGTTACGAGTAGTGATTTTACTACCGTTTTTGAATAAAGTTGTTTAAAGCACACACATTTTAATAAAATTTGTTTAAAATTAGTACAAGTTTACGCTTACACGTAGTGTTTTTACAACCATTTTTGAATAAAATTGTTACAAATACTTTTTACTTTCATAAAACTTGTTTAAAATTATGATTACAAGTGATGTTTTCACTACCATTTTTGAATAAAGTTGTTAAAAATACGCATGTTGTAATAAAATTTGTATAAAATTAGTACATTTTTGAATAAAACTGTTACAAATACCTGTATTTTCATAAAATTAGTACAAGTTTACGGTTACAAGTAGTGGTTTTACTACCGCTTTTGAATGAAATGGCTAAAAATATCTGTATTTTCGTAAAATTTGTGTAAAATTATGATTACAAGTAATGTTTTTACTACCATTTTTGAATCAAATTGTTACAAATACCTATATTGTAACAAAATCTGTTGAAAATTAGTACGAGTTTATGATTACAAGTAGGGTTTTCACGCACATTTACGAATAAAACTGATAAAAATACCTGTATTTTAATAAAATTAGTACATTTTTGAATACTTTTGAATAAAACTGTTAAAGAACTTACTCGCAACTGTATTCGCAAAAATAGTAGAGGGTGCGTACCACAAACTACCTTATGTACACGTACTAAAAGCACGGATTCAAAGTTATTGATATTTTATTTAAAGGTATTAAGATTGGAAACAATCTTATTTCATATATTGCGAAGTTTTATCAAGAGCATTTTGTACGGTTTTTGAAGATAAAGTTAAAAATCTCTAATAAATCAATTTTTGAAAACATCAGTTGCAAAACGATTGCGACGGCTTCAAAGGTTCGATTCTAGGTCTGCATCAAAGAAAACGATGCAAACTTGTTAAAATTGTTTGCAATTTCTATTACAATCTTCTTGAGATAGTGTTCACAAAATATGTACTGCTCAATACCTGTTGTAGCTCTATGAAAGGTAGGAAACAGTTGATCCAAACCGTGATTTAACGTACCCACTTTGCTAAAATACGCACTGTTGCCACCCAAGCCGTAATTTAAATTTTGCTAAACTTTGTTAGATATTACGAAATGATCACTTACACATTATTTTTACTTACAAAAAAAGACAATTCTGAAATCCTTGCATAATAAAACTATGAAACTTCAAAAAAACCTGAAAAAACTACCGCATGTAAGAAAATTACAGTAAAAACTGTGACAAAAAACACGATTTTGTCGATTGAAATGCAACTATGAAACTTGAAAAACTATAATGCAAGTGAGAAAATTACAGTAAAAACTATACAACACGCAAAAAAGTGACAAAAAACACGATTTTGTCGATTGAAATTCAGCTATGAAACTTGAAAAAACTAATGCATGTAAGAAAATTACTGTAAATACTGCAACAAAAACACAATTCTGAAATTCTTGCAAGTGCAATTATGAAACTTAAAAAACTAATGCACGTGAGAAAATTACTGTAAATACTGCAACAAAAAACACAATTTTGTCGATTGAAATTCAGCTATGAAACTTGAAAAAACTAATGCATGTAAGAAAATTATTGTAAATACTGCAACAAAAACACAATTCTGAAATTCTTGCAAGTGCAATTATGAAACTTAAAAAACTAACGCACGTGAGAAAATTACTGTAAATACTGCAACAAAAAACACAATTTTGTCGATTGAAATTCAGCTATGAAACTTGAAAAAACTAATGCATGTAAGAAAATTACTGTAAATACTGCAACAAAAACACAATTCTGAAATTCTTGCAAGTGCAATTATGAAACTTAAAAAACTAATGCACGTGAGAAAATTACTGTAAATACTGCAACAAAAAACACAATTTTGTCGATTGAAATTCAGCTATGAAACTTGAAAAAATATAATGCATGTAAGAAAATTACTGTAAAAACTGCGACAAAAGGAAAAAACAAAGTTGAACGCAAAAGCTTGAACAGAAAACAAGGATAACGCGGAATAAGCTACAACTGCAAATACGGTAGAAAAACAGATCACAAAACACGTTGAATAACCAATAGTATCGATAGGCAAAGACACACTAACCTGAATGTCATACATATATTTTCGTAGATTATTTAAACGTTTTGTTCTAAAAGAATGATTAAAGAAACAACTTTTCCAAAGATACCTTCAAGGTTTTAAATAATAGTACCGTAAAAGCTGAGAACGACTACGCAAAACGCGTTTTTCGCAATATTTTGAAGCTGAGTTATTATGTAGAAAATCATAGAATTCAAGTTTTAGCTCAACCCATTGTCATAAAGTTCACAAGGCTTTTTTTCTGATTGTTCGTTGTTTTTCATTGATCTCACAGTTTTTTTGATTACAAGTTTTTATGGTTTAATTATTTTTCGATAGCGCTGCCACTTTTCATTGTTGTCGTTTAACAGTGCTGTTAAAATAGGAAAAACCAAAGAGAGAAAAACACAGTTAAACAAAAAGAACACAATATTCAGCTGAAATCTTAAACTGCGAAGTGACTGAGTCTTCGAGTCAAACAACCACCCAAAGATTATAACAGCGACTGATGCTATACCGTATTGCGATTTTAAATAGCTACTCTTACGAAACGGACAAAACCATAATACGAAATTACTATGTTTCAAGAAGACGGTTTTTCACACTTTAAAATTTTTTTTTAAATCTTGGGTTAATGAATTCCAAATTTTAATTCCTTGGTATTGATCTCTGACATGTGGAAAATTTGGGAAGGTAAACGTTATTTTTTGCTTAAACTATACGGGTATGTAGTAAAAGAGGAGAGTGGAAGTAGGAAAATTAGATTACCGACAGAATACACGTGTTTCAAGGGAGAGTATATCCAGCAGCCTATGGTAATTCGAAATTTGGAAAAATCACATACCAAGATAATCGAGGCATTATAACTCTGGTTCAGGAAAATTTAGTTTGGGAGGAAAAATTATAACCGTGGATTTCCCTGCACCAACTGCACAGTCTGCGAAGTTGAGAATTGCAATTTCAAGATCATTTAGTGTAGAATTTGGCACGTATTATTAGCAAAGAGACGGGGCTGGCAAGAGGTAGCATCATTTGCGTGGGGACTGGGTCCGAAATGGATCCTTGAGGAATGCCAATACTAATAAATTTCGAATAAGATGTACTTGGAGACCTATTGCTGACAATCGGAAAAATAAATTTCCTTATAGATTGCATACCGGACCTCTAATTCCGTAATGGAGTTTTTGTATTTGGTCGGATGTCAAAAGCTTTCCGCAGATCCATCAGGAGAAGTGTTGTATATTTATTTGCGTCATATGCTGATGACACCTAGTAGTGCGTTTCTCTCTAAAACCGTACTGAAATTCATCGAAAGTTTATATTTTTCAAAAAATTTATGAATTGATTCGTGAAGACTTTAGTACTTTTGACAAGCGTGGTAAGAGAGACATTATGCGCTGAATGTTTGTCGCACAAGCAATTGTAGCAACAGTGATGATAGAAATTCAATTTTTTTGGATGTTTGTTGGGGTGGTTAATAATTAACAAAAAGTTGCAAAATTGTGGAACATAATTTGACAAATTACGAAAAGAGGGTGGAATTAATTGCTATTGATAGTCATTTGAGTTTACAGATGATTTGGTAAAAAAAGATTATTTTGATACTACAAGTCAAAAACTTATCATTTCTTAGGCAACAATTCTTTGTATTTTCTACTGCTCTGACATAAAAGTATTTCAACCAATGATTTGAAAACGATTGCAGATGATTCAGAGTGCTAACTTCCAGCAACAAAGTATCAAGAACTTGTACAAAAAAACGAACACTCGTCAAGTGTTATGTGCTGTGAATAAATATTAAAAATTTTGAAAAAGTGTTTGATAAATCCTAGGTAAAGCAAATTTACAAAGAGTTATGATGGTTGACGCAATTAGTAAAATAATACCTACACATTTTTCACCACATTTCAACAGAGTTAGTCTTTTCGTGTTTACCGCTTTTATCGCTTTGATGTTGAGAAATTTTCGAGTATTAAACTGCAAAGCTCGACAGCAGGCGGTCCATTTTGCGGAAAGGAATATAGTCGCAGCTAATTCTTGATTAGAGGCAAGCAAACAATTTTGCTCTCGTACAATATAAGCGATTGACTTTGTTTATTCATTACTCGTATTAAACTTTCGACAAGAAAAATTCGTTGATTTATTCAGACAATGGAGATATGAAAGTGGCTATTGTTACAGACTCGTACAAATAACGACTTAGTTTACTTTATCACTTCGTCATGCTCTCTGGATCAAGGTCAGCGTGAAGGGATAATCTGATAGTAGAATAAACCAAGTGCTTATTTGTAAAAGCCTGTACAAATAGCCAGTGCTGCCTTTAAATATTCAACTGTTTAAGGTCATCAAAAGCAACTGCAACACTAACAATACCTTTCAAAGTTTAATTGCAATTGAGTAAATAAAGTACGGTAGGCCTACGCTGGTAGCATGCAGTACCGATGCAAAAACTGCTTACGTAGCATTACCTATGTCACTCAATGTTGCGACATGCAAAAAAGCCAAGGCTGACCCAGCGACCACTTAAATAAGAACGAACTGGTACCACCTACCAGTACCGGTTGTTTTTGCAACTAGACTAGGCAAACAGACTTCAGAACTTGAACAGTGAATTGATTTCACTTTTACCAGTACTTCAGAATAGCAAAACAAGGCTAACTGGCTAATAGGTGAATTCAGTAACGAGCCTAACCAGCTAACTGCCCAAGGCAAGTTGAATTTATCAACAGCTTACTCTAATTTCAACTTTTATGAAGCGAAATTGCCCCAAACCTACATTTATTTGATAATCATACGCCAACTTCTTAAATATCAACAGCCTATATTACAGTCTAAGCAGTAGACCTCACGCAACAACTTTCTCAAAGCCCACCGTTTTGCAAAAGCCCACGTTCTCAGACCACCTATTTAGATGCGGCCAGCAAAGCCCACGATTTTGCTGAAATTAGCCCACATAAAGCCTGACTCGAACTGACTCGAGCAAAGCCCGCGGGCCAAAAGCCCACGATTTTTGGACATGGAAACAGGCTAATTGACTGGCCTGGAGGGCCGGATTGTGGCCCGCGGGCCGTGGGTTGCACACCCCTGATCTATGCAATAGCTCACCATGCTCAGGTTACAAATACTGGGTCAGCTTCCTCGTGATAGGAGAACAAAAACGCAAATAAATCGAGGAAATTACACCATAGGTCTGTTGTAACTTCTTACGTCCACATGCACCGAAGTACCGTCCGGATGTAAATTAATATGTACAGAAGGCAGAAGAACAAAAACGCAAATAAATCGAGGAAATTACACCATAGGTCTGTTGTAACTTCTTACGTCCAAATGCATCGAAGTACCGTCCGGATGTAAATTAATATGTACTATAGGCCTTCTGTACATATTAATTTACATCCGGACGGTACTTCGATGCATTTGGTCCCCAAATTTAAGGGGAGTTAAGCCCGCCTGGCTTCGCCAGTGTGTAATACCCCCTTGCTGCCCCCAGGTTTTGTTAGTTTTTCCTTAGTAAATGTGCAGCCAGTCAGTAGCCTACCAACAGCCGTCAGCGTTTGGCCCAGCGTCAACACCGAATCAACTGCAGTCTTCAAACAACTAGTGGTAGTTTATTTCATTTAACGACCAGGCTAACAAAAACAATGGTCGAAAAATAGGTAACAGCGACAAAACGATATACGTTGAAACATGCTTCAGCTAACAAAAAATTATCTAATAGGCCTAGAATACAAAGAAATGCATGGTCGCTGCACCTGTAGCTATTCCTTTGTATACCTAGGCTGTCAGCGCGCGTCGGCTCTGTGCGTGTTCTACCACCGCCTTCTTTAACACTGCCCGGTACAACCAACTTGTCTGTTAAAGAAATATAATCCAAGTTGTAAAAGCCGCTAACTTGATCCCGCAGCACAAGAAAGAGAACGACCTCGCCTGCGGCAGTTGCAGCTAGCAAAACCAAATAAACACAATTGTGACGTAACAAAACACAAATCTACCTAGCATTAGCAGTGCGACTGCTACACATCCATACATTACCTCTTACAAGTGCTTGCATTTTTTGAAATAAACAAAATGTAATAGTAATATGAAAAAAACACACGCGCATAACTAACAAAAAAAGGGGAAAAATTTTTTGCCAACAACTTCTTCGACTTAAAACTTCAACCTGTAACCCCAGACAGGAAGACTAACAGATGCTACACTTTGCCCAAGGGTGATCTGGGAGCAGCGACAGCTAAGAGATAGCTCCATTACGTCTCAAGGAACGAATCCCCGTCACCGATGTAGTTGTATGTCATTATTTATTATCAAGGTTGGCAGTACGGTACGTTACGTTCAAAATTTACGTACCCGTACTTCAAAATTTTAACCGTACCGTACTAACGTAACGTACTTCGAATACATTTAACAAGCGTACCGTACCACGTAACGTACCAATGAATGGTTCGCTTAAAACGTACCGTACCTTAAAACGTACCGTACCTAAAATTACGTACCATACCGTACCTTAAAAACGTACCGTACCTAAAAATTACGTACCGTACCTACCTACCGCCATTCTTGGATGCACGCCAAATTAGCTAAGTGCTATTGCAATGCCTATAAATAGGTTAAAGTTTGCAATATGCGACCTGATCGGAAATTGAACCCTATACAAGTTTTCCAGCTACAATACGAACGTGGTGTCCTCGAAACTACCAAGTCGCCAGCGATGTTCTACCGTATGAATAGAATAGAACATATCGCATCCTACCTTGACTAGCGCGGTTATCATCAGTCTGGAAAAGCAATGTCCCAGTCAGGAACGGATCTACGGGGGGGGGGGGATGCATTCCCCCCGCCTGCCAACAATGCTTTGGATAAATAAAATTTTTCCATAATTTCGAACCTCTTCATTACAATAAGCCTTAGTCTTAGTCGCCTTAAGCACGCATAATCAAAACTGTGCGTAGAATACAAAATGCATTGTATTTGCTGAAGCACTCAAAAGTAGGGACCAAAAATATGAACAACCTTTGTCTGAAAATTGTACAAAAAGCGCTAAAATGGCCATTGCAGTATGCAAATTTTTGAAAATTTTCCGGGGGAGCATGTCCCCGGTCCCCCCTAGAGTTGTTTTTGTTACTTAAGTTGCTTAAAATTAACTCTGCGGGAAAAAAAACTACGCTTGAAAAAGTGACGAAATTTGGTGCCCTTCCCTGAAATAGATTTTGAATACGCCCCTGATACAAAACATTTTCAGAGGGCTTATGTACGGCCGTTTTCGAATCTAAACGTCTTAGTGTTTAGTTAACATTCAACTTAATATAAAATCACACCCCCCTCTAAAAAAATTTTTGGACCCGCCCCTGATCCCAGTCACACTGATCGATACAATTCGTGTGGGCGATCGGAACCGCAGCTAGCTCCTACGTTTTGTAAAAGCTGAGTAAACATTGGCCGAATTTTTCTTTTTTTTAATTGCTTTCCAAATACTGTAGGTTACGACAGAAAATAATGCTGCTCGGTGACAGTAGAACGTTATGAACAAGTCCAAACTTGTCCACTGAAATGCGCATTGCGTAAAATTTCTCTTATAAGCGTATTGGTAGTCTACACTCAGCACCCTACCGAGCCCTGTTTCAAGGAAGCCAGGACTACTAAAGGGACGCCAAAAGACCAAAAGAGACTTCTCCAATGACTTACCGGTAGCATCTTTTGTTGTGCTCATGAATCCTCTCTCAATGGAAATTCACGGTAGATGCATACCATGTATAATCGCGACCTGTTATTGTGAATTTGTAATGCCGCATATTAATATTCTAAATGAAAAATA
Organism: Trididemnum miniatum; assembly: GCA_964006365.1. NCBI lineage: Eukaryota > Metazoa > Chordata > Ascidiacea > Aplousobranchia > Didemnidae > Trididemnum > Trididemnum miniatum. Next base: position 11,163,623 of record OZ023252.1, read on the forward strand.
CTCTGTGTTGTGCTAGGCCCCAGAGGAGTTCTCTGTCCACTGACTGCTGGCCATAACTATTTGTATATAACATAAAAGTTTTGCAAGAGCATTAACCTTTTTTTGTCACAACCTTTTTTTATAATTACCAATTAATTTTCAGGGACAATCTAATTGTAACATTTAAAAATTGTATAATTGCATGCTTACGTGTTTTAATTCCTGCTTTGTGTTTCAATAACCTCGTCGGTTACTTTTATTTTTTTTTTTTACAAGTCCGTAGTTTCAAGATTACCGCCAGGACCAGTGTTGCCAACTTATTATGACAAAAATCCGCTAAATGAGACTTCAAAATCCGCTAAAATCCGCTAAACGTATGGTTGAAATCCGCTAAAAAATCCGCTAACATTTAAATTCACTAAAAGTGCTGAATTTATTCTGTTGGTCACCAAATATTTTAAAACACTCACGACGAAGAGCATACCAGCAAGAATTTTTTTACTCTTGCTGTACAGATAGAAAAAAAAAATTGCAAGAACTTTTAAACGTGAAAAGCATAAACTAATAGGCAATATTGAATCATGATTGAACCAACATACTTGTAGAAACCACTGTAACCATAAACACAACAATTCTCAAGAGTGCATCAACTCTGAAGTCGGTAAACGCCGTTACAATTCTCACAGGTTTAAAAAAGCCTACCAACATTTTCGCAGAAATCCGCTAAAAAATCCGCTGTACGCCAAATGTAAAAATTTTCCGCTAAACAGAAGCAAAATCCGCCAAATCTAGCGGATTTTCCGCCAAGTTGGCAACACTGGCCAGGACTGATGGTGTACTACACCTTATCAATTCTGTATCGCTGTGAATATAATTCATCATTCAGTGTTTTTGTCCCATCGGTTTTTGATCTTCTGTACTTCAGGTGGCAGCGACCTAAATGAGCTTTGCTCCCTTCGCCTTCTCCTATGCGCATATTTCCGAAGCTACAGAGTGTAATGTTACCGTTTACTTATGTTTGTTTTTGGAAATGTTGTACGTCAATAAAATCTTTGTTCTTCTTGTTCACAAAATTTTTCAATACCAAGTTACGTACCGTACCACATGGTACGGTACGTAAGGTACGTTTAGTACGCATATTTATAACACGTACCAACGTACCGTACCCGTACCTTAGCAATAATTACGTACCGTACTAGCGTACCGTACTTTTTGCCGAAAAATGGAGCGTACCGTACCGTACTTGCGTACCGTACCGTACCGTACTGCCATCCCTGTTTATTATTATTATTTTATTTTTATTATTGGCATATTTATCCTCCTATCACGAGAAAGCGATCAATGCGCTATACGAGCTCGCTTAGGAGTTGCCGGCCATCTGTCTACCACACCAAGATGGGGGAATTCCGTTAAGTGCCTTTCCCAACGGCACAACAAGTAAACTTGCCGGATTTCTCCACACTGTCCCTTAAATGTTGAACGTCAAGCAGGGAAGCTGTGAATACCAATTTTAAAGTCATTGGTTTGACCCGACTCGGAATCGATCCCCAAGTCTACCGATCCAGAAGCAGACGCTCTGTATCACTCGGCCATCTGAACGGTTGACCGAGACAACTCTTGAGATTGAGGACCTATTCTTTCATCTCCCCAAGTTGCTGCAAATCCGGTTCAGGAACCAGCACCTTTGTTGCTTAACCAGCTTCTGGAATCGCTGAGTAAGTAGCCAGCAAACGTTATTGTGAATGGTCTGGGCCTTAAGAAAGAAATGTTAAGTTTCAGTGATTGTGGGAAGTGACGTCAGGCCACGTGACCAATCTTATTCTACAGACCAGCAAACCTCGTCTATCATAGCCTCGACCATTTTTTTTGCACAATGTGCCAATGAGGCGAAAGCTCTAGAATTTTCTTTTTCTGAAGCAATGTGTTATATGTGAATTGTGAAGAATGGATTGGCTAGTTTATAGTTTTGAGTGTTAAGTTGTAGCGTTGTAGGGTTTGGCATTTGGATTAGGGCTTGGTGTTCACATTATATTATCAGCAGGTTAATTTGCAATGATTGGGGTTTGGGTTGAATGTTAAGGATCAGAATTTGGGATGTTTAAGGGGTACTGGACTACTGGTACCAGTATTAGGCCTACTGGGATAACGCATCGGTATTTATGTTTGGCATAGGAAGGAGACCAGTGAATTGATTCAATGAAATGAACCTCTATTAGCCGGGCGTTGTTGAGATCATACCGTATGGAAAATATGGTAATCGGAATCGCTAGTGCGCATCAAGGACGTACCGGTACATTTCCCTATGGTGTGATACGGTATGATCTTCACAAGACCCCATTAACCTACCAACTTAGCACTTGGTAGAGTAGTAAAATTTCAAGTAATGGGGGCTAGTTTATTTGAAACTGTGAGTTTTGTGCAGTACATCTTTTTGCTACCTGAGAATTGTGGACTGTGAAGTGTTGATTAATTTCAATTAAACTGTTGTATTTGTGACTATTGTTTTTTGTTTAGCGTGAGAAACTTTGATTCGGTTCCTTGGTCTATTTAATCTGCATTACTGGTAATGAAAGCTTGATTGTATTTGTATTTAGCAAATAAAACTGATTTATGTTCAGTGCAAAAATATTAGTGTTGGGAGTTTGAGCAAGAAATTAATTATATCATTCAAAAATGCTACACTTTTCATTTTTACAGATGAACTGATGATTTTTTTCGAAATTTTGGTATATATTTGGTATATTTTTGATACCATATTTTGGTATATATTTGGTATATAATTTGGAACATTTTGGCATATTTCACTCTGCAAAACCTGGCAACCCTGATCGGCACTCGGCAGTTTCAGCACATCGAATTCGGAATGCGGATCGTGGAACCATAAAAGCAAAATAGTGCTTGGTAACACACATGGGGCTTGTGCATTTGTCACAGTGTCACTTGTTAGGTTGGTGTCAGGTGTCATAACTCATGATTTTCATCCATTCAAATATACCGATTAACTTAGCCGATGAAATTACTACATAGCGCACCATTAGCATGGTCCATAGATGCCTGCACTGTTCCCTAGATAAGTTTTTAGCAAGTGCGAATTTGCCCAAAAATGTAAGGGGGGTCAAAGAAAGTTGAGTCAATTTTGGCCTCAAATTGCATGAGACTTTTGTTTCACATCAAAGTAATGAACACCTTGATTCTAATTCCAACAAAAAATCACCATTCCATTGTCCAGTCAGCAAGCTTTGAAAAATAAAACAAAATTTTGCCCGAAATTTATCATTTTTCTCAAATTTCGCACCTTAGAGGAAACAAACAGTGCATGACTGGCGCTCAGTGCTGGTAGATCTGCTAATTATAGGCCAGCTTAGTATCTACAGTAGATCAACTTAAGAATGTGTGGTGCGGATACTGGTACAGGGTAACCTGTTCGAGTACTGGAAGGTTTTTTGTCTGTAAAGTTAACTGGTTAGTGAAGAAAACTATTAGTGTTGTTAGCCAGTAGCTGTGGGCATTGGCGTAGCCCAGAGCCACGGGAGGGGTTTTGGGGGTTACAACCCCCCATTCTGCCATTGAGTCTCAAATGACGTCATGCATAATCGAAGCTGTGCGAACAAAATGCATCATTGGTGAAGCGCTCAAAGTTAGGGGCCAAAAATATGACAAATTTTTCTTAATATGACAAGGCATAAGCTGAACAATGTTTACAAAATTTGGATTTGGCCTCTTTAGGTTATTCAGCATCTACCAAAGTGAAAAACCTCCCCAAATTAACCATTACGCACATTCCTTTAGACTTGCTTGAGAATGACTCAAATGTTAAGGAAAAGTCTGACTTGGAGAATGAAAGAGCTTGCATAAAAAATTGCATTTTGCAAAAAAGCACGGAAATAATGAATCTTTGCAACCTTGGTCACACTCTTGATGTTATCTACTTAAAAAAGTTTGATGATTCCATTAACATTGGAATAAAAGTATCTCCATCTATTCGAGATTGGATTCTGCAAAGGGGTTTTCTTTTTATTGGCAATACCTGCTGCCCAGCCATAGATCGCTTGATTGTAAAACAATGTTTTCATTGCCAAAAGATTGGACATGTATCAAGAAATTGCCCATCTAAATCAGATCCACCCATCTGCTTATATTGTATGGATGCTCATCGCTCTGCAACATGTCCCACAAAAGTAAATCCAACTACCTACAAGTGTGCTAACTGCAACAATCACAGAGTTTACTCCATGCATTCCAATCATAAGTCTAATTCGTTTGACTGTCCTTTCATTCAATTAGAGTTCTCCAAGTTGCAACAAAATATTGAGTATTCTTCAAAAAACGCGATTTAAGATTGGGTTCTCAGAGTTCTACCTTAAAAAATGACTTTTTGTACAATTCCCAAACAATAACTATTGGGCTCTTTAATGCACGTTCACTGTGTAATAAAATACTTGAGGTTGTGGAACTGATGGAGCATTCCAGTGTGGATATTTTGTGTGTAACAGAGACTTGGTTGAAAATTAATGATAAAGCCAAGTTTTGTGAAATTCATGAACTTGGTTATTCAATTGTTAGCCAACCAAGAGTTGGTCGAGGTGGTGGTGTCGCTTTCCTCTTTAAATTTGGCTTTCCTCTTAAACACAATCGAACACAAAAATTCAAGTCCTTTGAAGTCACTGAGGCAGTAATATCTAATCATACTGAGAGTATTCGTTTGTGTCTCATATATAGACCAGGTACTTCCTTCAAAAACAAAGATAGTGTAAATTGCTCTACGACCATTCTTTTCCTACAAGAATTTGAGGTTTATCTCGATGAAGTTGCAACAAAACATGGAAAGCCTCTTGTGTGTGGTGATTTCAATTTTCACCTTGAAAAGGAGTCTGACAGTGAAGGTAGAAAATTTTCCACTTTGATCTCGGACCATGATTTTTCACTTGCTATTGATTCACTCTCGTCTCCCACTCACTGCAGTGGTGGTGTACTTGATGTGTTCATCATTTCTCGGAACATCTCTGATACTGTGCATATCTCACCTGTTGCTGTCGTCAATGACACTGCAACTTCATCAGATTACCACCTTGTCAAAACGACACTACAGTTTGATGTAAGTAATTGTTTTGCTAGTAACTGGCAAGAGAAAACTACCAGAGAATTAAATAATATTGACATGACCAAATTTAAAGCTGATCTAATTGACAGCAATATCTCTACTACTGTTAATAATTGCATGGATCCTTCTGAAGCTTCAAACCATCTTCATGAAGTCCTTGCCATGGTCCTTGACAAGCATGCTCCAATTATCACAAAGTATTATAAATTAAATCGAAATCCTTGGTGGAATGCGAAATGTCATGGAGCAAGAAGAAAACGTCGTGCAGCTGAACGCCTATTTAAAAAGAATCGTTCTTCCTTTAATCGCAAGCTGTACTATAATGCTTGTGCTGAGGCGAAGTCGGTTTACTCAAAGCAGAGAGAATCTTTTTATATATCTAAATTACAGCTGCATCAAGGTGATACACGAAGCACATACCGTGTGGTGAATATGCTACTTGATAAACAATTCGGCAATGGTATTAACTCAGGTGGTCCTAATAATGATTATGACATTGCTTGCAGCTTTGCTGACTTCTTTAATGACAAAGTTAAAGACATTTCCGATAAGATTAAATCTCAATCATTAGCCTGTACTTCACTATCTAGCGTATGTGCTATTAATTCTAGTCTTGAGGATGCTGGGGCTATGACTCTTTCAGAGTTTGAGTCACTATCAGCACCTGATCTGAGTGAGATAATAAGTGGTATGCACTCTAAGACATGTGAACTAGACACTTTACCCACTGCAATTTTGAAAACTTGTTTGGATATTTTGATAATGCCCATTCTTCAAATCGTTAATCTGTCTCTGAGTAGTAGTATTTTTCCTGATCATTTTAAGCATGCTTGTATCAGACCATTGCTAAATAGTCCTACTGCCGACCAGGACGCTATCAAAAATTATAGACCCATCAGCAATTTGTCATTTCTTTCTAAGGTAATAGAAAAATGCGTATATAATCAAATTATGCCATATCTGATGTCTAATGATTTATTTGGTGTTTTTCAATCTGCATGTAGGCCATATCACAGTTGTGAAACTGCACTGGTTACAATTCATAATGACATAGAGACTATGCTTGACTCGAAATTAAATGTTGCTCTTTTAACTTTTGATCTATCAGCTGCCTTTGATACTGTTAACCATCACCTCTTGCTTAAAAAACTGCATTTTCAATTTGGTTTTTGTAATAACGTTTTGGCATGGTTTGACTCGTATTTGTCAGGTAGGAATTATTATGTGAAAGTGAATAATTCTTCTTCTTATGATGTTGAGTCCATGTCCGGTGTTCCCCAGGGTTCCATTTTGGGCCCAGTCTTATTCAGTTTATATGTCCGTGACGTTGAACAGATTGCACATCAGCACAATTTCTCAATTCATATGTATGCTGATGATATACAGTGTTACTTTGGGTTTTCTAGCGATACACCAAAATCTGTTGTTATCCATCGTATTCAGTGTTTTGTTTCTGATTTAAAGTCTTGGATGAATGCCAATTTTTTGATGCTTAACGAGCTTAAAACCAACTTTGTTGAATTTGCACCATCCCTTAAAAACAGCATTAAAGTAATTCATGGACTAAATCTTAGTGATAATCTTCCACTTTCTTCTTCTTCCTCTGTTAAAAGTTTGGGTGTACTAATTGATGACAAATTCAGTCTTGTAAATCATATAAACAATGTTGTGAGTGTATGTTATTGCAATTTGAGGAACCTTGGTAGAATTGCTTCCAAACTGTGTATGAAACTCAAGATTCAATTAATTCATTCAATGATACTCTCGCATTTAGATTATTGTAATGCTTTTTTCTATGGTCTACCTGGTTATTTACTAAACAAGCTCACTAAAGTATTATATGCTGCTGTTCGTTTTGTTTTTAGTTTTAAATTTTCTCAACGTCGTTGTCATATGTTACCATTCTTGAAATCTTTGCATATTCTGCCTATTAATTTTAGAGTTAAATTTAAAATTGCTCTTTTAGTTTTCAAATGTTTAAAGAGCTGTGCTCCTAAATATCTTCAACAATTGGTTATGCTACGAAAACCGTCTAGTGTGTATCATTTTAGGAACAATTGTGATAACTTCCTGATCGAAAAAACACTCGAACCAACATATGTGAAATATAAATCAGCCTTTTCATACTCTTCTGCCACTGTCTGGAACAGTTTACCGTTAAGTGTTAGGGAAGCTGACAGTATTGCACAGTTTAAAAGTCAATTAAAATCATATTATTTTGAATTAGCATTTTCTGATGTACCAGATATCTGATTGTTTGTATATGTCTTTGTGTTTTCTGAATATCTGTATTTTACACCTCACTGTGTAAAGTTGTTTGCTCTTCTTGACTCACTTGTGTAATTTTTGTCTTCTGTTGATTTTTGCTTTTAAGTGCCCCCTAGTTAGGTGTTGATATGTTATCTCTCCTTAGGGGGTTTACAAATTATTTGTTATTATTATTATTATTATTAAAAATTGTTCAAAAGCACTAAAATGGCCATTGCAGTATGCAAATTTTTAAAATTTTTTCCTAGGGAGCATGCTCCCGGACCCCTTAGAGTCGTTTTTGCCACTTAAATTTTTTAAAATTAACTCTGCTGGAAAAATACGTTTGAAAAAAGTGACAAAAATTGATGCCCCCTCCCAGAAAAAAATTCTGATTATGCCCTTGACATGAAACATTTTCAAAAGGCTTATTTACGTCTGTTTTCGAGTTTATACGTCTTTGCATTTAGTTAACATTTTACCTAATTCAAAATTACATGTACCCTACCACAACTTTTGGGATTCGCTCCTGTATACAACGTATGGTCAAAAATGGTGTCATTTTTAACCGCCTCCCCCATTGCAAAATCCTGGCTCTGGGCTACGGTAGTGGCTGTGGGCTTAGCAGCTTAGTGTGTAAGTGAAGTTAGTGTTCAATCTGAATTTTGAGGTGGAGTTTTGGTAAAAAGTCACAGTTGTTTGGACTGGAGCATAGGCCTAATTGCAGTTTTACCTACAGCTAACACCACCACTATTTTGAAAATGTTTTTTTTGTTGGATTTGTGTATGCGGTACAGTAATTTTATCCAAGTGGCATTACTTTTTACTATGCCATTAAAGTTGTGTTTAATCTGAATTTTGAGCAGTGCTTTCTACAAGTTTGTGTTGATTTTCACTATTGTTAAGCGTGATGGCAATTTTATCTGAAATTATCGTACGGTATAGTATGCTTGTTCTTTGTTTGATATTGTCAGTAGCCATTTGTGTTTTTTTGTTTTTTTAAGCTTTTGAAATTGTTTTATCTGTTGATTTCAATGTCTCACGTTTTTATCAACATGTGTTTTTGTAAGCTTTTGAAATTGTTTTATCTGTTAATTTCAATGTCTGACGTTTTTATCAACCTGAAATTACTAAGCTTACATGAAGTTAGTAGTTTTAAGTTCTTGGTAGCATTTGCTCTGGAGGCTAATCACATCTCATAAACGAAAATTGTGTTTTTTTAAGCTTTTGAAATTGTTTTATCAGTTAATTTGTGTTTTTTTAAGCTTTTGAAATTGTTTTATCTGTTAATTTCAATGTTTTTTTAAGCTTTTGTGTTTTTTTAAGCTTTTGAAATTGTTTTATCTGTTAATTTCAATGTTTTTTTAAGCTTTTGTGTTTTTTTAAGCTTTTGAAATTGTTTTATTAAGCTTTTGAAATTGTTTTTGTTTTTTTAAGCTTTTGAAATTGTTTTATCTGTTAATTTCAATGTCTGACGTTTTTATCAACCTGAAATTACTAAGCTTACATGAAGTTAGTGGTTTTAAGTTCTTGGTAGCATTCGCTCTTGAGGCTAATCACATCTCGTAAACGAAAATTTTGTGACTTTGAGTAATCATTTGATTTTTTTCGGAGTTTAAAATTAGAAACAAACACATTATAGTTTATTTTTGGAAAGTCTATGTAGTTCAAAAGTCATGACTGTTGATTCAGATGTGATAACTGACTTCAATTTGGCATAAAAAGTCATCAAAAGTTTGATTTTGTAAACTTGTGATTTTGAGTCCAAATCTTGTGATTTTTTTTCAAAAATCTTGTGATTTTTGAAAATTTGCTGTGGCAGCATTGCTTGTAGTGTTTTCAAGTACTTCGTAGTTGGTTTAAAAGCACCTAGCAGCTTAGCGGTGTTTTCAATTACCTTGTGGTTGGTTTAAAAGTAGGGTGGGGTGGGGTTGAACTGGTAGTGCTGGTAAAATTGGTATATAATGAAAATTCCCCAACAACTCTCTACTACAAAGCAGTTAAAACTTTTTATTTATGTTTATTAAAACTCCTTAATGTAAAGCACTTTTGAGTGAAATCTTTTTAAAATATGACCTTTGCTTTTTTTGTAAAGCCTTAATAAAAAAATTGAATGAAAAATTTCAGTACTTTTTATTCATGAATATATTTTTTGTTACTGCATATATTGCATTCTTTTTTCTTTTTAATTTACATTACACCTTAGTAGTTTCAGTTGCTGAGATGCCAAGTTAAGGTTTGTTTCATGAAGTGAAATATTGGAAATCGAGGTAAAGTTGTTATACCAAACTTACCCCAATTTTTTATGAGTGGTAAAACTACTATAACAAAATTATCCTTCACAATATGTTGGGGTAAAATTGGTATATTTTTGTTTGCTTTCTATATTAAGTTTCCTGTAATGTTGAAGAATTTAGGAAAAGCAACTGCTAAAATGTTTGCATTGCAGATAGTATTAAGAGAATAATCCTTGTAGGAAGTAAAATTAGATTGAATTTTAAATAGTGCATGATGCCTCGAGAGTACATAAAGAAAAAGAAAAAAAATATTCTGATGAAGACTTAGAAAAAGCACTGGCAAGAATAAAGAATGGGGAGACATACTACAAATTAGCTAAAGAAACCCAGATACCTAAGGAGACTTTGAGATACAATATAGTACATTAAGTAAAGAGAAGAGGATCAGGTAGACCAACAGTTCTATCACAAGAAGGAGAAAAAGATGTGGTTCAGTCAGCCATTTCTTTAGCAGAAGCTGGCTTCCCGATGGATAGAACAGATGTAAAATTATTTGTGCAGTCATATCTCAATGCAAAAGGCAGAGAAGTGGGCCAGTGGAAAGACAACATACCAGGAAAAGAATGGATGATTTCATTTTTAAAAAGACATGAAAAGGAAATTAGAAGCAGAAAGCCAGAATTGTTAACGAAGCAGAGGGCTGAAGGACTCACCAAGGAGACAGTGGAAAAGTTTTTTGATATGTATGAGAAGGTTTTAAGAGAAAATGATTTGCTGAGTTCTCCTGAAAGAATCTATAATATAGATGAGACAGCTCTAAATACAGATCCACGTAGCTCCAAAGTTTTGGTACGAAGAACTAGTAAGACATCCTATTTGAAATCTGCAAGTGGTGGAAAGACCTGTTACACAGCTTTATTTTGTTGTTCTGTCACTGGAAACTATATATGCCCAATGATTATCGAAGCAGTGGTTGTGGATTGATGTCTTCATGGACAGAAGGGGGACCAAGTGATTGTAAATTTCGGGCAAAATTTTGTTGGGCTTGCCCAAATTTCAAGGCAAGTGGACTCTTCCCAGTTGACAGACTATGTGCAAGGAAAAAGTGTTTGGATTATATTCCAGAGAGCAGCATTGGTGATGTTGCTGTGAGTGCTATACGACAGGCTGTTGCAGATGTAATCATGCCTCAAATGTCAACGGAAACTGTGAGTACCATGAAGCAAAGAAAAAAGACAAGAAAGAGAGTGCAAATGAAATATGGGGAGGTACTAACATCACCTGAGTCAATGAAGAGACTAAAGTTGCATGAACAAGAAAAGTCAGAGAAGTCTAAAAGAAAAGCAATGAAGAGAAAAGTTTTTCAGAACAAAGCAGAAACCTCAAAGTCCATTGCTTCACAAAGCTATGATCAAGGTCGTGAGGAAACCATTAAATCAAGTGCAAGTGAATCTGTTTCTAGTATTGGTAGCAAAATGAAAGGTATTTTGGCAACTCCGGCAGCCTCTCTGCAGATTGATGACTTTGTTGTGGTTTGTTATAATGATCGAAAGTACCTTGGGCAAATAGAACGCAAAAATAATAACAGCTTTCTAATCAGTTTTTTACAGCATGTAAAATCTTCCATCTATGTTGGAGGGTTGTTTGCATTTCCCAGTTTTAAAGATGTGGCATACGTAAAAGAAGCTGACATCTTTGGCCAGGTTGATCCACCTGAGCCCAAACATCGAGACACTTTTCTCTTCAATGTTAATGCACATTTGTGGTAGCTAGATATGGTGGTGTAAAAGTTGGTCAACTTTAAGCATAAAATGTATCTTAAGCACATCATCACTATTAATCACCTTTCGCTTTAAGTCATTTAATAAGAATAACCTGGATTCAACAAAATGCATAATTTAATGCCGTAATTCTGTATATATATAACTGCCATTTTATGAAAAGAGGATTAATTCCATACATAAACCTCTCATAAAATGCACTCTATCGGATAATCATGTGTGGCAGTCCAGTGTTTTGTGATTTATTCGTTAGTTCCAATTGTTCATTATAGCTTTTTTTAATAATTCGGTGAAACTGCTATTGTTTCTTGCACCAACTGTTTTTTTTTATAGTCTCCATATACCAATTTAAGACAATCAGAAGGATTAAACCACTAGCTATGGAATCAGTATTAGTTTTACTGCAAATTTCCAATATACCAATTTTATCCCAATTTGTTGGGGTAAAATTGGTATACAAATTTTCAAAAAAAATATAACTTAAAAAAAGAAAATAATACAATTTAACATGTGTATTAGAAAGAGATAGCCATCAATGCTACAATGAACAAAAAATATTTTAAAATTGCTTTGTGTTTACTTTTATTTTAAAGATGGAACATTGAAAATATACCAATTTTACCCCATCTGACCCTACCTTGTAGGCCTAGTTCCTTGTAGTGTTTTTAAGCGTTTTGTAGATTTAAAAGTAGGCCTACCTTGTAGTTCCTTGTAGTGTTTTCAAGTACCTTGTCATTGGTTTAAAAGTACCTTGTAGTTCCCTGTAGTGTTTTCAGCTACTTTGTACTTCGTTTGAAAGTATCTTGTAGTACTTTGCACTGTTTTCAGTACCTTGTAGTTCCTTGCGGTGTTTAGTATGACCGAAATTAGTAGTATCTAAGCAGTTGTATGATAGTACAATGTTTTCATTTTCTTGCAAAACAGAGAATATTAGGCTAGATAATAATCGCTGGTTTTAGAAAGTGTTGTTTATTGCAGTCTAAGATGTGTTTTTATATACCATACTTTTTGTCTTGTTGCGTTTTAGTGAGATATATTTTGTAAGCATTGTTTTAATAAGTGTTAAATCTAGCTGCTAGACTTGTAATTTCATTTTAATACAATGAGTACTAGTGCTGATTTTGGTATTGCAAAAATTTTGGACCTGAGTTTTTCCAAATCCCAGGAACTTTTGAAGCACATTAAATTTCTTGGTGTGGATAAAGAGGAACATTTGAAGCACATTACTGTTGAAGATTTGACGGAAAATAATTTGCTCAACCGTATTCAAGCTCGAATGCTAATTAAACATTGGCAAGAAGGTTAGTATTGAACCATAATCCCCTCTTAATTTAGATTTAATTTAAAAATTGAGTTGAATGCTGTATATGTAACGATCTTTCGAAACGCCAATCCCAACTACCTCTCGAAACTCTCGATCGTCACAGGACTCGTGAATGATATTTCGCGGTTTCTATTATCATTTATAAACACATTCAATATATGACAGAAACAAGGAATAACATTTAAATAAGCAAGATATACACTAAACAAACTAAAACAGGGGTATAAGTACTAGTAAGCGCAACTAAGTTTAATAGTAACAGTTTATATTAGTTAAGCTAGTATAAGCCGATGCAACGCTAAACAATTATCAACCATAGTATACAAACTCACCAGAGAATTTCTCAGCAGTGGGGGCGATCCAGGACAAAGATACTACACCAACAATAGGAAATAGTATTGCACTATAACTTTGAGCAATGAAGGCTCGGGATGTAATCCAAGAAATGTATAACTTAATTTCATACACTATAGAATGAGCAGCAGCTCGGGAGCAATGAAAGCTCTGGTAAAGTTATAAAAATTTTCGATTAAGTGATTCGGTCTTCACGTAAAAAATTTCTTATAGCTTCGACACTGCACTCTCAACGTGCAGGCAGCTCGTTTCATCGTACAACACAGCAATGTCAGTTGAGCAACCAAAAAAAAAATTATTCACAAATTCGGCGCGTAATCACGCAGCTTAGTGAGTTGTAAAGGTCATCGCCCTTTTTACAAGCAGCTATCAGTTCTAGTCTCGACCACGTTAACAGATACCAAGACTTGGAATCGATTCCCTGGTAGTAAAGTTCACATTAAACTTGTGACAGCGTAACACATTCCCCCCAAATGCGTACTCAGGTGTGCATTTCAATACAACAGAAATGAGCTGGAGCAACAAATTTCATATCAACATAAAGATAACACTAACAGAAGTAATTATGCGTTGTGCCTTTCTAATATCGAGCACAGCTTCGAAATGGGTCTAGTAAGTACATTACTTTGCGTTTTCACTTGAACAGTGCGAACTAACCCACGTCTATCGGGAAAAGTTTTAACAATTCTTCCCAGAACCCACTTAGACCTTTGCTGCAGATCCTCGGCAAGAAGCACAATGTCGCCGACTTCGAAGTTTTTTGAAGCCTGGAACCATTTTTGTCTATTATTTAGGTTCGGCAGAAATTCTTTGAGCCAGCGACGCCAAAACTGGTTGCTTAAGTACTGAATTTGAGCCCAGCGTCGACGAGCATAGCAGTCATTCTCGTCAAATAATCCTGGTGGCAAATTGGGATTATCCCTGAATAGAAGAAGATGATTAGGTGTCAGAGGGCTGTCTGATTTAGCATCAAAGAGAACTGGTACAAGAGGTCGTGAGTTAATGATCGACTCGACCTCTGTGATCAGAGTAACTAGACCTTCATCATTCACAGTTTGGGTTTCAATTAAAGACTTTAAAATTTTGCGAATCGAACGAATCATGCGCTCCCACGCGCCCCCCATGTGACTTGCGTATGGAGGATTAAATTTCCACTTTATTTCAAGCTGAGAGCAATAATCGTTTAATTTCCTTTGATCCAAGGATTGCAAAGACTCACGTAAGATCCGTTCGGCACCGATAAAGTTGGAGCCGTTATCACTGTGAATTTCAGCTGGTTTTCCTCTTCGGGCAATAAACCGCCGGAGGGCATTAAGAAAAGAGTCCGTAGATAAGGAGTGTGAAATTTCGATGTGTATAGCTCTCATTGTCAAGCAGGTAAAAACACACCCATACCTTTTCACTAAACTGCGACCTTGTTTGACCATAAGTGGACCGAAATAATCAATACCTACGCTGTGAAAGGGTGGTTTGTCCGATTGCAATCTGCAAGCTGGAATGTCGGCCATCAACTGTTTCCCTACAACTGCATTGCGCTTCTTACATTTTATGCACTTACCTATGCTCTGGCGGACAGCTGCACCACCTTTCACTATCCAATATCGCCTTCGAATAGATGCCCAGGTGTGACTTGTGCCTGAATGACCAACTTCGACGTGATGTTGCCGTATGACAAGTTCTGTAATGTGAGAATGCCGGGGCAATATAATCGGGTGTTTAACGTCATCGTCAACCGGGGCTTGAGCAATTCTTCCCCCGACTCTTAAAACACCGTCAACTGAAATGGGTCGAAGTTTTTGCATAAACCGAGGTAAGGGTTTTGATTTAGCATGCAGTGAACTGATTGTTGGAAATAAGTAAGGAAAATGTCGATGTTGTACATACTTTATTATTGATAACTCAGCATTTTTTAATTCTTCAACCGTAAGTTCGTTAGTTGAAATAAACTTCTTACTTACTTTACGGTGACGCAAAGTAGAGATAAATTTGAGAATCCAGGCGACCACTCGCTTTAACTTGTAAAAGTTGGAATAGCGGTTAATAAGACGATCAATAGAATTGCCGTCAGTAACATGCAATTTTACAGTAGAATGGACGGCATGCTCTTTCACTGAAAATTCAGCGGGTGCTTCTGATGTTGAAATGTGCAAATCGGGCCAATCTGATTCAGAACTGAGCAGAAACTTAGGGCCTTTTAACCAACTTTCTGTATTCAAAGTGTTAGCTGGTAACCCCCTGGAGGCGGAATCAGCTGGATTTAGAGTAGATGGTACATGCCGCCATCGATTCACATCGCTGTTTGTTTCAATGACAGCTAATCGATTGGCAACGAAGACCGGGAATCGCTTGGCTTGATTCCGTATGCAAAATAGAACTGCAGTGGAGTCCGTCCAATAGAAGGAGTCAGAACCTGCAGGTAGGGTAAGTTCCTTTCTAACTAGCACATCTAATCTAACTGCAAGTACTGCTGCAGTTAATTCCAGTCTAGGTATTGACACAGCCTTGATTGGAGCAACTCGACTCTTTCCCAAGAGGAAGGAACAAGACACGTTACCCGCATCATCGATTAGCCTTAAATACGAGGATGCGCCATACGCGTAACAGGATGCATCTGCAAAGTTGTGTATTTGGACAACGGCAATGGGACCAAAACTGTCTGGTTTGAAGCATCTTTCTATCTGAACTTCATTCAAAGCGGAAAGCTGAGAAAGCCAGCTTGTCCAGCGTTCATTTTCTTGTTCGTTTATATGTTGATCCCACTCTGCCTTTTGTTTACATAAAGACTGCAGAATTAATTTACCTTCCAAAGTTACTGGTGCAGCAAACCCCAGCGGATCGTATAGACTTGCAATGGTAGAAAGAATTCCTCTTCTGGTGCAAGGTTTTTGAGGTAAATTTACGTCAAATGTGAACTTATCTTCCTTCACACGCCATTGAACGCCTAACACTCTGTCGTTTGAAGAGCCGTCTAGAAGATGCTGAGCTTTCTTCGACCTTTCTGCGTTTGGTATAGCGTCCAGAACTTTAGTATCATTAGTAGTCCATTTTGTCAGATTAAATCCACGACGAGCAAGTAGTTCCTTTAGTTCTTTTCGTGCTGTTATAGCCTCTTCGACAGACGGAAAGGACACCAAACAATCGTCCACATAAAAATTATGATGAACAATTTCAGCTATGGATGGTTTGTGTTGATGGCCAAATTCAACTGCAGTTTGCCGCAAAGAAAAGTTAGCGCAGCTAGGTGAAGATGTAGCACCGAAGATATGCACTAACATTTGATGGATTTCTGGCTCGTTACGCATATCGCCATTTTCCCACCAAAGAAAGCGCAATGCATTAATATGAACAGGGTCTACTTTAACCTGGTGGAACATTGATTCCACGTCTCCCATCAGTGCAATTTTCTCCTTACGGAAACGAATGAGAACTCCTGTCAAGGTATTCATTAAAGGCGGACCAGCCATCAGTGCATCGTTTAAAGAAACGCCATTATATTTCGCTGCGCAGTCAAACACTACGCGCACTTTATCAGGCTTGTGGACATTAGTCACTGGGTGATGAGGAAGATACCAAGTAATGTCCTTATTATTCGTTATTTCATTTTGAGGTACTTTCCTTGCGTAGCCTTTCTTTAGGTAATCGTTGATAACCTTGGTATACCTTTCTTTCAAGACAGTGTCCTTCATCAGGCGTTTCTTCAAACTGAAAAGACGTCGTTGGGCTAAGGGCAAGTTGTTAGGTAATCGATTTTTGCAATTTTCTTTCCACAACAAAGGAAGTTGGTAATGACCGTCCGCTTCACTTATTGAAGATTGCATGATCTTGTAAGCATGACGGTCTTCCTTGGAGTTAGGAGTATCAAACGTAGACGTGCCATCGTCAAACTCAGTTTTCCACATTTTTTCGATCGTTTCATTCAAGTATACGTTTCCTTTACTTAAAAAATTAACTTGACAGTTACGGTTAAAGGAAGGTGATAACGAAGGCCCAAGAAGGGACCAACCCAGAGGAGTTTCTATGGCACATGGAGTGCCTCTTGGACCTTTGCGAGAATTGGAAATGCAAAAGAGTTCGGGTACATCAGCCCCTATCAAAAGATTAACGCACGAATGCGGAAGAGTGTCCAGCTTTACACCAGACAAATGTGGCAGCTTGAGTGCTTCACTCTTTACCGGAATTACGTTCGGTTGGACAGGTATTTCTTCAATAGAATGAACACTGGGCAGAGTAAATGACATCTCATCGTGCAAGCCCGATACAGTTAGCTCACAGGACGTAGCTTTATATCCTTTTGAAGTACCAAGGATAGTTTTAAGGTTTAAGTGCTCATACGGGCCAGAAATATCTAGAGCTTCTACTAATGATTTGTCGCAAAAAGAATGAGTGGAGCCTTGATCTAAAAAGGCATAAGTGGTAACACACTTGCCATTGTAAGTGACTTTGACAGGTATTATGCACAAATAAACACTTGATTCACTTAAACTCCTCTGTGACCTGTTCGCGAAAGCACATGTAGCAGGAATGTCAACGCCGATTCCTACCGTTGACGTGCCTACATCCCGAGATGTCGACTTCTCTTTACCATCTGATGCCGGCCTGTGTAGTATTGTGTGATGGAAGGATCCAGTGCAACCTTCTATTGCACAGGTTTTGCTTCGTTTGCATTCTGGAGTTCTATGTTTGGAACTCAAGCACTTGTGGCACAGTTTGGAAGTCTTAACAAACTCACTGCGTTTTTGTACAGAAATGTTTTTAAACTTTCCGCAGTCTGGCAATTTGTGGTTGCTGTCCTTACAAAACCAACAGCAACCTGGCGGGAGTGGGGTATTAGGCTTGAAGGTTTTAGAAGAAGTTGAAGTGATAACTCCATAAGACGAAGCCTTTATTTTGGTTGTAGCTTTAGTAGACTTGATGCTTAAAGAACGCATACCAAAGAGAGAATTTAGCTCTAGCGACTCTTGGGAAACAAATTCCACAAATTGGGAGAAATTGGCTAATAGTCTTGTCGAGTTTTCGATCTGGACAGACCTTTTTACCCAGCGTTTTCTGAGATCGAAGGGTAGCTTGCTTACTAATTCTGATAGAGTATCTAGAGAATCCAAGCTTGTATATCGCCGAATATTCCTGATAATTATGGTAGTTTTTTCAAGTAACTCGGAGAAACACTTCAATTGTTTTGCGTCTCCTGACTTTATCACGGGAAAGTTTTTCAACTTTCGTTCACACACATCCGAGATAATCCAGGGTGAGCCATATTCCTTCTGTAACTTGTTTTTGGCTAACAAGTAACAATTATCCGCAAAATCAGCAAAGTGTTCAATGCGATCCCTAATAGAGCTATCACAGTGTTGAAGAAGAAGGGAAAATTTCATCCTTTCATCTTGTATTCTTGGCTCAATATGAATCTCAAAGTTATTAATGAAAGATTTAAACTCTAGAGGATCTCCACTAAACTTCGGGAATTCGGGCCTGGGTAGAAACATGCCATCGTAGCTCACTGTCGGGTTCACAAGGTATGGAAAGGATGGACGATTTTCGTACTCATGTTGGAATCTTGAAGATGCATTAGGGTACAAAACGGAAGGTTCCTTCTGCTTGTTTGAAGCTGAATAAGCTTGATCTGGCAAGGGATTAGAGAATGAGCTCACTGGAAATGGTTGTGTAGTATTTAAGTTGAGAGGAGGTTGAAAATGAATTTGAGAAACATCTGCAACAACGTGTGAATTAGACACAGATGCTCGTTCGTTCAAATTTTCTTCCAATATTTTATGAGAAGAAATGTTAGCCATGGGCTTCGAGCTGGATGGAAATGGCTGGCTGTCAGACTGATAGGGAAAGGCAGGTATAGTAACGCCTTTCTGACTGAAGCAAGGTCGTGATTGGCACACGGAGGAAACAGTTTGAGGTATGATTAAAGGTTTGCTACGTGAGATAGAGGGAATTAACTGCTTTGTAAGCGGGGCAGGATTAACAGGTAAGTTTATAGCAGAGTAAGGAGGATAAAACTTGTCAAAGTTATTAGGGTTTAATGTCACTTCTTTCGTGCTATGAGAAGTGGGAGGTTGGGAAAATCGGACTGAGCTGTGAACTAAACAAGAATCAGCATTTGTCAGATAAGTAGAAGGACCTGGTTGACCTTGAGGTTTTGAAACACTGTGAACAGTAACTGTGCCATCTGTGACTATAGATCCTTTGTCAAGCACCCTTTCTGTACGTGTTTGCGATGTGACCATAGACTTAGATCCTTTATCCTGCACCTTATCTGTGTGTGATGTGACCTTATTAGGCAAGACCTTGGGCCGTTGGTGGGGCAACTTACTGAAAGAAGTTTTAATGCTTCTTCCTGAATGAGTTGAGGAACTATTACTCCACACCTCACACTCGACCTCTGCAATTGCAATTTTGCGTCTTGCCTCTCTCTGTTCAATTTCAAGAACCATGAGCCTGTGCTCCTCCTCTTGGCGTCTTTGTTCTTCTGCCATGCGTCTTTGTTCTTCCGCCCTTTCCTCTAAATGTGCAGCTTCTAATTGTGCAACTCTTAACTTGGCTTCAGCTGCTAAACGTTTAGCTGAAGCATTAGAAGAACCAGTATCTCGTGACCTTCGTTTGGATGTAGAAAGAAGAGTACAAGATTCATCATTTTGAGTCAATAACTCTGTTGTTTTAGAAGCGAGCAACTCTTGAATCTCATCACTAGCGGGTTCAATGTCGGACGGGACATTAACTTTAGCCAGCCACTCACTACAATGAACGTCAAACTCGTGCTTGTTTTGTGAGAGATCTACAATGGCCTTAGGTTCAGCTTTAGCAGAACTCATAACCCCTAACAGTTCATTAAACGTCACGTTAATCGTGTCCCCAATGGTTTTAAGAGCATCTGTATTGTGACTACGCAATGCCATGACTCTTTCTGCAGCTAAGTAATTTTTATGCAGCACAGTTTGTAGTCGATCAATAGCCGACTCAACATCATCATTAATCACAGAAGGTTCGGGACAATTCGATTCCATTGCAGACATTATAAACTTAGGCCTACACAATACAATACAAAAGAAACAAATTATAAGATTCCCAGTAAACGAAATCACTCTCATCAATTAAAAGGAATGATTCAGTAAACAGCAAAATGCTTGAATTCCATGCAATCTCAAGTCTCTTATGAAAAATCTTTATCATTGAATAAACGAATTCACAATACCGTATTGATTGAAAGTTCTACTCGATCTAGGAAGTCGTCTTCTTTTATTCAAAGGAATGATATTGTGGTATAGAATGAAGTTGTTGTAGATTCTCTGAAACTTTGTAACGATCTTTCGAAACGCCAATCCCAACTACCTCTCGAAACTCTCGATCGTCACAGGACTCGTGAATGATATTTCGCGGTTTCTATTATCATTTATAAACACATTCAATATATGACAGAAACAAGGAATAACATTTAAATAAGCAAGATATACACTAAACAAACTAAAACAGGGGTATAAGTACTAGTAAGCGCAACTAAGTTTAATAGTAACAGTTTATATTAGTTAAGCTAGTATAAGCCGATGCAACGCTAAACAATTATCAACCATAGTATACAAACTCACCAGAGAATTTCTCAGCAGTGGGGGCGATCCAGGACAAAGATACTACACCAACAATAGGAAATAGTATTGCACTATAACTTTGAGCAATGAAGGCTCGGGATGTAATCCAAGAAATGTATAACTTAATTTCATACACTATAGAATGAGCAGCAGCTCGGGAGCAATGAAAGCTCTGGTAAAGTTATAAAAATTTTCGATTAAGTGATTCGGTCTTCACGTAAAAAATTTCTTATAGCTTCGACACTGCACTCTCAACGTGCAGGCAGCTCGTTTCATCGTACAACACAGCAATGTCAGTTGAGCAACCAAAAAAAAAATTATTCACAAATTCGGCGCGTAATCACGCAGCTTAGTGAGTTGTAAAGGTCATCGCCCTTTTTACAAGCAGCTATCAGTTCTAGTCTCGACCACGTTAACAGATACCAAGACTTGGAATCGATTCCCTGGTAGTAAAGTTCACATTAAACTTGTGACAGCGTAACAGTATATGCACAGCAAATTCGGTTGTTTCAACCAACTTCTGTCTGATTTTTCGACTGTAGCTATTCTCAGTTCTATTTGCAAGTTTTTGTTTTGTTAAACTGTGCCACCAGGTTAGGTTCATAGGTAGACTGCATGGCCTTAGTGAAAGTAGAGTGGCGTTACTCAGCTACGGATGTTGTGTCATGAGGTCACCCAGGAGTTACTGGCTATCTGTCTCCCACTCATAAGATAATAGAATCTTATTAGGTCTGTAGGTGTATTTTCTAGCAGCTCAATAGGTTAACCTTCCAGCTTGTTTTCACTTTGTCTTCCTATTGCCAAAGATCTAGCAGAAAAGCTGTGAATGCAAACTGTGAAGTACTGGCAGTTGCTCACCCAGGGGAGGTTCGGTGTCAAACCCCGCTCCCTTTTTTGAAATTTAACTCTTGCTTTTAATGGTGGTGATGTGTAAGCAGATAACTAGAGGACTACTTTTTTATATTTGTTTCGATCATTTGACTAATTTTTTGCTTGGTAGTGTCTGGGTTCATTTTTTACTGTGAAATTTTGGACAAGTGTGTGCAGTGTAGTATATATAATTCAGACATTTTAGCTCAACTTTTTTCGGTATCATAACTTTTAGGACCACACAATTTGTGAATTTAGTAGTGCTGCAAAAATACCTGGTCGCTTTTTTAAAACTGAAATTTAGTTGGGCAAAGCTGAACCAAAGTTTAAGTTGCCATAAAAATTGTTCAAAGAGCACTAAGATTGCCATTAAGATTGTCAGCGACATGGCTTAGCGGTGCCGCGCAGGTGACAGATCCTACGTGACAGGTTCGATTCGCGGCTGGAGCTGATCGCATTTGACATATTTAACAGGTGCCTGCTGACTCGAAGAGCGCAAGCTCACTTCGCAGTCTCCCTCAATTATCGTACTGTTGAATTTTCAGTTCAATATAATTTGAAAATAACCTCAGTTATATATTTTTTTTATTTTCATTATACTGTAGGCTAGTATCAAAATTTTTTTGCTGGGAGCATGCACTCGGACCTCCTAGAGTCATTTTTGTTCCTCCATTTGCATTAAATCAACTCTGCCAAAAAAATATGCTGAAGAAATGTAAAAATTTGTGGCCCGCCTGCCCCCCTTTAACAAAAGGAAGTGTCTATTCCCTTTAACAAAAGGAAGTGTCTATTTCACCAAAAATTCCGGTTACTGAAGTTTGAAAAATCGTAGTTGCGTAACTGTTTTCGGTTCCTGTAGTGTGACTCTCACAGTAGGGGAACCGTTAGGGGATGTTTCCGGTTTCGCAAACCACGATTTTCGAACTTCGATAACCGGAATTTCCGGTGAAATAGACACTTCCTTAACAAAATGCTGAATACGCCTTCAACATAAAACATTTATATTTTTTAAAAGGCTTGTTTATGCCTTCATCTAGATCTAAACGTCCATCTTTTTTCTACTAGTTAACTGCATCCCCCCATAACAATTTTCTGCATCTGCTCCTGGTTATAACTAAGGGTTTGGTGCATACCCACTTGAGTCTTGTTGGGTTCGATGCCTCCAACAAATTCAAGAACCAATGGCTTAAAGCAAACATGCTGGTTGGCTGTGCAATTCTAGACTTACTGGGTAAGCCTTGCCACAATGCATCATGACAGCATCCTTGCTATGTTGTAATCATTAGTGCTTAATACATAAAAATTAAAAATGCCAGTATAAATCACTACTAAAGGATCCTGAACTGTTGTTCATGTTAACTATTATACTTTTAACCTTAGTTTCAAGCCAGCTTTAACCTGAGTGTTGATGTAGGCCTAGCTTTAATGTTTGTGATGATCTGGTGAACCAGTATTTTTGTGTAGAATTGATTTTGCATTGTGTGTGTCCAAGTTAAGTGGGCTTCACACCGAAGCTGTTTCCATCAGCGTTATCGCTGCGTCGGTCGTTACGACTACGTTACGGTGTTCACACCAAAAAAATGTGGGCTGGCGGTGACAAAACGTAAGAGAATTTTTTGGTTTTTCTGTCATTACGTTGAGATACATATTTTATATCTCAATGTAATGATCTTTCCTTCCGTCATTACATTGAGATATAAAATATGTATCTTAACGTAATGACAGAAGGAAAGAGAACTGATTTTGAGCTATGTGAGTGGGCAAATTGCAGTACCAGTGTACTTGTTGTGGCATAATTGCTTCATATAAGCAACTTTTTAAGGTTTTGAGGATTGTAATTTTGCTCAAAATGCGTGCTAAGCAACAAAAAAAGCATTGGTAGGCTACGGTAGTAACCGGTATTCAGTCACCATACCGGTAGCCTAGTAAGACTACAGTATGGTAGGTTACTACTGTACATTTCGTGAGTGAATTGTAGTACCGGTAACTGGACAATGCTGTTAACGGAACTTTAAGTTAACGGCTGTGGTTACTAAGCAGTAGTCTATAGTTGGGTAGGCCGTAAAGTAAAAGGCCTGTCAGTGAGTGCCTCCGCCAGTCTGTCCTACATTCCAGAGTAGTATCACATACCGGTAGCTTGAAAAGCCTACCTGCCAGTCTGTTATTGGTGATAACCTATGCATACAGTTTGCTTTCACTGGTACATAGTACCAGTAGTAGCCCATATTAGCTGGTCAACTGGTGCAACTCCACGGCTGAGCAGTGTCTGAGTGAGTAGAGTGGGCTACAGTGGTTGCCAACTTGCCAGTGAAATCATCACATACATGGTTACCGGTATGGGTTAAAATAAGGGTTGGGGGGTACCGGTAGGTTAGGCCTTAACCTTGACCATAAAGATAAACCTAACCCTAACTTTGACCCGATAATTTTCATAGGCTTATTCTTTTATGTATTGTACCCACTGGCAGTGTTCTGTTCTCTAGTCTAGCTCAAACAGTATGTTTACAATGCCAGTACCGGTAATTTGCCCAAAGGTTTTTACTAGCCTATTTCACAACTTATGCTCGAAATTTTGCTTTGCGACTGGTTTATAAAAAAAACAGAATAAGCAATTGTTTGCAGACAGAAGTTTTCAGGTAGCCTACATTCAATATGATTTGCCCAATATTTAATTCTGCTTTTCAGTTGCAAAGCGCATGCTATCGGTGCAAGAGGTCTGGGATTCGACTCCTGGGCCAGTCAAATCGACACAGTGTCGCCAACGATTCGCCACCGTTGCGACGTTTCTTTGGAGCTGTGTAGCCTAGGTGCTAAGCCGCGGAGATGGGCCCCGCAACTCGTTACACGCTTCGGCGTAATACGGCGAATATAATGAAGTTTTGATTTTTGATTTGATCTTTATGATATTTTCCCAAAACTTGCTCAAATTTCTCATTTTTGCACCTTACAGGGAACACTGTTCACCATGTGATCTACTGGTACCATAATGTTTATGTGCTAGTGTGTGCAACCTACACTGCACAATTTTACGTATTTGTGATTAACAGATCAGGCAATAAGCATGGCATTTAATGAGATTTTAATTGAGCAAGTTAAGCAACATCCCTGCTTGTATAATGTATCTTAAAAATAAAAGATTTCAAGAGTAGACAGGTAGAAACATTAAAGACCAAGCTTGGATTGTTATTGGCAATGAATTAAAAGAGAGCGGTAAGTTTGTGAGCAAAAAAAAAAACTTTATGTCTAATATACCTATAAACTATGTACTGATACAGTAGGATGCTTGTACCTGACAGCAATGATTAGGAAGTTAGGCCAATTCATGTGTTGTGCCCTGCACATACAAGCTAGTTCAAATATAAATTTGGCCTACCATTATGGTAATTTTTTGAATCGTGCATGTCTGGGGCTCTGGGCCTACCATTTATGAATTTATTGTAGTAATTTATGAATTCATTGGATATGTGATAGAAGTGGATACTGTAGAATTGCATTAAAGGGCAATTACACATATGTGCTGTTAGTTTTGTTGTTGCAGAAATTAATTTCTCCAGACATCTAATCGATGAGCATTTAAAATTTCTGGGTTTTCCAGCTTCCATTTCCAACTGTTCTACGTTGTGTCAAACATTTGTTTATTCTATATCAGTTTTGCTGTGTATTAAGCTGACTAGGTCACTAGAACAATTCAAAGAATTTACTGATGAAAGTTGATTATTATTATTTTTTTAACCACTGCTGGTACCTTATTTAAAAGTCAAATTATATTTTTTTGGTGATTACTGATTACGTGGCAAAGGCCTGTTGTTTTTTGAGTTGTACTTATTTGATTCCTGCACGTTGCAACGTAACCTGTTTTTCTGTTCTTGTTTTTGTTTGGTGTTTTTCTGGTTGTTAATAAAATAAACTACCACCGGTCCTGCTACTACCACCACTATAAGCAAGTCAGCCTGCGCAACGTTGGAAATTGGTGTGAACGCTTACGTAAGCGTATTACGTTTGACGTTAAACGTAGATGGCTATGAAACGCCGACGTTGACGGTAACGGCTTCGGTGTGAAGCCCGCTTTACCATCAACATGATACAAGACATCTGTTTCAGCATTATGTGATTAACAATAAGGAAATATGTATATATAAATGTTAAGATATTTGGTATGCACCACTGAAACGTACATGTTGTTCTGATGTTGTCTGCATTGGTATTTGCTTGGATCAGTTGTTGAGTTTGCTTTTGTAACTTCATGATTCCATGTGTAATATTTACATTGTCACAAATTCATTTGACGATCCATTGGTTGAAAGTAGAAGCAATTTCTGTCCATAAAATTTGACTAAACATGTATATCTTTCAGAGTTGGCAGATCTTTCAGAGTCGGCGGAACAACCAAGTTGCTCCCACACTGGTCAAGTAGTTCAGCAAAGTTTCGGCGATGTTAAGAAAGGTTGGTAAATTTTGTCATGACACTTAATAGCTTTGTTGAAATACATGAGGCAGGCAAAGCAAAAAATGACAGTTTAGATTAGCGGTGGCAAAGTGCTGCTCGCTGGCCTTTGGTTTGTGGCTCTTCTTTTCAACAGTAATATTATTGCATTTTTAAACAGTCGGTTGGTGGTACAGAACTTGAAGACAGCCAGAAGCAGAGGTTTCATATTTCCCGAAGCTTTTCGTCTGACATTTGTCAAGGGAATCGTCAGAATAAAGAATGTAGAGCTGAGACCGCTTATAAAAGCGCGAAGAGAGAAAAGAGAAGTAGTTTGTGATTGGACGAAAAGTGTCAACCAATCAAAAACAGAAGCGCTAGTGAGAGATTTTCAGCGTGTAGACAAACTCCTTTTGCCGGCATAGGATTGGTTGAGAAACTTTGATGTAAGTGGCTTCTAAGGCAGATAGATGGAAAGCCGAGCGACCTTTTGAAAGGATCGAAAATCTGTCATCGCTGTAGTGTAAGGCACAAGATTGATTGGTCTGCAGATGTTGTCCAATTGCCGAGTCGCTAATAGGTTCGTGATTGGTCAATTTGCACGAGCGATTGAAGGCCTTGCGATCTTGAGAAACTTGACCAGTTCTCACAGATTTGGGAATGTGTTGCTTAATTCTGTCCTGCAGCCGTTGAGATGTGCGACCCACGTACCGACTGTCGCAGTGGCACGAAAATTCATAAACGATATTGCTCTGTTGAGAAGCAGGAAGCACATCTTTTTTGCTTGCGGGCACAAGTTTTCTAGTCGTAAAAACGACGCGAGGCTCCACAGAGAAGTAACAGCGCTGAACTGCTGAAGCGACTTGCTTTTCGAACCTCGCATACTCACCAGTCGGAGTATCATACCAGTATCATACTCACCAGTCGGCTGACCAACGCGACGCCCTTCGGGCAAAGCTGAGTGATTTAGCTCATGCGTATTGCGGCAGCCCCATTGACATTGGGGATTTTCTCATGAAAAAAGAGTGTTTTCAGGCTATCAAGGCATTACGATCTAATGATGACATCCTCATCACGAAGCCTGACAAAGGATTCGGCGTAGTCATCCTGATCAAGACAGACTACATTTTTAAAATGGTGTCTATCCTTCATGATGAGTCCAAATTCAAGGTCCTTGGCCCAGTCCATTCCAACGACAATACAGCCAAACTGGAGTCTCGATTACAACGTCGGTTATTAAAGCTTCATAAGGAAGACCTCTTACCACCTGGAGTTTATGAAGCTATTCGACCCACAGGCTCCCTAAGACCACAGATGTACGGTCTTCCGAAGACGCATAAGAAGGATATACCACTACGCCCTATCCTCTCGATGGTTGGCTCATCCCAGCATCAACTGGCTAAATGGCTCACAACTGTTCTTGATCCCGTGCTCTCCCTTTACTCTACCTACTGCATCAGCGATTCTTTTACTTTCGTTGACACCCTCCGTAACTCTGGCCTCTCACCTTCTTCTGTCTTTCTCTGTTCTTTTGACGTTTCCAGCCTTTTTACTAATGTCCCCCTCGCAGAGACTATTGAAATCTGCGCAGACGCTCTGTACAACAGTGTTCTCACACCTCCTCCCTTCCCGCGTAATATTTTTGTTGAATTGATGCAAACTGCCACTTGCTCAGTTGAATTCAGTTTTAACGATATTATGCACAAGCAAATCGACAGCGTAGCTATGGAATCGCCTTTGGGACCAGCTCTTGCCAACATCTTTGTAGGTTTTTGTGAATCTAAGCTGTTTAAAAACGTGAAGAAACCTTTTCTTTACCATCGCTACGTTGATGATACCTTTGTAGCGTTTAACAATGAAGTGGATTGTGAAGAGTTTCTCTGTCACCTTAACTCTCTTCATCCTTCTCTACGCTTCACGTTTGAAAAAGAGTGTGACAATTGTCTTCCGTTTCTTGATGTTCTCGTTGAGAAACATGATACTGAATTCATCACTTCCGTCTACAGAAAGCCTACATTTACAGGACAATACCTACGTTGGAATTCTTTTAACCCGAGGAAGCAGAAAATTAGCCTCATTAACACTCTAGTCCATTGTGCTCTGATGATCTGCTCCAAAGGTAAACTCTCGAGCGAATTAGACAACATCCGTTCCATCATGGCTGAAAATGGCTATCCCGACCACGTGGTCAACTCTTTCATTACCAGGAAGATACAAAACTTCTGCAGACCACCGTCATACGGATCGAAGAAATGTCCTGTTTATCTACATCTTCCATGGTTGGGTGCTATTTCGACGAGGTTCGAAAAGCAAGTCGCTTCAGCAGTTCAGCGCTGTTACTTCTCTGTGGAGCCTCGCGTCGTTTTTACGACTAGAAAACTTGTGCCCGCAAGCAAAAAAGATGTGCTTCCTGCTTCTCAACAGAGCAATATCGTTTATGAATTTTCGTGCCACTGCGACAGTCGGTACGTGAGTTGCACATCTCAACGGCTGCAGGACAGAATTAAGCAACACATTCCCAAATCTGTGAGAACTGGTCAAGTTTCTCAAGATCGCAAGGCCTTCAATCGCTCGTGCAAATTGACCAATCACGAACCTATTAGCGACTCGGCAATTGGACAACATCTGCAGACCAATCAATCTTGTGCCTTACACTACAGCGATGACAGATTTTCGATCCTTTCAAAAGGTCGCTCGGCTTTCCATCTATCTGCCTTAGAAGCCACTTACATCAAAGTTTCTCAACCAATCCTATGCCGGCAAAAGGAGTTTGTCTACACGCTGAAAATCTCTCACTAGCGCTTCTGTTTTTGATTGGTCGACACTTTTCGTCCAATCACAAACTACTTCTCTTTTCTCTCTTCGCGCTTTTATAAGCGGTCTCAGCTCTACATTCTTTATTCTGACGATTCCCTTGACAAGGGTCAGACGAAAAGCTTTGGGAAATATGAAACCTCTGCTTCTGGCTATTGCATTTTTACACAGAACTACGTCATTTAGGATTTCCTAATGATTGACCAGAAACATTTTCATTGGAATACACCCAGCTAGGTACATTGCCACAATCTAAAATGTCTATGTGCATCCAAAGACCTAAATATGTCCAATCTTATTTTTTTCGAGTAGCTTCAGACATCTTGTCTACCAGCAGACACCTCTGTAAGAAACCACAACCTTGATCCAAATATCTACTCAGCAACATTGCCAAGGTTATCACAACTTAACTGGCTACTCAAAGAAAAAGTTTTTTTTCTCTTTTATTGCCTTACCTCCTTCCTTCTCTACCCTCTTACCCCCCTCCCCGACTTGAAATGGCTAACTAGGTTTGCAATAGGTCATATTACTGCTTTTTGTATACTTTAGTTGTTGTTTTTTTTTTTTTGCGTCTTAACTAATATGTGAATATGCAGGGGGTGCGGGCTAGAAGACCGTGCAGTCATTACCAACACCTCCTTGTGCTAAAATATTAATTTGTGAAATAATCACTTTGTTGCTTTGAGCACTAAAATAAATGAATCTTGAAATAAGATTGGGCATGTTTAGGTCTTTGGGTGCACATAGACATTTCAGCTTGTGGCAATGTACCTTGCTGGGTGCATTTCAATGAAAATGTTTCAGGTCAAACATCTTAATTTATTCTATAAGATCGTTGCAAAAAGAAAATGATTGTCATTAATTTAAAAAAACTAATATAAAGTTGATAAAAAATGAGTTTGGACGCGGACATATTTTGCGCCCAACGTCTGGTTTTGTACTGTGCATGTTGCCTCTCAGCTCTAGTCGATATCCATGGCCCAGGTAGTTTATTCAACAGAAGGAAAGGACTAGTGGTTGATAAGTTCTTGTGTTTACTAGGTTGCTAGGCTTGGGCAATATTTGTTTTTGGATAACACGAGCCTGATTTCTATTAAAGATTTATTTTGCATTAGACTTGAGTAGTTTGTAGAGAAGGTTTAGGCTAGGTTAGTAAACAGTTAGACTAAGCTAGGTTAGACGTTTGGATTAGTGTTAGGCAGTTAGACTAAGCTTTTGCCATATGAACTTAAACATAGTTGGTAGATATAAATACTGTCAAATATTTTCAAATTTTTAATAAAGTGTTTGAAAATTCCAACTGTTGACAAACTGGCACCGCTTCAAAATTTTCCATGCATGCAATTAAGTGTACACAGGTTTTTATGATAATCTGCGAGGCTAGATATGCTTTTTCAATTGTTTTTATGTATAGCAATTTTATTGGGCCTCTTTAGTAGTCCAAAAAAGCTAATAAAGCAATTAAGGGATGAGGAAAATTAGCTAAAGCGAAGTCTACAGTAAACGCTCAAGGAATTTGGGGAGAAACTTAAACACTCCTTCTAGCATTCTCTCCCTTGTGGCAGTTTGCATGTACCAGTGGTCAGCCTGACAACAACACAAAAGGCGGCACAAGACTCCCAGCTTCGGGCACCTATAGGCTGTAATTTTGTTTACACAATTATATACTTGCCATTCAGCATTTCGAATTACTATTAGCAGCAGATGGTAAACCATCTTATTAAATTAAAAGGTGATGTTGCCTCATACTTCACCTAATAATAAGTCAACATCCGTGACTTCATTAGTTGACTGATGATGCTCCATGTAAATAGTATTAATGTGAGTTTATCCTTTTTTGAAAAAAGTTACGGATGTTGTGTAATGAGCTCGCTTTGGAGTTGCTGGCCATCTGTCTATCACTTTTAAGATAGGAGTTAGTCTTAGGAGCATTAAGATGGATTTTCAAACTCAACTTCAATAAAAAGATAATAGCCAGTATATTTGTAATCATACTTCCAAACGTTTCGGTAATAACTTATACCATCATCAGTGTGAAGCTACATGGGCACTAGGCTAGAATAACCAGCACAAGAAAGAAATTATTTTAAATACAGCCTAACTATTACGTCATAAACAAAGTTGTTGGGATTTACATAAAATTTAACTAAAGGGGCAAATTAAACAATTATGTGCTGCTGGAGGAACTAGATTAGTAGTAGGATTATTAAGTACAAATACTGTAGGATTAATTAAATCGTAACTAAGAAACAAGATGTTAACTATAAATGGAGAATAAACACGTTACTGATTGCGATTTAGGCCTCCACGAATATTACGCGAGGTGAGCTAAATGTTAAATAGGTAGATGGGGTTGGAAGAATTGTCAATATTTAATTGTGGTTGAAGATTTTGAATGAGTAGAGTTTCTTTGATGCGGAGTTTGCGGATGTTATTGCTATGAGCTAGTATTTCGGGCAGTGTTCCCTCCTGAGTGAGTTATTTGAGAAAAATGCGAAATTTTTGGGCAAACTTTACTGATTTTGAACCAGAAATTAATATTATAAAATGCGAAACTGAAAATCTTAAAACAAAAAACTTGAATATTTTAATGCAAGGCTGTAGCTTGTATCTTGGAAAAGCAAATTTAATGCAAAAAATTTGTGAAAGGGGTCCTCAAAGTAGTGAAATCTTTGGGCAAAAATTTCAATGAATTTATCATTTGGGCAAATTCTCACTAGTCAAAATCCAGAGGGAACACTGGTTTCGGGGCAATGAAAGTTCATTGTATGGTCTGGGTTATTTTTCAAGTGTTGGGACACATCTGTTTCATTATTAGTTGAGTTTTTTGGCATATGGTCATTGATTCAATTTTCAAGATTCGTTTGGTTTGTCCAAGATGCATGATTGTCTGCATGAGCAATTGAGCTTACATACTACTCCTGAGCTGTGTAGTAATGTTTGACGGTCCTTGCACCTGAATTTTTGGCCAATAGTTGTTGCTTCATGTACCATCACAAATTTTGATTTTTGGGAAAGTTTTTTGAATAGAAATTGCCGAATTTCTTTTTCAATTTGATGAGACATGTCTCTGATATACGGTAATTTTAAAATCGTAAATATGGGTCTTGTTTTGTTTTCAGTATCTGTCCTTTCTTCGACTTCTAGAGTTATTTTGTTGAAAAAAACTCGAATTTGTTTGTTAAGAAATCCAGTGGTATAGCCGTTTTTCTCTAGCATGGTGGAAACAATTTTGAAATCTTCGTGGATAAGTGAATAGGAATTGCAAATTTTGTAAGCTCTGTGCAAGAGGTTCCTCACTAAATTAATCTTATACTTCAAAGGCACAAAGCTTTGCCACTTGATGTAAAGTCCGGTATGAGTGGGTTTACGGTAAGTTTTTAAGGCTAGTTTTCCATCTTGATTGCTAATCCATACATCCAAAAAAGCCAAGTTGTTCTGGGCCAGTTCGTAGGTAAATTGTATGTTTGGGTGAATAGAGTTAAGATGTTTGTAAAATTTGGTAATGTGGGCGCGTTCTTCAAATGTAGCAAAGCAGTCATCAACGTATCTATAAAGTTGCACAGGCTGGGTTGCGATTTTTTGGCTTTGATCAGTGAGCCATCTCATGCATACGTCTGAGAGAGATGGGGCAAGTCGGGACCCCATTGCTGCACCGTTAATTTGTTCAAAGTATCGATTGTTAAACTGTAATGTTGTCTTTTTGGTGGTCCAAATTAATAGTTTTTTAAATTGAGAGTGGGTAAGACCATGAAATAAAGCTTTTTTGTCAGGGAATGACTTTTCCAAATTTTGGTCAATTACAAAATCAATCGGGATATTCGTGAATAGCTTTTAACATCAAAAGATACCATATGATTGGGACCCGGTTTGGAGCTAAGAATGCGCGAGACAAAATCAAAAGTGTCTTTAATATTACAGGGGTGTTCATGGAGGGCAGTTAAAATTTCGCTTGGCCAAACAGCGCATTCATCTACAGTATTTCGTTTTTTCGCTGAAGACATCGGTGAAGACAAGCGGCTAATTAAATATTGATTAAAAAACAGAATAACAAATACCTTAAGAAAGCAGTAAAATTTGCATATGATAAATGGTACTGCCACCTCACCAATTCATTTCCGCAAACTCACATAAATCCTACTACTGTAAGGCAAGCTAAGCTCTGGCTCGAATAGTTACTCGTAAACTGGTGCACTATGCTGAAGCTGCAACGGACTCGAGTTATGTTATTATTATTTCATAACAATGGATGAACTGCTGAATCCTGAAACAGATGACTTGTATTGAGCGTTTATATAATTACTGTGTGATACGCGCTTGATTAAATCAGGGGCTCAGCTTTTGGTATCGCATCGCAAAGATTAGACGGGAAAAAAATGTTTAAAAGTAGTGGTCTCGCCAAAATGTTTGCGGGCCACAGGAAATTCTTTCGCAGGCCGCATGCGGCCCGCGGGCCGCATGTTCGTCACCTCTGATCTAGGTCCAAACGTCCATCGTTTTTCTACTAGTTAACTGCATCCCCCCGTAACAATTTTCTGCATCTGCTCCTGGTTATAACTAAGGGTTTGGTGCATACCCACTTGAGTCTTGTTGGGTTTGATGCCTCCAACAAATTCAAGAACCAATGGCTTAAAGCAAACATGCTGGTTGGCTGTGCAATTCTAGACTTACTGGGTAAGCCTTGCCACAATGCATCATGACAGTATCCTTGCTATGTTGTAATCATTAGTGCTTAATACATAAAAATTAAAAATGCCAGTATAAATCACTACTAAAGGATCCTGAACTGTTGTTCATGTTAACTATTGTACTTTTAACCTTAGTTTCAAGCCAGCTTTAACCTGAGTGTTGATGTAGGCCTAGCTTTAATGTTTGTGATGATCTGGTGAACCAGTATTTTTGTGTAGAATTGATTTTGCATTGTGTGTGTCTAAGTTAAGTTGGCTTCACACCGAAGCTGTTTCCATCAGCGTTATCGCTGCGTCGGTCATTACGACTACGTTACGGTGTTCACACCAAAAAAATGTGGGCTGGCGATGACGAAACGTAAGAGAATTTTTTGGTTTTTCCGTCATTACGTTGAGATACATATTTTATATCTCAATGTAATGACGGTTCCCTTTTCTTCTGTCAGTTCCCTTTCCTCTGTCATTACGTTAAGATACATATTTTATATCTCAATGTAATGAAAGAAGGAAAGATCGTTACATTGAGATATAAAATATGTATTTCAACGTAATGACAGAAGGAAAGGGAACTGATTTTGAGCTATGTGAGTGGGCAAATTGCAGTACCAGTGGCATAACTGCTTCATATAAGCAACTTTTTAAGGTTTTGAGGATTGTAATTTTGCTCAAAATGCGTGCTAAGCAACAAAAAAAGCATTGGTATGCTACGGTAGTAACCGGTATTCAGTCACCATACTGGTAGCCTAGTAAGACTACAGTATGGTAGGTTACTACTGTACATTTTGTGAGTGAATTGTAGTACCGGTAACTGTAGAATGCTGTAGGCTGTGG
Source organism: Trididemnum miniatum (assembly GCA_964006365.1). Taxonomy (NCBI): domain Eukaryota; kingdom Metazoa; phylum Chordata; class Ascidiacea; order Aplousobranchia; family Didemnidae; genus Trididemnum; species Trididemnum miniatum. The sequence goes on from OZ023252.1 coordinate 11,197,861, forward strand.
TTACTAAGCAGTAGTCTATAGTTGGGTAGGCCGTAAAGTAAAAGGCTTGTTAGTATGTGCCTCCGCCAGTCTGTCCTACCATTCCAGAGTAGTATCACATACCGGTAGCTTGAAAAGCCTACCTGCCAGTCTGTTATTGGTGGTAACCTACGCATACAGTTTGCTTTCACTGGTACATAGTACCAGTAGTAGCCCATATTAGCTGGTCAACTGGTGCAACTCCATGGCTGAGCAGTGTCTTAGTGAGTAGAGTGGGCTACAGTGGTTGCCAACTTGCCAGTGAAATCATCGCATACATGGTTACCGGTATGGGTTAAAATAAGGGTTGAGGGGTACCGGTAGGTTAGGCCTTAACCTTGACCATAAAGATAAACCTAACCCTAACTTTGACCCGATAATTTTCATAGGCTTATTCTTTTATGTATTGTACCCACTGGCAGTGTTCTGTTCTCTAGTCTAGTCCAAACAGTATGTTTACAATGCCAGTACCGGTAATTTGCCCAAAGGTTTTTACTAGCCTATTTCACAACTTATGCTCGAAATTTTGCTTTGCGACTGGTTTATAAAAAAAACAGAATAAGCAATTGTTTGCAGACAGAAGTTTTCAGGTAGCCTACATTCAATATGATTTGCCCAATATTTAATTCTGCTTTTCAGTTGCAAAGCGCATGCTATCGGTGCAAGAGGTCTGGGATTCGACTCCTGGGCCAGTCAAATCGACACAGTGTCGCCGACGATTCGCCACCGTTGCGACGTTTCTTTGGAGCTGTGTAGCCTAGGCGCTAAGCCGCGGAGATGGGCCCCGCAACTCATTACACGCTTCGGCGTAATACGGCAAATATAATGAAGTTTTGATTTTTGATTTGATCTTTATGATATTTTCCCAAAACTTGCTCAAATTTCTCATTTTTGTACCTTACAGGGAACACTGTTCACCATGTGATCTACTGGTACCATAATGTTTATGTGCTAGTGTGTGCGACCTACACTGCACAATTTTACGTATTTGTGATTAACAGATCAGGCAATAAGCATGGCATTTAATGAGATTTTAATTGAGCAAGTTAAGCAACATCCCTGCTTGTATAATGTATCTTAAAAATAAAAGATTTCAAGAGTAGAAACATTAAAGACCAAGCTTGGATTGTTATTGGCAATGAATTAAAAGAGAGCGGTAAGTTTGTGAGCAAAAAAAAAAACTTTATGTCTAATATACCTATAAACTATGTACTGATACAGTAGGATGCTTGTACCTGACAGCAATGATTAGGAAGTTAGGCCAATTCATGTGTTGTGCCCTGCACATACAAGCTAGTTCAAATATAAATTTGGCCTACCATTATGGTAATTTTTTGAATCGTGCATGTCTGGGGCTCTGGGCCTACCATTTATGAATTCATTGGATATGTGATAGAAGTGGATACTGTAGAATTGCATTAAAGGACAATTACACATATGTGCTGTTAGTTTTGTTGTTGCAGAAATTAATTTCTCCAGACATCTCCCAATCGATGAGCATTTAAAATTTCTGGGTTTTCCAGCTTCCATTTCCAACTGTTCTACGTTGTGTCAAACATTTGTTTATTCTATATCAGTTTTGCTGTGTATTAAGCTGACTAGGTCACTAGAACAATTCAAAGAATTTACTGATGAAAGTTGATTATTATTTTTTTAACCACTGCTGGTACCTTATTTAAAAGTCAAATTATTTTTTTTTTTTGGTGATTACTGATTACGTGGCAAAGGCCTGTTGTTTTTTGAGTTGTACTTATTTGATTCCTGCACGTTGCAACGTAACCTGTTTTTCTGTTCTTGTTTTTGTTTGGTGTTTTTCTGGTTGTTAATAAAATAAACTACCACCGGTCCTGCTACTACCACCACTATAAGCAAGTCAGCCTGCGCAACGTTAGAAATTGGTGTGAACGCTTACGTAAGCGTATTACGTTTGACGTTAAACGTAGATGGCTATGAAACGCCGACGTTGACGGTAACGGCTTCGGTGTGAAGCCCGCTTTACCATCAACATGATACAAGACATCTGTTTCAGCATTATGTGATTAACAATAAGGAAATATGTATATATAAATGTTAAGATATTTGGTATGCACCACTGAAACGTACATGTTGTTCTGATGTTGTCTGCATTGGTATTTGCTTGGATCAGTTGTTGAGTTTGCTTTTGTAACTTCATGATTCCATGTGTAATATTTACATTGTCACAAATTCATTTGACGATCCATTGGTTGAAAGTAGAAGCAATTTCTGTCCATAAAATTTGACTAAACATGTATATCTTTCAGAGTTGGCAGATCTCTCAGTGTTGGCAGAAAAACCAAGTTGCTCCAACACTGGTCAAGAAGTTCAGCAAAGTTTCGGCAATGTTGGGAAAGGTCGGTAAATTTTGTCATGACACTTAATAGCTTTGTTGAAATATCTGAGGCAGGCAAAGCAAAAAATGACAGTTTAGATTAGCGGTGGCAAAGTGCTGCTCGCTGGCCTTTGGTTTGTGGCTCTTCTTTTCAACAGTAATATTATTGCATTTTTACACAGAACTACGTCAATTAGGATTTCCTAATGATTGACCAGAAACATTTTCATTGGAAGATACCCAGCAAGGTACATTGCCACAATCTAAAATGTCTATGTGCATCCAAAGACCTACATATGTCCAATCTTGTTTTTTTCGAGTAGCTTCAGACATCTTGTTTACCATCAGACACCTCTGTAAGAAACCACAACCTTGATGCAAATTTCTACTCAGTAACATTGCCAAGGTTATCACAACTTAACAGACTGCTTGAGAAAAAAATAAGATTAGACTACAAGATTGGGCATATTTCGGTCTTTGGGTGCACATAGACATTTCAGCTTGTGGCAATGTACCTTGCTGGGTGCATTTCAATGCGAATGTTTCAGGTCAAACATCTAAATTTATTCTATAAGATTGTTGCAAAAAGAAAATGATTGTCATTAATTTAAAAAAACTAATATAAAGTTGATAAAAAATGTGTTTGGACGCAGACATGTTTTGCCCCCAAATGTCTTTGCGCCCAGATGTTTTGTGCCCAACGTCTGGTTTCGTACTGTGCATGTTGCCTCTCAGCTCTAGTCAATATCCATGGCCCAGATGGTTTATTCAACAGAAGGAAAGGACTAGTGGTTGATGAGTTCTTGTGTTAACTCGGTTGCTAGGCTTGGGCAATATTTGTTTTTGAATAACACGAGCCTGATTTCTATTAAAGATTTATTTTGCATTAGACTTGAGTAGTTTGTAGAGAAGGTTTAGGCTAGGTTAGTAAACAGTTAGACTAAGCTAGGTTAGACGTTTGGATTAGTGTTAGGCAGTTAGACTAAGCTTTTGCCATATGAACTTAAACATAGTTGGTAGATATAAATACTGTCAAATATTTTCAAATTTTTAATAAAGTGTTTGAAAATTCCAACTGTTGACAAACTGGCACCGCTTCAAAATTTTCCATGCATGCAATTAAGTGTACACAGGTTTTTATGATAATCTGCGAGGCTAGATATGCTTTTTCAATTGTTTTTATGTATAGCAATTTTATTGGGCCTCTTTAGTAGTCCAAAAAAGCTAATAAAGCAATTAAGGGATGAGGAAAATTAGCTAAAGCGAAGTCTACAGTAAACGCTCAAGGAATTTGGGGAGAAACTTAAACACTCCTTCTAGCATTCTCTCCCTTGTGGCAGTTTGCATGTACCAGTGGTCAGCCTGACAACAACACAAAAGGCGGCACAAGACTCCCAGCTTCGGGCACCTATAGGCTGTAATTTTGTTTACACAATTATATACTTGCCATTCAGCATCTCGAATTACTATTAACAACAGATGGTAAAACATCTTATTAAATTAAAAGGTGAGATGTTGCCTCATACTTCACCTAATAATATGTCAACATCCGTGACTTCATTAGTCGACTGATGATGCTCCATGTAAATAGTCTTAGTGCAAGTTTATCCTTTTTTGAAAAAAGTGACGGATGTTATGTAATGAGCTCGCTTTGGAGTTGCTGGCCGTCTGTCTATCACTTTTAAGATAGGAGTTAGTCTTAGGAGCTAAGATGTTTTTTCGAACTCAACTTCAATAAAAAGATAATAGCCAGTGTATTTGCAATCATACTTACAAACGTTTCGGACAAAACTTATACCATCATCAGTGTGAAACTACATAGGCACTAGGCTAGAATAACCAGCACAAGAAAGAAATTATTTTAAATACAGCCTAACTATTACGTCATGAACAAAGCAGTTGGGATTCGTCGTCGTCTTTTGGCGGGGCATCTTTTCCAAGACGGATGGAAGGACCAAGGCCGAGGGTTTATCCTTTTACCACCCTGGCCACAAAACTTCTTGGGTCAGATGCTGACTGTAAGGGACTTCAGCCAGCATCTTGTTTCGTCATCCAAAACCATTAGACCAAACATACCTCGGGGTGCCCGATGTATGGGACACAGTTAGATGATGTGGTCTGCGGTTTGTTCACTGGCACCACACTCACAATTCGCTAGAGGAGCGAGACCCCATTTGTACATGGACAAACAGAAACGTGCAACACCAGAGCGCAGATGGTTGAGCTTGACCCAGGCTGCCCTCGGCAGACCCATACCCAAAGGTCTAGAGCTAGCCTTGGGAATGAAAGCGTGGAGTGACAATGCGTTGGCAGAGTACTCCATGTCTCATTTGGTGTTCATCCACTGGGCTCGACGGATGTCCATCTCAGAAAGACTGTCTAGTAATTTCCGAGCAGCAGGTGCAAATGAGTGGCTAGATTTCAATCTCTCCCTACATACGTCTTTTGACTCATGAAACTGGCCATGTAAAATGTGGTCAGGGAACTGCGGTTGGCTAGGGAGAGTGTTGCTCCTTGGCAGCGAAGCTCAGCTGGCTGGATGCCTGAAAGAACAGGAAGGTAGACCGATGGAGTGGGACGCAGGCACCCAGTGACAATGCGCAAGGCGTCATTTAATACACTGTCGTTAAAGCCGTATGTGCGCGCTGCGGCACCAGACTGGTGCGTAGTACTTGGCAGTCGAGTAGACCAGAGACAGGACAGCTGTTCGAAATGTTTTGGCGTTATAGCACCCCAACCTGTTCCAACAAGTCGTCTCAACAGTGAGACGCGAGCACATAGCTTCTTGTGCAATGCTTTCAGGTGAGGACGATATGTGAGCGATCTATCCAGTTTGACCCCAAGATAAGTGGGAACTGGACAGAAAGGTAAGGTCTTATCGATGTTACAGACCTTAAGCTCACGCTTAGCCTCTCGATTGTGGAGGTGAAAGGCCGTCGTCACCGTTTTAGTGTGGCTAAGCTTCAGTTGCCAGGTCTGGAGATATTCCGAGAGTGTAGTCATGTCTTGGCTTAGAGTCCTTTCCAACTCCTTCCATTCTCCAGATGTATGAAGTATCGTCAGGTCGTCGGCATAGGCAAACTTCTTGGAGGTTGTGGGGGGGATATCGTATGTATAGATGTTGAAAAGGAGGGGGGCCAGGACCGATCCCTGGGGTACGCTATTTCTCAGGCCTTGTAACCTGCTAGGCTTGCTGTCGCCAGTTGTAAGGGTGAAGCTTCTGTTGCAGATAAGCTCCATAATCATACGAACCATGTGCTTGTCCGGCAGAAGCTGCAACAGCTTGCAGGTGAGGCCACAGTGCCAGACAGTGTCATAGGCAGCTGTCAGGTGGATAAAGACGGCACCGGCCTTTTTTTGCTTCGCATTCTCAATGCTTTGCGTGAGCAAAGTGACTTGATCCACAGTGGACCTACCGCGTCGAAAACTCACCTGTTCCCGTGGGGGCAGGGGGTGAATAAGAGGTTCGACGCGGGCGTGGATAAGTCGCTTGAGAATCTTGTAGGGAACACAAAGCAAGGAGATCGGACGATAGCTCCTTGGGTGCTCTACAGGTTTCGAAGGCTTAGGGACCGCTACTACTAGCGCTCTTCTCCAGATCTCAGGAATTTTGAGGTGGTGTAGGCAGGAAGATAGGAAGCCACGTAGCCAAGATTTTAAGCTGGCTCCAGCATGGATTATTAGCTCCGGGCAAATGGAATCAGGTCCACGAGCTTTGCCTGGTTGTAAATGTTGGAAAGCAGCAGCAAACTCTCGATGGGAGAAACTCCTGGAGACATTCGCAGGATGTAATGGCTCAGCCCTCCAAAGGTCAGACACTTCCTGTAAAACGAGCCGAGATGAGCGTCGATTCACACCTTCGTATTTCCCGTTTTTAACCAGCTGAGAAGCAATAGCATCAGCTGAAACGGGACATTGACGAGGGGATTGTTGTGACCTACCAGTCAAGTTGTTTATAGTATTCCATGCCAGCTGGCTGGAGTGCGAAAAGTCAATGTTGTGAACCGTCTCTGACCAGCGATTTTTCCGCTTCCCGTCGAGCCTTGTGAGTAGGGCTGTAGCAGCCCTATCCGAATCAGGGCCGCCAGGTGACTGCAGGAAATGCTGATAGAGGTCTTCACACTCCGCATCCCTGCAAGGTATGTGGTTTGATTGTCGACCACGAGGGATGCATTTCTTTGCCTCAGTGCTTATTACCTTGCAAAAGCACTGGTAAACCTGATCGATGTTCTGAGATTCAGGTGGCGGTATACTCTTGGCCAGTTTGTTGGTTAGGTTAGAATAGTGGTCCCAGTTGGCCTTGCAGAAGTTCCATCGCTTTACAGGCTTGCTCGGTTTTGGATGAGCAAGTTTGGATGGACTTATAAGCGAGGGTCGGTGTTGTGACCTTGGGAACTTTCCTAAGATACGTCTGTCAGGTAAGCGACTGTCCAAATCGACACTGGCAAATGCAAGATCTGAGTTGGTGTCTGTTTTCCAGCGGCCAGAGTGGAAACTGGCGGCCTCCTTGGGGCTATATAGCAAGGTGAAGTTGTTGGCACTGGCCCAGCCAGCCAGGCATTCACCATCTGGATTGCTATTATCATAGCCCCAATCAACATGGTGGCAGTTGAAGTCGCCAGCATAGAGGCAGGGGTGAGGGAATGCTGGAAGATCAGATGCTTGCATTCGTGTTGGAGGGGGTTTGTAGACGTTGACTATTTTATAGTTATCAACATCCACGCACACCCACTCGATCTTCGATGTTGGTGGGGACTGGTCGATTAGGATCCACTTCAGACGCTCATGGACAAACGTAGCAAGACCATGTTTCCTGCTCAAGGAAAACCCAGCTAGATGGTAGCTCGGAAGATCTAACCTTTCTACCGAGGTGCAATGGGTTTCCTGTAAGAGGATGACGAGTGCCTCTCACTGCATTAAAGATGATGCAACACGCTCATCTTGCTTGCAGTGAGGCCTTCGATGTTCAGTTGGAGAATGCTGGGCCTTTGGAACTTGTTGACGGTGCGCCGAAGATGCGCATCGCTCTGTCCTGAAAAGGACGTTTGCCACTGCCCAGCTTGAACATCGTTCGATGTCCCGCCGTTAAGGCAGATTCGGTTTCTGTCAGCCAGATTTCAATAGCGTAGACATAGTAACGCTCCGGGCTACGGGAAAGCATCTGCCATCCGGAGCAATTGGGATTTACATAAAATTTAACTAAAGGGGCAAATTAAACAATTACGTGCTGCTGGAGGAACTAGATTAGTTGTGGGATTATTAAGTACAAATACTGTAGGATTAATTAAATCGTAACTAAGAAACAAGATCTTAAATATAAATGGAGAATAAACACGTTACTGATTGCAATTTAGGCCTCCACGAATATTGCGCGAGGTGAGCTAAATGTTAAATAGGTAGATGGGGTTGGAAGAATCGTCAATATTTAATTGTGGTTGAAGATTTTGAATGAGTAGAGTTTCTTTGATGCGGAGTTTTCGGATGTTATTGCTGTGAGCTAGTATTTTGGGCAGCGTCTCCTCCTGAGTGAGAAATTTATGAAAAATGCGAAATTTTTGGGCAAACTTTACTGATTTTGAACCAGAAATTAATATTATAAAATGCGAAACTGAAAAACTTGAATATTTTAATGCAAGACTGTAGCTTGTATCTTGGAAAAGCAAATTTAATGCAAAAAATTTGTGAAAGGGGTCCTTGAAGTAGTGAAATCTTTGGGCAAAAATTTCAATGAATTTATCATTTGGGCAAATTTGCACTAGTCAAAATCCTAGAGGGAACACTGATTTCGGGGCAATGAAAGTTCATCGTATGGTCTGGGTTATTTTTCAGGTGTTGGGACACATCTGTTTCATTATTAGTTGAGTTTTTTGGCATATGGTCATTGATTCTATTTTTCAAGTTTCGTTTGGTTTGTCCAATGCATGATTGTCCGCATGAGCGATTGAGTTTATATACTACTCCTGAGCTGTGTAGTAGTGTTTGACGGTCCTTGTACCTGAATTTTTGGCCAATAGTTGTTGCTTCATGTACCATCACAAATTTTGATTTTTGGGAAAGTTTTTTGAATAGAAATTGCCGAATTTCTTTTTCAATTTGATGAGACATGTCTCTGATATACGGTAATTTATAATCGAAAATATGGGTCTTGTTTTGTTTTCGATATCTGTTCTTTCTTCGACTTCTGGAGTTTTTATTCTTTCATGCATTTTGTTGAAAAAAACTCGAATTTGCTTGTTAAGAAATCCAGTGGGATAGCCGTTTTTCTCTAGCATGGTGGAAACAATTTTGAAATCTTCGTGGATAAGTGAATAGGAATTGCAAATTTTGTAAGCTCTGTGCAAGAGGTTCCTCACTAAATTAATCTTATACTTCAGAGGCACAAAGCTTTGCCACTTGATGTAAAGTCCGGTATGAGTGGGTTTACGGTAAGTTTTTAAGGCTAGTTTTCCATCTTGATTGCTAATCCGTACATCCAAGAAAGCCAATTGGTTGTTCTGGGCCAGTTCACGGGTAAATTGTATGTTTGGGTAAATAGAGTTAAGATGTTTGTAAAATTTGGTAATGTGGGTGCGTTCTTCAAATTAGCAAAGCAGTCATCAACGTATCTATAAAGTTGCACAGGCTGGGTTGCGATTTTTTGGCTTTGATCAATGAGCTAATTCATACATACATCTAAGAGTAATGTAATAAATGATTACTCTTAGATGCAATAAATGTAAGTAAATAAGATGTAATAAATAAAGTAATAAATGTAATAAAGTTGGGCAAACTTGCCAGGAATATCCGGATGAGTTTTTGGCAACTTCTGCCGGCAACTTGCGATGCAACCTTTGCGACGTGTTAGTCAAATGCGACAAAAAGTTTTTTGTGGAAAGCCACCAAAAAAGTAAGCAACACTAAGGAAAATTGGAGACGAAGAGCAAATCTCAAAGTAAGCAAACCTTCTTACATTTCGATCAAGTAAACTTCAAGGAAGAGGTTGTTTCTTGATTCTTAGCTGCAGATATCCCACTTCATAAACTGAACCATCCTTCTTTAAAGTCTCTGTTTGCTATAATGGGAAAAGTATTGCCTTCGGAGACTGCAGCCCGGGCATGTGTTGCTAAATTGGCCTCCCAAAAATAGGAACAAATTCAAGAATTACTTCGTGGCAAAAAAATTTTTTTGATAGTGGATGAAGCAGAGGTTGCTAAACAAAAGTATATTAGTGTGCTTGTGGGCAGCTTAGATGCTCCAAATCAGACATTCCTCGTTAATTGCCACCCACTTGACAGCGGTCGCAATGTTAATAGCAGTATTATTCTGCACACTGTGGATGACATATTGCGACAACTTCAAATAAAACGCAAAAATTTTTCGTTGTTCTTGACTGATGCTGCTCGGTACATGTCTTTGGCTGGAAAGACATTAAAGGAATTGTACCCTTCTTTGATGCATGTCACCTGCGTTGCGCACTTACTACATAACTGCGCTATGCGTGTGCATGCTCATTTTAAAAATATTGATGAAGTAATAGCAATGATCAAGGCAGCAACCATCAAAAACAAAGATCGCAAGAAAGATTTTCATGATGCTGGTCTGCCATCTCTTCCTAACCCTGTAATTACAAGATGGGCAACTTGGCTTAGAGCTGCCTTATATTATAGTGAGAACCTTCCAACTGTTCGTACTATGGTCAACAATTGGAGAAGTGCAGGTCTCTTAGTCAGCAGAGCAAAAGACGCTATCAATGTGGAAGGTTTGGTGTACGACTTGGTTAAAATAAATCAATACCGGACTCTAGCAGCCAACGTAGAGTTCTTAAAGTGCTGTTTTAACTACTTTTTTATATTTGTTTCGATCATTTGACTAATTTTTTGCTTGGTAATGTCTTGACAGCGGTCGCAATAGTCTGGTAGCCAAACCCTATGTTTGGGCTGAACCCGCACTTGTTTGATATACTTTTTTTCTCACCTGATTCTGAAGCTCCATTCGTCCCTGATACGGAATCCGTCGGGTAATTTTGTCCTACGCTTGAGCATTTGAGATATCGGCTCCCAAAGTTATGGTCTAGCGGCACCTGGTGGCCAAATTGTTTTTCTTCATTTATTCTAATCCTATGATGATTTTATGACATATTTTGGCATTACTGCAATGACTGGACTTACCGATGGAAGTCCTCATCAGCATAATTTCTGATGACGTCACAGGAGCTTAATTTTCGTAGGTGAATGAGTAGTTACTATATAAACAAGTTAACGTTGTTTGTAAATATTATCTATCTCGATATATTAACTTGGTTTGTTGCTGGATCAAAATCTTTCGTCATCGTGACGTAACCCACATGCTATTGATTCAATTATTACGCAATAAGACATACTAGCATTTCGTTACCCGCGTTATGTATAAATCAATAATTTTAATTGTTTTTAAGAACTTTTCTTCCTTACTTCTATTACCTTTTTCAAAGAAAGAATTAATATTGTTTCAAAAGTGTGCGAAGATGTATCACAAACTTTATTTCACTTAAATAACCAACTTATTACAACAGTCACTGCCATCTTTGCATAAGCAGAAAAGAGTGCATGGCAATCCCTGCGATTTACAACCACATTTCATAGACTTGCAAGGCAGTTTGCTGTTACATCCGCACTGAATAACTTTTAGAAGCTCTTTAGGAGCTAGGACTGTACCCTCGGGAACCATGGTAGGTACAAGTGTGTTTGTTTGCTCCACACGCTTCCATCCGTGAAGGGTTGGATCCAAGATTGGTGTGGTAGTCTCAAGTGAATTGTGCCATTTGATCAGTTGATGGTGAGCACGAAGTGCGTTTTCACGAAAGGCAACATTTGTTGGAGGGAGTGAAGACAACTTTGGAGGTTCCAGCGTTCTTTTTCTCATTTTAAGTTTCCATGTTTCAATTCGAGCCTCAGTCAGATCTTTTTTTTCAGTCATGTTGTAACACGCCAAAATAAACTTAGCCGCCTCATCTATCATGTCGTCGTACAAACTTGTTGGGGTTATTGCATCACCAATTAAATCAAACCGAAAATTGCCTAAAAAACATTTTTTGCCGTAATAAAAAAACAGTTATAAACACAAGTTCAACTGAAGTGTTGCGTTTTTTTACATACCAGTTCAAAGCACATGCAGAGCCTTGATTTTGCCAATTCCAAAATACGAAGCTACCGTATCACATCCACTAATAGCGTGTACAGCCAGTAACCCAGGCACTATAGGAGAGTGTTGCTGAACCGTAGCGTCGATGCTGATTGAGTTGCGATGACTTTGAGGAGACTCCATGAAAATTGGACCATCACCAAGAAACCCTTTTTGCTTGAAATGCAGAAGTAGTACAAACACATCCGTGTTGTCAGCAAGAACAACCCTGACTCCATTGTTCTTTACGTTACAGAACGCTACCTAGGAAAAAGAAATAAATGTAACTGGGTTACTTCTACGTAATTTAGAAAGTTTCTTATTAACGTTCGTTTCAGGTGTTCAGGAGTCTGTTTTGGTTGATTTTACAAGTCAAAATAAAGTCAAAATTTTGCATAAAGTCAAAATTGTCTTCATCAAAAATTTCCTTACAAAAACAAAATTTATATTTTTTAAATATTTTTTTGAATTTTTGAGCTGCTATTAAAATTTTATGCGCAGTTATATTTGATTTTAAACTTTTGAAATAGTTGCAATATTTGCACTATCGTCACAATAGAGCGTGCGGTAATTGAGAAGGTAATAGCACTTAGTATGCATGAAACGTCATTGTTGATGCATAAATACATAATTGTTAGACAATTGATCTAATCCTATAAAAGTTTTGCGCTCATTACACGTGGTCTTTTAAGTTGTAGCTTGCAAAGCAAAGAATGCCAAAACAAGTCAAATCTTCCATAGCGAAAGTTGGGCAAAATTGCCAGGAATATCCGGATGAGTTTTTGGCAACTCCTGCCGGCGACTTGCGATGCAACCTTTGCGACGTGTTAGTCAAATGCGACAAAAAGTTTTTTGTGGAAAGCCACCGAAAAAGTAAGCAACACCAAGGAAAATTGGAGACGAAGAGCAAATCTCAAAGTAATCAAACCTTCTTACATTTCGATCAAGTAAACTTCAAGGAAGAGGTTGTTTCTTGATTCTTAGCTGCAGATATCCTACTTCATAAACTGAACCATCCTTCTTTAAAGTCTCTGTTGGCTAGAATGGGAAAAATATTCCTTCGTAGACTGCAGCCCGGGCATGTGTTGCTAAATTGACATCCCAAAAATAGGAACAAATTCAAGAATTACTTCGTAACAAAAAAATTTTTTTGATTGTGGATGAAGCAGAGGTTGCTAAACAAAAGTATATTAGTGTGCTTGTGGGCAGCTTAGATGCTCCAAATCAGACATTCCTCGTTAATTGCCACCCACTTGACAGCGGTCGCAATGTTAATAGCAGTATTATTCTGCACACTGTGGATGACATATCGCGACAACTTGAAATAGAACGCGAGAATTTTTCATTGTTCTTGGCTGATGCTGCTCGGTACATGTCTTTGGCTGGAAAGACATTAAAGGAATTGTACCCTTCTTTGATGCATGTCACCTGCGTTGCGCACTTACTACATGACTGCGCCAGGGGAGGGGATTAGGGGGACCAGTCCCCCCCTTGCAGATTTAAAAAAGTTATTATACTGTGGTATCTTTGTTTAAAATATTTTTAGCCTGAGCATGACCAAATTGCCAGATATGCGGAGGGAGATGAATAATTTCTTTAATGATAAATTAAATAATATTTTTGGGCATAAATGTAGGTTTTAGCTTAAGACATGCCGCTTTGTCGGTAACTTGCCGTATTGTATTGTCACTGTATTGAACTTACTGCCCCCTATTCTGCAGACAACCAAACGCAACATGTGATCAATCGTTCTTACATTCTTTTTACTTAAAATGAGTGCATTTGCGCGCTGCACCTGAAAAATGTTCCATCAAGTCATTTACCGTGCTTACTGCTCATTTGCACATGTCATCAGTTGCACACTTGCAGAAATGTAACATAAAAAAGTGTGCGATTTTACTTCCTGTATTAATCAGTGCGCAGTAGCAATTATAGTCTTGCAGAGGCTAAAAAAACTTCTGAATTACGGTCTGATTGTGGCGCAACAATAAAATGAAATCCCTCATTTTTCAGTATAAACTAATAGGCCTGGCTGAAACCTTCTTAGTATAGCGATACAGTAATTCAATGAAAAAAAATTGTACCCCCCTCTTATTTTATTTCTGGCTGCACTGGTGACCATAAACATTGTTATTTATGATCATTGTTACAGATAGCCTCCATTCAGCTATTTGGTATATTTGTTAATGAGATAGCACACAGTGGTGTCTGATTTTGCAGTAACCATGATTAGGTAATACTGTCAATTTGCGAGGTGAATATATGGGTTTTTTTACGTGAATAACAGTTTTAAAATTGACTTGGTTCGCTCGAAATATTATTCAATTGATGTGTCTCCAGTGTTTCAGTGGTCTGCATTTTGCTGGTGTTGCAGGAAAAACAAATGTGTGGATGATTATTTGAGTTTAATTGCTTGATCCGAGCTGAGATCTTATGTTGCAGAGAATGCAAGTACCTCGCTCAAGAAAGGTTCAATTCAACAAAAAATCGAAAATCGTGATGGTAAAGGTAATGGAAATTTTAACGCATAACATAAAGATAGTAGTCATGTATCGTCATGAGCTAATACTGTACAACGAAATTAATTCTTCCACTTAGTTAATTTGTTGTTTTTTTTCGTTTTAAGTTGAAACTTACAATCTGTTCGTCAGATAATTCCAAAGTTACTACAAATTCACCAATCTTCACCATGATGTATTTTCTTCGTTACAGTGATTACAGCTGGTGGTGACGTTACAATAGCCAGCAAGCGAGCAAAAACAATTAACGAGTTTCGAAATGCAGAATCCGTTCAGATTGGTGGAAAAAAAATTGGTATGTTTAACTTCAGGATTGCTAGCTGATTTATTTACTTGGTGGTTATCCAAATGCAGTTATGTGCTAAATATTTCGTCTTAAATTGGAGACTTTTGACATAACTTTTCATTTCTTGCTCTTACTCCAAACCTTTCTACTTCCTCCTTTTTTCACTGAAGTGTATCCACAATTTTGTAAGCTCAATAACATTCAAAAATCTCGTATTATTACGCGGTTGAAGAAGTACATAGCATTTAGTCATCGGGCAACTTTGGCAATTTGATTCAATATCTTTGGTACCGGTACTGCATTTGCTATTTTGTCCAAACAAAGAGACTTCGGGTCAGCGTAAAACTCATCATTTTATTTTGACCTACTTATTGTTGATTTAGTCTGTTACAATTTATGTTAAAATATTAGCATTTTGTTTATTTGTGGGTTTGGTAATTTGACTACTGAGCATAATTTGACAGTATTGATGATAAATTGAGTCCACTTGAAGTAAATTTATTATTATTTTTTTTAGTGAAGAAGATTTACAAAAAATCAGCTTAGTCCAGATAAAGTTTATGATTCTTAAAGTTTGGTATTTTATCTGATTTGTGTTTCAAATTTGTGCTTAGAATGTGTTTGTATGGTTACCGCCATTTCTATTTTCTTTTAGTGACAAACAATTACGCGCAATCGGGTAAGTTTTTGCAAAGTCAAAACTCTTACTGTAAAGTGAATTAATGATGTCAACATTCCGATAGTAGCCAACTTTCAACCAGTGAACAGTCGCTATGTCTCCCGATATATATAACTAATGTGTTAGTTAAATTCGTTAACTTTTATTTTTAGTATATATTTTTTCTTCTAATTAAAGAAAGTTGGTTAGCAAGACACCAGCCGTTAGCTCAGTCGCAAAGCGCACGCTATCGGTGCGGGAGGTCTGGGGTTCGACTCCCGGGCCGGTCAAATCGACACAGTGTCGCCAACGACTCGCCTCCGTTGCGATGTTCCTTCGGAGCAGTGTAGCCCAGGCGCTAAGCCGCGGAGATGGGCCCCGCAACTCATTACACGCTTCGGCGTAATACGGCGAGTATAATGAAGATTTATTTTTATTTATTTGGTTGGCAAGACTTATGAAAGCATTTGTTTGAACTAAGTAATCTTCAGCCAGCTGTGAAGTTATAATCGTCGTATTGGTTTTTCAATTTCTGAGGCGGATCTAGCATATTTTTTTGTGAGGAAGGATCTTTATACTTCAACATAAAAAATAAAAGCAGTTTTATTCAAAGTTCATTTTTCCCATGTGTTGGTTTTTTCTCTATACCCCATTTTGACGTTTATTGGAGGATTTTCTTCAAATATTTAGTCTCATAATAAACTAGAATGTAGCATTTGTTGGTTTGTGTTGACCAGTATTGGAGATTCCCCCTAAATAAATTGAGATTCAATGCTGAATTAAACTTCCATTTCTAAACTGTTCAAAGATGTGTGAGCAATAATTTGTTTTAATTTGAACAGCAAAGGTCGTTGTTAAGTAATCTCTTTGTTACGTCATCTCTTTGTTACGTCAACACTTGGTAAAATTCTTGTTACTACACTTTATGACAATATTTTTTTATTTAGTGGAAACAATCACGCCAGATGATGTAGACGAGTATTGTGAGTAAAAATAGATTTTGCTTTTGGTATTTAAAAATAGTTGTGAAAAAAGCTGCTTTTGCCAGAAGCTTTTCTTGACGCACTCGTCAGTGGGTAAACGTGTCAAAGTGAGAGCAAGAAGCAAGGTCTGGTGCTTGCTGATTAACAGTGTAGTATGTCTAGGAAGTGCTTTGCGTTGGTGGTTCATTGGCCACCGCTTCTTGTAGTCTAATACGAAAACAACTTTTTTCAAAGCTATTCTTAAGTTGTGTACCGCGATCAATTATTTGGATATTTACTCATATTTTTGTGGTGTAAAAAGTGAACGTTAACAAAACTTACAATGAAGATATTTTCGGTTTTGCATTTGATCCTTTTCGTTTTATATTAAATCATGGGTTCCCAACCAGAGGGGAATTACCCGCTTGTGTGGAATTTAGGGGTTTTAGGTGGGGAATTACATAAACGCCCCCTGAAAAATACCGCCGTCCTGTTCCGGAATTTCACTCCCCACCGTGAAGACTTTCTTTTTTGCAGAACAATGCTTTTTGCAGCCAAATTTTGATTTAGTTTTAACATTGGACTGTTTTTTTGCTCCTCGCCGATATTTTCACTGAAATACAGGACATCTGAAGACGTGTAGACCTTTTTGTTTGCTCTTCCAACCAGTGGGGCGCTAATCTTGGCAGTTAAAAAAAAAATTCCATCCCTGTTTTACTGGGCGATGAGCAAAAAGAGGTTGAAAAACCCTGGTTTAATAATATCTATGTTGTGGGTAACTGAAGATCAGTCACATCCAAAATGGGTAATAAAGAAACAAAAGTTGGGAACCGCTGTATTAAATAGTTTCTGGTTTGTAATTTCGTTTTCAATAATAAAAGTCTGAGAGTTCAAGCACAAATAGTTTGCGAAGTACCGAGTGACAGACTTGTAGTTACGCTTGCTTGAGGAATTCAATCTTTAACTTACGTAACTTGCTGTTAATATCAAACAATGATATTTAGGTGGGCGATTGAAGTCGCTGTTGTTGGAGGAAGCAAAATCCAACTGCAGAGTTGAGAATTTTTTTGACACCAATTGTGAAATCAAAATCGCTCCTCTTCAAATTTCCAAATCCCCTCCATCCAGCAACACAATTGGCCACTATAGCACAAGAAAGGAAATTTCCCAGTGGTATAGTGAAACTCCAAACCGCGATTTGGTTCGTGCAGAGAATTTATTTATTGAAGCAGAAAAGCTTGCTTCAAAAAATCCGTCTTGGCCAAAAAAATGTGGAAACATTGTCGGTGTTGTTGGTGAAGCCGGCGTTGGAAAAACCACATTAACCAAGTTACTGCTGCAACACGAGACCTCTGATAAACTACCCTACTTTGGAGCGGAATTCATAATTTCCATTTCAATACGAGATCTTACCTACTCAAAAGAAACAAATTTCTTAAAATTTTGCTTGCCGAAATCCACTGCCCCATGGATTGGTCAGAAGAATATTCGTGATCATGTCCTTGATTCCCTCGCACAAAGCAATAAGGTGTTGTTAATCATGGATGGTTTTGATGAAGCCAATCTTGATTTTGCTACCAAATTGAATAGTATAAGCCTGCTTGATGACGCAATAGCTGAAGATTTCATTCGCAATATTTTATCTGGCGATATCCTTCCCAATGCCAGAAAGGTGGTAACGTCAAGGCCACGTCAGATGTACGCGTTGCGTGAAGACCTTCGTCCTCGATTTGTCGTCACCGTGGTTGGCTTGGATGAGGAAGCCCAGCAGAATATCTGTGGGGATATCTGTGGCTGTAATAAAGAATTCGTTTTAGATTTTCTTCGAAACCGTCCAAATATTTTCTCGTACTGTTTTGTGCCAGTGAACTGCATTCTGACAATGTTTTGTATTGACAAATATGCTCCATCTCATAAATGTCACGGTGACCTACCTCCTGAATCTTTAACTGGTGTGATGATTGCAGTGCTGTTATTGTTCGCTGACAGAATGAAAAAATGGAAACACGTGGATTTGATTTTAAATTTGTTAGAAAGATTAGTCAGATTGGCGGAAAAAGGATTTTCTGAAAACAAGTATTATTTTACGGAAGGAGATTTGGAAGCAGTTGGATTGAAAAAACATAAAGATATCACCTTGTTCTTAATCACAGTTCTTAAAGAAGACGATTTTAGTATTTTTAACCTTAGCGGAAGTAAACACAGTTACTTTTCGCACTTGCTTTGGCAAGAGCTGTTTGTGGCCATTTGTTCGATATTATACCATGATTTATCAACTTTGACTTACGAAAAGCTTTCCAGCAGCCGATATGAAAATGTGTCTCGATTCATGTTTGGTTTATGCAACGTCACTTCGTATAAGTTTTTGGAAAGATTATTTCCTGAACTTCGATGTAATGTCGACAGTCAAGCGAAACTGCTGCAGGACCTAACGTTGAAGAATCTGCCGAATCTTGGAGTTTTGGAGAAGGAATCTTTGCAAGAGTTTTTAGTGATATGTAGCTGGGCAAACGAGTTGCGCGACGAGCATTTCACGAAAGCAATTGCAGAGAAAATCAATAAAGAGTTTGTTATACAACAAGGTGGTCAGATTCTTCCGAGTGATGTACCGGCATTACATCACGTGCTTAGAAGTCGAAGCAGTCCTCTTTCAATAACTTTCCACCCCTTGAAGTTCATTGGCAACTGTTTTACCCCATTTGTCAAAGAATTGCGAACAACACTTGGTTCTACATCGATCGTGGTAATACATAGTGTTGTGATATTGTATGCTACCAATTTACGATCGTTGTGACCGGTTGTGTGTAATATTCTCGAACAGATGTAAACCATGAGGCAGCTACTATTAAAATCGACAATATTACGTCATACTTGTAAACGTTTTCTGCTTTTTACTTGCCTCTCCCTGAGAAAACGTCAACAACGCATTAGAAAAAGATCTGAAGAGATAAATCATGGCCAAGTTGTTGAGAAATACACTGAATTTAAAACTGAGAAAAAGATTGTGCAATGTCTGGAATTTTGAAAATGATTGATGTTCTGTTTCTATAGCATGCGTGTTTGGATCTTTTGATGAGATTTTGTTTTGCGTCCTTGATAGTTTTTGAACGAAGGTGCTTTTTAGCTGTCGTATCATAATTTTGGCGTGTTCGACATCTTCGACACGATATTAGACCTTGCCCCAAGATCTGGAAATCCACGGGTAAGATTTTACCAGAATAAATTTCAAAATTATGTACAATGCCGCGAGTGTCGCAAAATGCAAAAATTTTGTAAGCTCATGTGGTTTTTGGGGCAAATACTGCTTCTGGCGAAATTAAATTACCAGCAGTTTTTCGGCAGACTTTCATATGCTTGAACTATGATGGACGAGTGTACCGAATTCGTACTTCTTATTGAAAGCAACCCCGGAATTTTATCATCACTGAGTTTTTAAAACTAAATACACTTCTGTGTATTCTCATTTCTACAGAACGTCTATGATTTTTTCGAACTGTTCTAGCGTTTACTCTCCTAGTAACATAATCACTAACACTGACAAATACATCACTTTTCAAAAAAAAAAGGATTTACCTGAATAAGATGTTTCCCGCTACTACATTTTACCCGCCTAGTGGCGTAAAAGCATTTGACAGAATTGTCTCAGTGGAGTTGGCCGAGTGGTTGGTACGTTGAGCTACGGAATTGGTTTCGCGGGTTCAATGCTCAAAAGAGTCATCTTCCATGATGCACGTGATTCACTAATACAAAACTAAGCTGCACTTATGTGGCTCAACAAAAAAAAAGGCGGATTCAATACAACCGTCGTTTATCAAATTTAAAGTTAAGTTAAGCAATAAAACAAAAAGATATCTGGTGTGACGAATTTAACCCATTCGGCGTTAAGGGGTTGAATGAATTATTCGCATTACTCGATCAAACAAATTTGTAGATTATGTTTTTCTATAAGAATCATAAGATATACTTTTTCTGAGATAATCACGAGATATATTTTTACATTTTCGATAATGCGTGCTTAGGCAAAAGGCTTATTGCAATCGAAGGGGTTGGAGATTATGGAAAAATTGTAGATATACATCAAAAACATCTTTGAAAATGGCTGGTGGGAGGATGCGTACCTTTCATCCTCCCCGCCCCTGGTCATAAGCTGCAGAAACCAGCAAAAGAGTCCAGCATATTTCAGTCACTTGGCACCATTAGTTTTGTTCGTTTGTACTTGGAGGCCGAGTCAAAAGGGGAGGGGCATGGCGCAATGCTCCCCCCTTAAATACGCTCCTGCTAATCAACCTCAATGTTTGTCAACCCCGCACCCCCTGGGAACGTTTCTCGCACCCCTGGTTAAGAACCACTGGCATACGAGCATCTGTGAGCAAAAGCATTGAAGTGTTAGAATAATCCTGCGTTAGTTCGTTTTCGCCTTACACATTTCACCAAGTATTATAACCAGTGTCACGTAGTTCGATGTGCTTATCTGACAAGGATATTGTTCTTGCATTGCTTAGCTTTTCCGTGGTAACCGCTTAGCAGCTTTGTTTTCTACTGCTTAATACAGAAATTAATGTCTATTTCATTACATATTGTAACTGCGATTTTCCCGAAGTTTCGAACACTTTTTGCTTTGTGTTTTTTAATGCGGCTGAATTGGCTTGTTAGATGTGTAATAAGAAGAGTCATACAATGGACTGACACTTAGACTAATGTATTAAAATCAAAGAGTACCTTTCACTCAGAAAATTCATAATCTGCAACACCAAATCACATCAACAGTTGCAAAACATGTATAGAAACAGAACAACTTGTTTATATTCGAATAAAATCATTGTTGTTTCGCTTCATTCATTTTGTGAATTTCTTGCCCATATTTGCGACGTTCCACGAAGCGCATTCACATGTGCAAAAAATTACTGCTATGATGGCGAGAAAGTAGTAGCAGCACATTATATTTAACTGACGACCTAGAAACCAATCTTACGCTCCTAAAAGGAAGAATAATGATTTCCTCAAGACTCTTCATTAAATTGGTTGCGATGTTGCATTCGTAATATTTACTGTTTACTACGTAACTGCTTCACACCACAATGCAAGCAGAAACTTTTGGTCTTGGTGTCACCTTGAGTTGCTAAGTTGTGCTTTATGCTGCACATGCAATATGCAGACGTCTTCAAGTTGCAAAAAAAAAAAAATTTTTGTATGAATCAGTTACTTGGACATTTTCAGTTGTGGAATTGTGAACAAATTGCTTTCACCGCATTTCGCAAAACGTTACGTATTGGGGGTGGGGCGTTTCATCAATGAATAAAGAACTTTTTTAACGTTGGTTAATTTGTTTCGTAGATGAAACTCGTTGATCTTTCGTTTAAAAAAATCAATGACGAAGAAGCACGTCATTTATCAACTTGTATGACCGGAATGGAAGAACTTCGTATTTGTTACTGTGATATAACCGAAAAAAGACTCAAGATATTGTCACCAGCGATCAAAAACTTAAGGAAACCGGTAATGTCGTTTATTTTAATCTTGTTGCACGCTTAATCTAGCAGCATATGCGTTTTTACTGGTTTGATATGATACGAAACAGATTTCCATGATGGCGTGATGATGACTGATCGACGCTTTTTATTTTTGATTGTCACGTGTTAGAGATGGAGATGCTGTGCGAAAAACAAATCCAGACTCGTTTAAAAAATCCTTTATAATTTTTTTTTCGCCCTAGTTTCTGATATTGAAATCTATGATTTCCTGTTCGTTAAAACTCTGTCAGAAATGAACTACTACAAAGCATCTTGTTCACCTTCACAACCAGGGAGGGGGATAGGGGCACCAGTCCCCCCTTTTCAAAGCACAAATTTAAAAAAATATCAAACAATGGATTCTCCATATAAAATACTTTTTAACCTGAGCATTGATTAAATCGCCTTAAAATAGGAGGAGGGGGAAATAGTTTGTCGAACGATCAATTTTATCATAATGATTATGCTTTCCACAAGTAAACATGGGTTGTAATGAGAATAATCAAGGGCGTTAAATGGCGCTTTTTTTCAGCCCCCCTTAGAACGTTTGAACCCTGTTTTCAAAGTTTATAACCATACCTTACTGCACTTGAACGGTGACTCATCGTAAGATGTGTTATTCGTTTCTCTTTCTAATTTTGTAATGCTGTTTCTGTTCTATATTTCTAATTCGAAGGCAAAAAAAAATATTAAGCTGTATTTTTGTCACCAAGCCTCAACGAATTATGTTTGCTGGCCTAGTTTTTCAAAGATAAATCAAACATGTGTAGGCTACAGTGGGCTTATTGTATATAGAGACAGCCTTTAGTAACAGTCTAATGCGAACCCGAAGATCTTTCCCTATTTACTAGGCAAAAAATGATTTGATTCAATAATCAGGGAGTTTTTACTTTTTGATGGCTATTTAATGTTGATATCTTTAGGACTCCAGCTTAAAGCAGCAATTACTACACATGCAACATAAGGACAATGGGAATTTATCAGTAATACACTTGCTTATTTTAGGAATAGGTTGCTATTCATTTACTTCGCGACGTAAAATATATTCACAAAAAAAAACAAAACATGCTAGCACGATTATACTGTTAAGTATCGTCCTGGCCACTGTGTTTGTGCTGCAGGAAAGCTTAACGAGGGCTGGGGCTACGCAGCTTAGCGCCTGGGCAACACAGCTTCGAACTCCAAAAATATATCGCAACGGTGGCGAGTCACTGCCGACATTGTGTCCGATTTGACCGGCCCAAGGAACGAAGCCCAGACCTCCCGCAGCGATAGCAATGTCGTTGCAAGTGAGCTAACCGGCCGCTAAAATCCATTCATGAGAAAGTAGAACGGATATGGTGTTATAAAAGTATCGCAGTAAGTTCAGAACAATGTTTTTTCTATAGCGGTTAAAGTGAGCGCTAATGGCCGTTGGAGGTGCAATATCTCCTAAAATATTGGTGGAAGCAATTTTCGGGTTGATACTCAGCATCATGAGTTCCTGTCTGCTATCTGGGAAAAGTCAAGAAATTTTACACCATTGCGAGTTTTGAACGAAAAAGTATCCCACCTTGAAATTGGAAAACCGTCAAAATGACCGCACCGGCCGTTCTAGTGTTAAACCAGTGGCGTGCACTGCAGGGGGGCGCTGGGTCGAGCACAATGTAAACTTTAATTTTTTAACAAAAATCCGTTTTAGCTGGTTTTAAAATACCCTGCCCTTCAAGTACCAGCGATCAGTGCGCGGGAAGGTAAGGCGAAAAGCAGATACTAGTTTCTTGTTGATCGTTCTGGTTAATTTTGATAACTTGAACCGCCGTAGGTTGGTGCTAGAAGTTTAGTCGAGTTTTTTTTTTATCTGCTCGTAACTCGCTTTGTGCCGTAAGTTCTTGTTTGAAATATGTTTATCTGTTATAACTTACAAATAAACTTATCCAAAATCGAACCACTTCAATATTGACAAGTCTATGATAAGCACACATAATTCGAAAATGTGGCCAGCAGAAATGCTCCATATTTGGTGAAACACTCGAAATTAAATTTGATTTTGATTTGATTCATTGATTTTTTCATCTTTATCCTTCTGTCACGAGAAAACGTCGGAGGCGCTATGCATAGGACGAATCCAGACTCGCTTTGAAGTTGCCTTTGTTTGTTGAGTTTTCCCCTTGAATTTTGTTTGTTACTTCTTCAACTTGCTGCTTGTTAGATTCCACCAAGCAGAGATAATTCTGAAGCGTTTTGTCCAAGGACGCGGCAACGAGGCTTTGGTGGGAGTTGAACCATCAACCTTGTGATCATGGCCGTCGTAAAAACGACGTTTCGAACCACTCGGCCACGCTGCCAGAAATTATAAACAAATATTTAAATAAAGAATTCCTTTAAACGTTGTTCACAAAGCGCTAAGCCTGCAATTACGGCACGTAAAATTTTAAAATCTGTTTAAGGGGCATGCCCCCTTACTGAAAAAAGCGCGTCTAAAAATGTCTCAAAACTTGGCACCCTCCCGAGAAATGTTTTTGGATACCGCACTGTGTCAAGCGAACTCTAGTTCCACTGAAGTGAAACATATCATTTATCCCTAATTTCTAAGTTTTGATAAGGTGTACGTTCGCATGGTTATACATAAATTTCATCCCCTTTTACTCCAACCTACTTCCTACGCCACTGAGAATAATGCTGTTGTGTCGATAACCTGCCATAATGTATTGCCATTGCGTTGAACAGACTGCCCTCAATGCTTCATGTTAAACGAACGCAACGAATAATTCAAGATCGGATAATTAATTAAATAGATTGTCCCTCCCTTTTTCGTTAAGTCTGGCTGCGCGTGTGATCTTGTTCATATCAACAAATATATAACAGGACTTAATCTATAAGGTTGTTGATGACGGCTGTTGGTGAAATAACAAGAAAGCACTGCAAATGTTACAGTTGTTCTCGTTATGTGATAAAGTTTTCATCGGAAGTTAAGTAGGTTAATAGAAGCTGATTTGAATTCTGTGGAAGCACAAATTATGCGCAAGGAAACTATAGATTTTGTTTAATCATCAAAACACTCGCGTGTTTTGGTCAAAAGTAAAACATCGAAGTAGCAAATGTTTGATATTTGTTGTAATTAAGCAGATGAGATTTTTTCCAAATGTTCCTCAATTTTAGTTAAGCGGATTTTTTCGAATAAGTCTTCGATTTGGCACCCAAACACCATCAAGCTTTGTAACTTGTTGCTTCTGACATGACGATATCAGCTTGTGTTAATTGAGAGGATCAACAAGTGATTGTCTGTCGGAAATAATCCAGATTGATTTTGTCCCAAATATTATTGTTGGTTTCCAATTAGCCTTGCTTTTATGGCATAAAATAACATTAACTCGCTATTATTCATGTTTGAATCGTACATAAACATTAAACAAGCTCATTTGACACATACCCAAATGTACATAATCTTGTGATATGTGCCATTAGATATTTTCACCAAAAGTGTTTGTATTTATATGTTATATTTTCTTATAAATTTTTATTGTTTGAAATGATTAGTTTCACTTAGCATTAGAACTTTTTCTGACGTTCGGTGATTTGTTTGGTAGATGAAACGACTCGATGTTTCCAACAATCCAATCAATGACGAGGGAGCATGTCACTTATCAACTTGCATCAGCATGATAGAAGAACTTCATATCGGGAACTGTAATATCACAGATAAAGGAGTCAAAATGTTGGCAACAGCGATCAAAAAATTGCGCAAACCGGTAATGTTCATTTCAGAGTTTGTTCCCTTTCATAGTTACAACTCAATGTGTTTCCTAGTTCTAACTGTTACAGCATTTTGTTCAATAATTTCTGTCTTACAGAATTATAATCATTCACGTTTAATAACAAAAGTAAATCTGGAACAAATTGAAAGCTATTTTTAAACATGTCAAATTCATTTAATGAAATTACCTGTATTAATGAAGCGATGAACTTATCTTCGGTAATAGGGCAATGTTCAGCTTCGATAAACCAGGTCGTAATACTAGCCTTGACTTGAATCCACAGTACATCTAGTTCAAGTCTTAGCTTCATGAAAATGAAACTGACGTCGAGTCACAAAAAAACTGTAGCACAATCATATTTGTATTTTTTCCCCAAAGGTAGATTTGATTAGATATAGATTAGCAAAGCGAAGTTTTTCGGCCTGGCTAATTGAAGCTGAGCATTGCCGTATTAGTGTAAGTTTTTTGCAAATTTTTGCGAAGAAAATTCAGTTAAATCAATTGTTTTTAACGATTTTGAGGGCTTGTTATTCTGAGGTTCCATGATTTTACAAAGCGAACCTACATGCTCTGTTGAAGCCGCAATTGTGCCCATGCAGTTCCTCTCTCTAACTTTGTAGTAGAACATTATATGGATTGATGAACAATGGTTATTGTAATTTAAATGAAGCGTCACGAGTTCAAATGTTTGAAATTGTTCTGGCTCAATTGTTTGTGATTAAATTAACCATTAGATTAAATTGAGAAAGTATCCGTTAGCCATGCTCCAATTTTTCTAATCCAGTTATAACCATCACCATCATCAATCCAGTTTCAATTTCCTCGTCACCGAAGGTGGCCGAGTACACCTCATCCCCTCCGCGATCGCTGTCACTCTATGCCTCCATCTCATTCGATCTGCAGCTTCGATCTTCAAGCCGACTTTCTTCACACTCTCTTCCACCTGGCTCTTCCATGTCATTTTTGGCCGTCCTCGCTTTCGCTGTCCATTCAATTCCATCATCATTGCCTTCTTCAGTATATTTTCATCTCATCTAATCACATGTCCATACCATCTTACTCCATGTGCCTTTGCCATTCTGTGTAAGGTTTTCTTCAAACCCAACATCTCCATGAGCTCCTGCGTATTCTTTCTATCCACCCAATTTTACTCCACACATTGACCTCACCATGGGTCTTTCAGTTCATCTCAAAATTGCCATTTCACCTTCCCTCAATCACCATGTTTCACTTCCGTGCAACATTGCTGTTTTTGCACAACTTTGATAAACCAACCCTTTGATTGTCAAAGAAAACCTTCCTCCACGTAACAACTGTCCGCATTCTCTAAATTTCATCCATTCTATTCTTACTCTTGAGGTCACGACAGTTTCACACCCACCCTTAGGATTCCGCGTGTCTCCTAAATAACAAAGGGGTTGGAGATTATGGAAAAATTGTAAAAAGGGTTGGAGATTATGGGAAAATTGTATACATCAAAAACATTTTTGAAAACGGCTGGTGGGAGGATGCGTACCTTTCATCCTCCCTTGTTGGATCCGCCCCTGTTTAATTGGCAAAAAATGGTTTGATTCAATATTCAGGGAGTTTTTGCTTTTTGTTGGCTATTTAGTATTGATACCTTTAGGATTCCAGTTTCAAGCAGCAATTATTACACTTCCAACATAAGAACAATGGGAATTTATCAGTAATGCACTTGCTTATTTTAGGAATAGGTTGCTATTCATTCACTTCGCGACGTGAAATATGTTCATAAAAAAAAAAACAAAAAAAAGATGCTAGCACGTTTATACTGTTAAGTGTCGTCCTGGCCACTGTGTTTGTGCTGCAGGAAAGCTTGAGTTAATCCATCAGTCTTTAACACTAGAACGGCCAGAGCAGCGGCAAGCCATCAACGAGCAACAGCGGTCATTTTGACCGCTTCTTTTGATTTGCGTTTTTACTGGTATATGCTAGGTGTGGTTGCCATTAAAGTGTCGGAAAATACTCAGTTCACGTAACTCAATCATAAAAAGGCACTTGTATTCGAAAACAAGGCAAAAAACTGGACACAAATTTGAAAATTGTTCCAAAGTATAAGTTGCTGCGCATAAAACGAATTCAAAAAATAATAAGAAATGCGGTAATTTTGAAAATATTGTGAACCGAAAATTCAACAGTGGTTTTGGATGACTGCGAAAAGACATTGTGCTATTCCAGTCAGCAACCAACCGGTGTAAATACAATTATGTCAAACGCGATGGTCTCCACCCGTAAATCGAACCCGTCGCGTAGAATTGGTCGCTTATGCGTATTTGTCACATACAGTTTTGTTGCACTTGAAACAAAGTTTGCTGGTGTTGTTGTTAGTCCAGTTTACTGCTGTACGACACTGTTTCAGCGTCTCGGCTTTTATTTGTAAGTCAATACTTAACTTGTGGAACCCCAATAGGTTAGCATCAATTGGGCAGCTGCACGATGCTTACACTACAAAAAAATATGATACAGTTATTTACGCATTTTTTCTCTTCGCTCGAGTGAGCAGCACCTCGCGTACACAGGTCAAACGCGATCGACCCCAGCCGCGAATCGAACTCGTCACGCAAGATCGGCTTCCGCCATACGCGCGCGATAGCGCTTGGCCAAGTCGCTGCTAGAGAGTTTGCTGGTATGCTCCACGCTGCTTTTTGTACTTGAAGAAGTGCGTAGAGTGCTGTTTGGGTAAGTTACTTGTCCAGTGCAGTTGGTTAATTACTGACGGTTCTTCTAAGTAAATAGGGCTTTCATGGGAATTCAGCCTTCGGTGCCGACAGCCCACGGAGCTGAATGACCATGAAAGTCCGTATATGTCACAGAAATATTGCATTACAGCTCGTTTCTGCTTGACAAACTTCTTCATAGCCTGAAGTCGTACATATTTACAGAGGAAACTGAAAAAATTGTCATAACTGGTTTTTGAGTTGAACCGATTTTCCAGATAACGATACAATGTCACAAAAAAATCCATTCATCAAAAAAAAAAAAAAATCAAAACTTCATTAAACTCTCGTTATTATCCGCCGAAGCGTGTAACGAGGGCTGGGGCTCCGCAGCTTAGCGCCTGGGCAACACAGCTTCGAACTCCAAAAATATATGGCAGCGGTGGCAAGTCACTGCCGACACTGTGTCCGATTTGACCGGCCCAAGGAACGAAGCCCAGACCTCCTGCAGCGATAGCAATGTCGTTGCAAGTGAGCTAACCGGCCGCTAAAATCCATTCATGAGAAAGTAGAACGGATATGGTGTTATAAAAGTATCGCAGTAAGTTCAGAACAATGTATTTTTCTATAGCGGTCAAAATGACCGCTAATGGTCGTTTGAGGTGCAATATCTTCTGAGATGATGGTGGAAGCAATTTTCGGGTTGATACTCAGCATCATGAGTTCCTGTCTGCTATCTGGGAAAAGTCAAGAAATTTTACACCATTGCGAGTTTTGAACGAAAAAGTATCCCACCTTCAATTTGGAAAACCGTCAAAATGACCGCACTGGCCGTTCTAGTGTTAAACCAGTGGCGTGCACTGCAGGGAGGCGCTGGGTCGAGCACAATGTAAACTTTAATTTTTTACAAAAATCCGTTTTAGCTGGTTTTAAAATACCCTGCCCTTCAAGTACCAGCGATCAGTGCGCGGGAAAGTAAGGCGAAAAGCAGATACTAGTTTCTTGTTGATCGTTCTGGTTAATTTTGATAATTTGAACCGCTGTAGGTTGGTGCTAGAAGTTTAGTCGAGTTTTTTTTTTTATCTGCTCGTAACTCGCTTTGTGCCGTAAGTTCTTGTTTGAAATATGTTTATCTGTTATAACTTGCAAATAAACTTATCCAAAATCGAACCACTTCAATATTGACAAGTCTACGATAAGCACACATAATTCGAAAATGTGGCCAGCAGAAATGCTCCATATTTGGTGAAGGACTCGAAATTATAAGCAAAATTTTGAAACAAAAAATTGCTTTAAACGTTGTTCAAAAAGCACTAAGTCTGCAATTACGGCACGTAAAGTTTTAAAACTTGTTCAAGGGGCATGCTCCTATACTGCCGTAGAGTCGTTTTATAAATTAACGTTACTGTTGCCACACCCCAGAAGAAACCGCGTCTAAAAAAGTCTCAAAACTAGGCACCCTCCCGAGAAATTATTTTGGATACCGCACCGTGTCAAGCGAACTCTAGTTCCACTGAAGTGAAACATATCATTTATCCCTAATTTGTAAGTTTTGATAAGGTCTACGTTCACTAATACGTAAATTTCATCCCCTCTTACTCCAACCTACTTCCAACGCCACTGAGAATAATGCTGTTGTGTCGATAACCTGCCATAATGTATTGCCATTGCGTTGAACAGACTGCCCTCAATGCTTCATGTTAAACGAACGCAACGAATAATTCAAGATCGGGTGTACAATGAAAAGGATTGTCCCCCCTCCCTTTTCCATTATGTCTGGCTGCGCCGGTGATCTTGTTCATATCAACAAAATCATAACAGTACTTAATCTATAACGTTGTTGATGACGGCTGGTGATGAAATAACAAGAAAGCACTGCAAATGTTACAGTTGTTTTCGCTATGTGATAAAGTTTTCATCGGAAGTTAAGTAGGTTAATAGAAGCTGATTGGAATTCTGTGGAAGCACAAATTATGCGCAAGCAAACTATGGATTTTGCTTAATTATGAAAACACTCGCGCGTTTTGGTCGAAAAGTAAAAAATCGAAGTAGCAAATGTTTGATATTTTGTTGTAATTAAGCAGATGAGAATTTTTCCAAATGTTCCTCAATTATAGTTAAGCGGATTTTTTCGAATAACTCTTTGATTTGGCACCGAAACACCATCAAGCTTTGTAACTTGTTGCTACTGTCATGACGATATCAGCTTGTGTTAATTCAGAGGATCAACAAGTGATTGTCTGTCGGAAATGATCCAGATTGATTTTGTCCCAAATATTATTGTTGGTTTCCAATCTGTTTTGCATTTATTGCATAAAACAACATTAATTCGCTATTATTCATGTTTGAAACGTACATAAACATTAAACAAGCTCATTTGACACATACGGAAATGCATATATTCCTGTAATATTATACAGCTCGAAGAAATTTTTGTAGTGAGTAAAAGTATGAAAACTCTGTGGAAAAAACATGCGCGCGACCAAGTGTTTCATTTCGGTATAGGCCCCTTATTGAAGCCGGATGAATAAAATGACAGTAAACTTTCAGTTGAGTGCAGTTTTCAAGTTTTGTTAGATATTTTCACCAAAAGTGTTTGTATTTATATGTTATATTTTCCATATACGTTTTTATTGTTTGAAATGATTAGTTTCGCTTAGCATTGAACTTTTTCTGATGTTCGGTAATTTGTTTGGTAGATGAAACGACTTGAAGTTTACGCAAATCCAATCAATGACGAGGGAGCATGTCACTTATCAACTTGCATCAGCTTGATAGAAGAACTTCATATCCGGAAATGTAATATCACAGATAAAGGAGTCAAAATGTTGGCAACAGCGATCAAAAAATTGCGCAAACCGGTAATGTTCATTTCAGAGTTTGTTCCCTTTCATAGTTACAACATAACGTGTTTCCTAGTTCTATCTGTTACAGCATTTTGTTCAATAATTTCTGTCTGACAGAATTATAATTCACGTTTAATTACAAAAGTAAATCTAGAACAAATTGAAGCCTATTTTTAAACATGTGAAATTCATTTAATGAAATTCCCTGTATCAATGAAGCGATGAACTTATCTTCGGTAAGACTGCAATGTTCAGCTTCGATAAACCAGGTCGTAATACTAGCCTTGACTTGAATCCACAGTGCATCTAGTTCAAGTCTTAGTTTCATGAAAATGAAACTGACTTCGAGTCACAAAAAAACTGTAGCACAATCATATTAGTATTTTTCCCCAAAGGTAGACTTGATTAGATATAGATTAGCAAAGCGAAGTTTTTCGGCCTGGCTAATTGAAGCTGAGCATTGCCGTGTTAGGGTAAGTTCGTTGCTAATTTTGCGAAGAAAATTCAGTTAAATCAATTGTTTTTAACGATTTTGAGGGCTTGTTATTCTGAGGTTCCATGATTTTACAAAGCGAACCTACATGCTCTGTTGAAGCCGCAATTGTGCCCATGCAGTTCCTCTCTCTAACTTTGTAGTAGAACATTATATGGATTGATGAACAATGGTTATTGTAATTTAAATGAAGCGTCACGAGTTCAAATGTTTGAAATTGTTCTGGCTCAATTGTTTGTGATTAAATTAACCATTAGATTAAATTGAGAAAGTGTCCGTTAACCATGCTCCAATTCTTCCAATCCAGTTATAATAATCATCATCATCAATCCAGTTTCAATTTCCTCGTCACCGAAGGTAGCCGAGTACACCTCATCCCCTCCGCGATCGCTGTCACTCCTTGCCTCCATCTCATTCGATCTGCAGCTTCTTCGATCTTCAAGCCGACTTTCTTCACACTCTCTTCCACCTGGCTCTTCCATGTCATTTTTGGCCGTCCTCGCTTTCGCTGTCCATTCAATTCCATCATCATTGCCTTCTTCAGTATATTATCATCTTCTCATCTAATCACATGTCCATACCATCTTACTCCATGTGCCTTTGCCATTCTATGTAAGGTTTTTTTCAAACCCAACATCTCCATGAGCTCCTGCGTATTCTTTCTATCCACCCAATTTTACTCCACACATTGACCTCACCATGGGTCTTTCAGTTCATCTCAAAATTGCCATTTCACCTTGCCTCAATCACCATGTTTCACTTCCGTGCAACATTGCTGATTTTGCACAACTTTGATAAACCAACCCTTTCATAGTCAAAGGAAACCTCCTTCCACGTAACAACTGTGCGCATTCTCTAAATTTCATCCATCCTATTCTTACTCTTGAGGTCACGACAGTTTCACACCCACGCTTAGGATTCAGCGTGTCTCCTAAATAACAAAGGGGTTGGAGATTATGGAAAAATTGTAAAAAAGTTTGAAGACTATGGGAAAATTGTATACATCAAAAACATTTTTGAAAACGGCTGGTGGGAGGATGCGTACCTTTCATCCTCCCTTGTTGGATCCGCCCCTGTTTAATTGGCAAAAAATGGTTTGATTGAATATTCTGGGAGTTTTTACTTTTTGATGGCTATTTAATATTGATACCTTTAGGATTCCAGTTTCAAGCAGCAATTATTACACTTGCAACATAAAAGCAATGGGAATTCTTCAGTAATGCACTTGCTTATTTTAGGGATAAGTTGCTATTCATTCACTTCGCGACGTGAAACATGTTCATAAAAAAAAAACAAACAAACATGCCAGCACGTTTATACTGTTAAGTGTCGTCCTGGCCACTGTGTTTGTGCTGCAGGAAAGCTTGAGTTTATCCATCAGTCTTTAACACTAGAACGGCCAGAGCAGCGGCAAGCCCTCAACGAGCAACAGCGGTCATTTTGACCGCTTCTTTTGATTTGGGTTTTTACTGGTATATGCTAGGTGTGGTTGCCATTAAAGTGTCGGAAAATACTCAGTTCACGTAACTCAATCATCAAAAGGCACTTGTATTCGAAAACAAGGCAAAAAACTGGACACAAATTTGAAAATCGTTCCAAAGTATAAGTTGCTGTGCATAAAACGAATTCAAAAAATAATAAGAAATGCGGTTGTTTTCAAAATATTGTGAAGCGAAAATTCAACAGTGGTTTTGGATGACTGCGAAAAGACATTTTGCTATTCCAGTCAGCAACCAACCGGTGTAAATACAATTATGTCAAACGCGATGGTCTCCACCCGTAAATCGAACCCGTTGCGTAGAATTTGTCGCTTATGCGTATTTGTCACATACAGTTTTGTTGCACTTGAAACAAAGTTTGCTGGTGTTGTTGTTAGTCCAGTTTACTGCTGTACGACACTGTTTCAGCGCCTCGGCTTTTATTTGTGAGTCAATACTTAACTTGTGGAACCCCAATAGGTTAGCATCAATTGGGCAGCTACACGATGCTTACACTACAAAAAAATATGATACAGTTATTTACGCATTTTTTCTCTCCTGTTTATTGAAAGAAACTGCAAAGAGAGCTTGCTCTCGAGTGAGCAGCACCCGGCGTACACAGGTCAAACGCGATCGGCCCCAGCCGCGAATCGAACCCGTCACATGAGATTCGCTTCCGCCGTACGCGCGCGATAGCGCTGTGCCAAGTCGCTGCTAAAGAGTTTGCTTGTATGCTCCACGCTGCTTTTTGTACTTGAAGAAGTGCGTAGAGTGCTGTTTGGGTAGGATACCTGTCCAGTGCAGTTGGTTAAATACTGACGGTTTTGCTAAGTAAATAGAGCTTTCATGGGAATTCAGCCTTCGGTGCCGACAGCCCACGGAGCTGAATGACCATGAAAGTCCGTATATGTCACAGAAATATTGCATTACAGCTCGTTTCTGCTTGACAAACTTCTTCATAGCCTAATGTCGTATATATTTACAGAGGAAACTGAAAAAATTGTCATGACTGGTTTTTGAGTTGAACCGATTTTCCAGATAACCATACAATGTCACAAAAAAATCCATTCATCAAAAAAAAAAATCAAAACTTCATTATACTCTCGTTATTATCCGCCGAAGCGTGTAACGAGGGCTGGGGCTCCGCAGCTTAGCGCCTGGGTAACACAGCTTCGAACTCCAAAAATGTATGGCAGCGGTGGCGAGTCACTGCCTACACTGTGTTTGATTTGACCGGCCCAAGGAACGAAGCCCAGATCTCCCGCAGCGATAGCAATGTCGTTGCAAGTGAGCTAACCGGCCGCTAAAATCCATTGGTCAGAAAGTAGAACGGATATGGTGTTATAAAAGTATCGCAGTAAGTTCAGAACAATGTATTTTTCTGTAGCCGTCAAAATGACTGCTAATGGCCGTTGGAGGTGCAATATCTTCTGAAATGATGGTGGAAGCAATTTTCGGGTTGATACTCAGCATCATGAGTTCCTGCCTGCTATCTGGGAAAAGTCAAGAAGTTTTACACCATTGCGAGTTTTGAACGAAAAAGTATCCCACCTTGAAATCGAAAAACCGTCAAAATGACCGCACCGGCCGTTCTAGTGTTAAACCAGTGGCGTGCACTGCAGGGAGGCGCTGGGTCGAGCACAATGTAAACTTTAATTTTTTACAAAAATCCGTTTTAGCTGGTTTTAAAATACCCTGCCCTTCAAGTACCAGCGATCAGTGCGCGGGAAAGTAAGGCGAAAAGCAGATACTAGTTTCTTGTTGATCGTTCTGGTTAATTTTGATAATTTGAACCGCTGTAGGTTGGTGCTAGAAATTTAGTCGAGTTTTTTTTTTTATCTGCTCGTAACTCGCTTTGTGCCGTAAGTTCTTGTTTGAAATATGTTTATCTGTTATAACTTGCAAATAAACTTATCCAAAATCGAACCACTTCAATATTGACAAGTCTATGATAAGCACACATAATTCGAAAATGTGGCCAGCAGAAATGCTCCATATTTGGTGAAGGACTCGAAATTATAAGCAAAATTTTGAAACAAAAAATTGCTTTAAACGTTGTTCAGATAGCACGAAGCCTGCAATTACGGCACGTAAAGTTAAAAAACTTGTTCAAGGGGCATGTTTCCTTACTGTCGTAGAGTCGTTTTATAAATTAACGAGACTGTTGCCACACGCCAGAGGAAACCGCGTCTAAAAAAGTCTCAAAACTAAGCACCCTCCCGAGAAATTATTTTGGATACCGCACCGTGTCAAGCGAACTCAGTTCCACTGAAGTGAAACATATCATTTATCCCTAATTTGTAAGTTTTGATAAGGTCAACGTTCACTAATACGTAAATTTCATCCCCTCTTACTCCAACCTACTTCCAACGCCACTGAGAATAATGCTGTTGTGTCGATAACCTGCCATAATGTATTGCCATTGCGTTGAACAGACTGCCCTCAATGCTTCATGTTAAACGAACGCAACGAATAATTCAAGATCGGGTGTACAATGAAAAGGATTGTCCCCCCTCCCTTTTCCATTATGTCTGGCTGCGCCGGTGATCTTGTTCATATCAACAAAATCATAACAGTACTTTCTATAACGTTGTTGATGACGGCTGTTGATGAAATAACAAGAAAGCACTGCAAATGTTACAGTTGTTCTTGTTATGTGATAAAGTTTTCATCGGAAGTTAAGTAGGTTAATAGAAGCTGATTGGAATTCTGTGGAAGCACAAATTATGCGCAAGCAAACTATGGATTTTGTTTAATTATCAAAACACTCGCGTGTTTTGGTCGAAAAGTAAAAAATCGAAGTAGCAAATGTTTGATATTTTGTTGTAATTAAGCAGATGAGATTTTTTCCAAATGTTCCTCAATTATAGTTAAGCGGTTTTTTTCGAATAAGTCTTCGATTTGGCACCCAAACACCTTCAAGCTTTGTAACTTGTTGCTACTGTCATGACGATATCAGCTTGTGTTAATTGAGAAGATCAACAAGTGATTGTCTGTCGGAAATAATCCAGATTGATTTTGTTCCAAATATTATTGTTGGTTTCCAATCTGTTTTGCATTTATTGCATAAAACAACATTAATTCGCTATTATTCATGTTTGAAACGTACATAAACATTAAACAAGCTCGTTTGACACATACGCAAATGTACATATTCCTGTAATGTTTTACAGCTCGCCGAGATTTTCATGGTGAGTAAAAGCATGAAAATTCTGTGGAAAAAAATGCGCGCGACTAAGTGCTTTATTTCGGTATAGGCCCCTTATTGAAGCCGGATGAATAAAATGACAGTAAACTTTCAGTTGAGTGCAGTTTTCAAGTTTTGTTAGATATTTTCACCAAAAGTGTTTGTATTTATATGTTATATTTTCCATATACGTTTTTATTGTTTGAAATGATTAGTTTCGCTTAGCATTGAACTTTTTCTGACGTTCGGTGATTTGTTTGGTAGATGAAACTACTCATTGTTTCCCACAATCCAATCAATGACGAGGGAGCACGTCACTTCTCAACTTGCATCAGCATGATAGAAGAACTTTATATCTCGAAGTGTAGTATCACAGATAAAGGAGTCAAAATGTTGGCAACAGCGATCAAAAAATTGCGCAAGCCGGTAATGTTCATTTCAGAGTTTGTTCCCTTTCATAGTTACAACATAACGTGTTTCCTAGTTCAATCTGTTACAGCATTTTGTTCAATAATTTCTGTCTTACAGAATTATTATTCACGTTTAATTACAAAAGTAAATCTAGAACAAATTGAAGCCTATTTTTAAACATGTGAAATTCATTTAATGAAATTCCCTGTATCAATGAAGCGATGAACTTATCTTCGGTAAGACTGCAATGTTCAGCTTCGATAAACCAGGTCGTAATACTAGCCTTGACTTGAATCCACAGTGCATCTAGTTCAAGTCTTAGTTTCGTGAAAGTGAAATTGACGTCGAGTCACAAAAAAACTGTAGCACAATCATATTAGTATTTTTCCCCAAAGTTAGATTTGATTAGATACAGATTAGCAAAGCGAAGTTTTTCGGCCTGGCTAATTGAAGCTGAGCATTGCAGTATTAGTGTAAGTTCGTTGCTACTTTTGCGAGGAAAATTCATTTAAATCAATTGTTTTTAACGATTTTGAGGGCTTGTTATTCTGAGGTGCCATGATTTTACAAAGCGAACCTATATGTTCTGTTGAACTCGCAGTTGTGCCCATGCAGTTCCTCACTCTAGCTTTGTAGTAGAACATTATATGAATTGATGAACAATGGTTATTGTAATTTAAATGAAGCGTCACGAGTTCAAATGTTTGAAATTGTTCTGGCTCAATTGTTTGTGATTATATTAACCATTAAATTTAATTGAGAAAGTGTCCGTTAACCATGCTCCAATTTTTCCAATCCAGTTATAATAATCATCATCATCAATCCAGTTTCAATTTCCTCGTCACCGAAGGTAGCCGAGTACACCTCATCCCCTCCGCGATCGCTGTCACTCCTTGCCTCCATCTCATTCGTACTGCAGCTTCGATCTTCAAGCCGACTTTCTTCACACTCTCTTCCACTTGCCTCTTCCATGTCATTTTTGGCCGTCCTCGCTTTCGCTGTCCATTCAATTCCATCATCATTGCCTTCTTCAGTATATTATCATCTTCTCATCTAATCACATGTCCATACCATCTTACTCCATGTGCCTTTGCCATTCTATGTAAGGTTTTTTTCAAACCCAACATCTCCATGAGCTCCTGCGTATTCTTTCTATCCACCCAATTTTACTCCACACATTGACCTCACCATGGGTCTTTTAGTTCATCTCAAAATTGCCATTTCACCTTCCCTCAAGCACCATGTTTCACTTCCGTGCAACATTGCTGATTTTACACAACTTTGATAAACCAACCCTTTGAGTGTCAAAGAAATCCTCCTTCCACGTAACAACTGTGCGCATTCTTTAAATTTCATCTATCCTATTCTTACTCTTGAGGTCACGACAGTTTCACACCCAACACTAGCATTCAGCGTGTCTCCTAAATAACAAAGGGGTTGGAGATTATGGAAAAATTGTAAAAAGGGTTGGAGACTATGGGAAAATTGTATACATCAAAAACATTTTTGAAAACGGCTGGTGGGAGGATGCGTACCTTTCATCCTCCCTTGTTGGATCCGCCCCTGTTTAATTGGCAAAAAATGGTTTGATTGAATATTCTGGGAGTTTTTACTTTTTGATGGCTATTTAATATTGATACCTTTAGGATTCCAGCTTACAGCAGCAATTACTACACATGCAACATAAGAACAATGGGAATTCTTCAGTAAAGCACTTGCTTGTTTTGGAAATAGGTTGCTATTCATTTACTTCGCGACGTATAATGTGTTCATCAAAAAAACAAAAAAAAACATGCTAGCACGTTTATACTGTTAAGTGTCGTCCTGGCCACTGTGTTTGTGCTGCAGGAAAGCTTGAGTTTATCCATCAGTCTTTAACACTAGAACGGCCAGAGCAGCGGCAAGCCCTCAACGAGCAACAGCGGTCATTTTGACCGCTTCTTTTGATTTGCGTTTTTAGTGGTATATGCTAGGTGTGATTGCCATTAAAGTGTCGGAAAATGCTCAGTTCACGTAACTCAATCATAAAAAGGCACTTGTATTCGAAAACAAGGCAAAACACTGGACACAAATTTGAAAATCGTTCCAAAGTATAAGTTGCTGCGCATAAAACGAATTCAAAAAATAATAAGAAATGCGGTTGTTTTCAAAATATTGTGAACCGAAAATTCAACAGTGGTTTTGGATGACTGCGAAAAGACATTGTGCTATTCCAGTCAGCAACCAACCGGTGTAAATACAATTGTGTCAAACGCGATGGTCTCCACCCGTAAATCGAATTCGTCGCGTAGAATTGGTCGCTTATGCGTATTTGTCACATACAGTTTTGTTGCGCTTGAAACAAAGTTTGCTGGTTTTGTTGTTAGTCCAGTTTACTGCTGTACAACACTGTTTCAGCGTCTCGGCTTTTATTTGTGAGTCAATACTTAACTTGTGGAACCCCAATAGGTTAGCATCAATTGGGCAGCTACACGATGCTTACACTACAAAAAAATATGATACAGTTATTTACGCATTTTTTCTCTCCTGTTTATTGAAGGAAACTGCGAAGGGAGCTTGCTCTCGAGTGAGCAGCACCCAGCGTACACAGGTCAAACGCGATCGGCCCCAGCCGCGAATCGAACCCGTCACATGAGATTCGCTTCCGCCTTACGCGCGCGATAGCGCTGTGCCAAGTCGCTGCTAAAGAGTTTGCTTGTATGCTCCACGCTGCTTTTTGTACTTGAAGAAGTGCGTAGAGTGCTGTTTGGGTAGGATACCTGTCCAGTGCAGTTGGTTAAATACTGACGGTTCAGCTAAGTAAATAGGGCTTTCGTGGGAATTCAGCTTTCGGTGCCGACAGCCCACGGAGCTGAATGACCATGAAAGTCCGTATATGTCACAGAAATATTGCATTACAGCTCGTTTCTGCTTGACAAACTTCTTCATAGCCTGAAGTCGTACATATTTACAGAGGAAACTGAAAAAATTGTCATAACTGGTTTTTGAGTTGAACCGATTTTCCAGATAACCATACAATGTCACAAAAAAATCCATTCATCAAAAAAAAAAAAATCAAAACTTCATTATACTCTCGTTATTATCCGCCGAAGCGTGTAACGAGGGCTGGGGCTCCGCAGCTTAGCGCCTGGGCAACACAGCTTCGAACTCCAAAAATATGTGGCAGCGGTGGCGAGTCACTGCCGACACTGTGTTGGATTTGACCGGCCCAAGGAACGAAGCCCAGACCTCCCGCAGCGATAGCAATGTCGTTGCAAGTGAGCTAACCGGCCGCTAAAATCCATTCATGAGAAAGTAGAACGGATATGGTGTTATAAAAGTATCGCAGTAAGTTCAGAACAATGTATTTTTCTGTAGCCGTCAAAATGACTGCTAATGGCCGTTGGAGGTGCAATATCTCCTAAAATATTGGTGGAAGCAATTTTCGGGTTGATACTCAGCATCATGAGTTCCTGTCTGCTATCTGGGAAAAGTCAAGAAGTTTTACACCATTGCGAGTTTTGAACGAAAAAGTATCCCACCTTAAAATCGAAAAACCGTCAAAATGACCGCACCGGCCGTTCTAGTGTTAAACCAGTGGCGTGCACTGCAGGGAGGCGCTGGGTCGAGCACAATGTAAACTTTAATTTTTTACAAAAATCCGTTTTAGCTGGTTTTAAAATACCCTGCCCTTCAAGTACCAGCGATCAGTGCGCGGGAAGGTAAGGCGAAAAGCAGATACTAGTTTCTTGTTGATCGTTCTGGTTAATTTTGATAATTTGAACCGCTGTAGGTTGGTGCTAGAAGTTTAGTCGAGTTTTTTTTTTTATCTGCTCGTAACTCGCTTTGTGCCGTAAGTTCTTGTTTGAAATATGTTTATCTGTTATAACTTGCAAATAAACTTATCCAAAATCGAACCACTTCAATATTGACAAGTCTATGATAAGCACACATAATTCGAAAATGTGGCCAACAGAAATGCTCCATATTTGGTGAAGGACTCGAAATTATAAGCAAAATTTTGAAACAAAAAATTGCTTTAAACGTTGTTCAAAAAGCACTAAGTCTGCAATTACGGCGGGTAAAGTTAAAAAACTTGTTCAAGGGGCATGCTCCTATACTGCCGTAAAGTCGTTTTATGAATTAACGTTACTGTTGCCACACGAGAAGAAACCGCATCTAAAAAAGTCTCAAAACTAGGCACCCTCCCAAGAAATTATTTTGGATATAGCACCGTGTCAAGCGAACTCAGTTCCACTGAAGTGAAACATATCATTTATCCCTAATTTGTAAGTTTTGATAAGGTCTACGTTCACTAATACGTAAATTTCATCCCCTTTTACTCCAACTTACTTCCAACGCCACTGAGAATAATGCTGTTGTGTCGATAACCTGCCATAATGTATTGCCATTGCGTTGAACAGACTGCCCTCAATGCTTCATGTTAAACGAACGCAACGAATAATTCAAGATCGGATGTACAATGAAAAGGATTGTCCCCCCTCCCTTTTCCATTATGTCTGGCTGCGCCGGTGATTTTGTTCATATCAACAAAATTATAACAGTACTTAATCTATAACGTTGTTGATGACGGCTGTTGATGAAATAACAAGAAAGCACTGCAAATGTTACAGTTGTTTTCGCTATGTGATAAAGTTTTCATCGGAAGTTAAGTAGGTTAATAGAAGCTGATTGGAATTCTGTGGATGCACAAATTATGCGCAAGCAAACTATGGATTTTGTTTAATTATCAAAACATTCGCGTGTTTTGGTCGAAAAGTAAAAAATCGAAGTAGCCAATGTTTGATATTTTGTTGTAGTTAAGCAGATGAGAATTTTTCCAAATGTTCCTCAATTTTAGTTAAGCGGATTTTTTCGAATAAGTCTTCGATTTGGCACCCAAACACCATCAAGCTTTGTAACTTGTTGCTACTGTCATGACGATATCAGCTTGTGTTAAATCAGAGGATCAACAAGTGATTGTCTGTCGGAAATAATCCAGATTGATTTTGTCCCAAATATTATTGTTGGTTTCCAATCTGTTTTGCATTTATTGCATAAAACAACATTAATTCGCTATTATTCATGTTTGAAACGTACATAAACATTAAACAAGCTCATTTGACACATACGCAAATGTACTTTTTTTTGTAATACACAGCTCGCCGAGATTTTCGTGGTGAGTAAAAGTAAAAAATCTGTGGAAAGAAATGCGCGCGACTAAGTGTTTCATGTCGGTATAGGCCCCTTATTGAAGCCGGATGAATTAAGTTTTTAATATGACAGTAAACTTTCAGTTGAGTTGAGTTTTTAAGTTTTGTTAGATATTTTCACCAAAAGTGTTTGTATTTATATGTTATATTTTCCATATACGTTTTTATTGTTTGAAATGATTAGTTTCGCTTAGCATTGAACTTTTTCTGACGTTCGGTAATTTGTTTGATAGATGAAACTACTCGATGTTTACGGAAATCCAATCAATGACGAGGGAGCACGTCACTTATCAACTTGCATCAGCATGATAGAAGAACTTCATATCCGGTACTGTAATATGACAGATAAAGCAGTCAAAATGTTGGCAACAGCGATCAAAAAATTGCGCAAACCGGTAATGTTCATTTCAGAGTTTGTTCACTTTCATAGTTACAACATAACGTGTTTCCTAGTTCAATCTGTTACAGCATTTTGTTCAATAATTTCTGTCTTACAGAATTATAATTCACGTTTAATAACAAAAGTAAATCTGGAACAAATTGAAGCCTATTTTTAAACATGTGAAATTCATTTACTGAAATTCCCTATATTAATGAAGCGATGAACTTATCTTCGGTAAGACTGCAATGTTCAGCTTCGATAAACCAGGTCGTAATACTAGCCTTGACTTGAATCCACAGTACATCTAGTTCAAGTTTTAGCTTCATGAAATAGAAATTGATGTTGAGTCACAAAAAAACTGTAGCACAATCATATTTGTATTTTTTCCCCAAAGTTAGATTTGATTAGATATAGATTAGCAAAGCGAAGTTTTTCGGCCTGGCTAATTGAAGCTGAGCATTGCCGTATTAGTGTAAGTTCGTTGCTAATTTTGCGGAAAAAATCCTGTTTAATTGGTTATTTTTATCGATTTTGAGGGCTTGTTATTCTGAGGTTCCATGATTTTACAAAGCGAACCTATATGCTCTGTTGAAGCCGCAATTGTGCCCATGCAGTTTCTCTCTCTAACTTTGTAGTAGAACATTATATGGATTGATGAACAATGGTTATTGTAATTTAAATGAAGCGTCACGAGTTCAAATGTTTGAAATTGTTCTGGCTCAATTGTTTGTGGTTAATTAACCATTAGATTAAATTGAGAAAGTGTCCGTTAGCCATGCTCCAATTTTTCCAATCCAGTTATAATAATCATCATCATCAATCCAGTTATATTTCGGTTATTTCCTCGTCACCGAAGGTGGCCGAGTACACCTCATCCCCTCCGCGATCGCTGTCACTCCTTGCCTCCATCTCGTTTGATCTGCAGTTTTTTCGATCTTCGACTTGACTTTCTTCACACTCTCTTTCATCTGCCTCTTCCATGTCATTTTTGGCCGTCCTCGCTTTCGCTGTCCATTCACTTCCATCATCATTGCCTTCTTCAGTATATTATCATCTTCTCATCTAATCACATGTCCATGCCATCTTACTCCATTCGCCTTTGCCATTCTATGTAAAGTTTTCTTCAAACCCAACATCTCCATGAGCTCCTGCGTATTCTTTCTATCCACCCAGTTTTACTCCACACATTGACCTCACCATGGGTCTTTCAGTTCATCTCAAAATTGCCATTTCACCTTCCCTCAATCACCATGTTTCACTTCCATGCTACATTGCTGATTTTACACAACTTTGATAAACCAACCCTTTGATTGTCAAAGAAAACCTCCTTCCACGTAACAACTGTCCGCATTCTCTAAATTTCATCCATCCTATCCTTACTGTTGAGGTCACGAAAGTTTCACACCCACCACTAGCATTCAGCGTGTCTCCTAAATAACAAAGGGGTTGGAGATTATAAAGAAACTGTATACATCAAAAACATTTTTGAAAATGGTTGGTGGGAGGATGCGTACCTTTCATCCTCCCTTGTTGGATCCGCCCCTGTTTACTTGGCAAAAAATGGTTTGATTGAATATTCAGGGAGTTTTTACTTTTGGATGGCTATTTAAGATTAATACCTTTAGGATTCCAGCTTAAAGCAGCAATTACTACACATGCAACTTAAGGACAATGGGAATTCTTCAGTGGTGCACTTGCTTATTTTGGAAATAGGTTGCTATTCATTTACTTGGCGACGTATAATGTGTACATAAAAAAAACAAACAAACATGCCAGCACGTTTATACTGTTAAGTGTTGTCCTGGCCACTGTGTTTGTGCTGCAGGAAAGCTTGAGTTTATCCATCAGTTTTTAACACTAGAACGACCAGAGCAGCGGCAAGCCATCAACGAGCAACAGCGGTCATTTTGACC
This sequence comes from Trididemnum miniatum, assembly GCA_964006365.1. Lineage (NCBI taxonomy): Eukaryota > Metazoa > Chordata > Ascidiacea > Aplousobranchia > Didemnidae > Trididemnum > Trididemnum miniatum. The sequence continues at coordinate 11,241,619 of OZ023252.1, forward strand.
GCTTCTTTTGATTTGCGTTTTTAGTGGTATATGCTAGGTGTGATTGCCATTAAAGTGTCGGAAAATACTCAGTTCACGTAACTCAATCATCAAAAGGCACTTGTATTCGAAAACAAGGCAAAGCACTGGACACAAATTTGAAAATCGTTCCAAAGTATAAGTTGCTGCACATAAAACGACTTCAAAAAATAATAAGAAATGCGGTTGTTTTCAAAATATTGTGAAGCGAAAATTCAACAGTGGTTTTGGATGACTGCGAAAAGACATTGCGCTATTCCAGTCAGCAACCAACCGGTGTAAATACAATTATGTCAAACGCGATGGTCTCCACCCGTAAATCGAACCCGTCGTGTAGAATTTGTCGCTTATGCGTCTTTGTCACATACAGTTTTGTTGCGCTTGAAACAAAGTTTGCTGGTTTTGTTGTTAGTCCAGTTTACTGCTGTACGACACTGTTTCAGCGTCTCGGCTTTTATTTGTGAGTCAATACTTAACTTGTGGAACCCCAATAGGTTAGCATCAATTGGGCAGCTACACGATGCTTACACTGCAAAAAATATGATACAGTTATTTACGCATTTTTTCTCTCCTAATTTTTGAAGGAAACTGCAAAGGGAGCTTGCTCTCGAGTGAGCAGCACCCAGCGTACACAGGTCAAACGCGATCGGCCCCAGCCGCGAATCGAACTCGTCACGCAAGATCCGCCTCCGCCGTACGCGCGCGATAGCGCTTGGCCAAGTCGCTGCCAAAGAATTTGCTTGTATGCTCCACGCTGCTTTTTGTACTTGAAGAAGTGCGTAGAGTGCTGTTTGGGTAGGATACCTGTCCAGTGCAGTTGGTTAAATACTGACGGTTCTGCTAAGTAAATAGAGCTTTCGTGGGAATTCAGCTTTCGGTGCCGACAGCCCACGGAGCTGAATGCCCATGAAAGTCCGTATATGTCACAGAAATATTGCATTGTAGCTCGTTTCTGCTTGACAAACTCCTTCATAGCCTGAAGTCGTACATATTTACAGAGGAAACTGAAAAAATTGTCATAACTGGTTTTTGAGTTGAACCGATTTTCCAGATAACCATACAATGTCACAAAAAAATCCATTCATCAAAAAAAAAAAAAAAAATCAAAACTTCATTATACTCTCGTTATTATCCGCCGAAGCGTGTAACGAGGGCTGGGGCTCCGCAGCTTAGCGCCTGGGCAACACAGCTTCGAACTCCAAAAATATATGGCAGCGGTGGCGAGTCACTGCCGACACTGTGTTGGATTTGACCGGCCCAAGGAACGAAGCCCAGACCTCCCGCAGCGATAGCAATGTCGTTGCAAGTGAGCTAACCGGCCGCTAAAATCCATTCATGAGAAAGTAGAACGGATATGGTGTTATAAAAGTATCGTAGTAAGTTTAGAACAATGTATTTTTCTATAGCGGTCAAAATGACCGCTAATGGCCGTTGGAGGTGCATTATCTTCTAAAATTCTGGCGGAAGCAATTTTCGGGTTGATACTCAGCATCATGAGTTCCTGTCTGCTATCTGGGAAAAGTCAAGAAGTTTTACACCATTGCGAGTTTTGAACAAAAAAGTATCCCACCTTGAAATCGGAAAACCGTCAAAATAACCGCACCGGCCGTTCTAGTGTTAAACCAGTGGCGTGCACTGCAGGGAGGCGCTGGGTCGAGCACAATGTAAACTTTAATTTTTTACAAAAATCCGTTTTAGCTGGTTTTAAAATACCCTGCCCTTCAAGTACCAGCGATCAGTGCGCGGGAAAGTAAGGCGAAAAGCAGATACTAGTTTCTTGTTGATCGTTCTGGTTAATTTTGATAACTTGAACCGCTGTAGGTTGGTGCTAGAAGTTTAGTCGAGTTTTTTTTTTTATCTGCTCGTAACTCGCTTTGTGCCGTAAGTTCTTGTTTGAAATATGTTTATCTGTTATAACTTGCAAATAAACTTATCCAAAATCGAACCACTTCAATATTGACAAGTCTACGATAAGCACACATAATTCGAAAATGTGGCCAACAGAAATGCTCCAGGTTTGGTGAAGGACTCGAAATTATAAGCAAAATTTTGAAACAAAAAATTGCTTTAAACGTTGTTCAGATAGCACTAAGCCTGCAATTACGGCGGGTAAAGTTTTAAAACTTGTTCAAGGAGCATGCTCCCTTGCTGCCGTAAAGTCGTTTTATGAATTAACGTTACTGTTGCCACACCCCAGAAGAAACCGCGTCTAAAAATGTCTCAAAACTAAGCACCCTCCCGAGAAATTATTTTGGATATAGCACCGTGTCAAGCGAACTCAGTTCCACTGAAGTAAAACATATCATTTATCCCTAATTTGTAAGTTTTGATAAGGTCTACAATCGCATGGTAATACATGATATTCATCCCCTTTTACTCCAACCTACTTCCAACGCCACTGAGAATAATGCTGTTGTGTCGATAACCTGCCATAATGTATTGCCATTGCGTTGAACAGACTGCCCTCAATGCTTCATGTTAAACAAACGCAACGAATAATTCAAGATCGGATGTACAATGAAAAGGATTGTCCCCCCTCCCTTTTCCATTATGTCTGGCTGCGCCGGTGATCTTGTTCATATCAACAAAATTATAACAGGACTTAATCTATAAGATTGTTGATGACGGCTGTTGATGAAATAACAAGAAAGCACTGCAAATGTTACAGTTGTTCTCGTTATGTGATAAAGTTTTCATCGGAAGTTAAGTAGGTTAATAGAAGCTGATTGGAATTTGTGGAAGCACAAATTATGCGCAAGCAAACTATGGATTTTGTTTAATTATCAAAACATTCGCGCGTTTTGGTCGAAAAGTAAAAAATCGAAGTAGCCAATGTTTGATATTTTGTTGTAGTTAAGCAGATGAGAATTTTTCCAAATGTTCCTCAATTTTAGTTAAGCGGATTTTTTCGAATAAGTCTTCGATTTGGCACCCAAACACCATCAAGCTTTGTAACTTGTTGCTACTGTCATGACGATATCAGCTTGTGTTAAATCAGAGGATCAACAAGTGATTGTCTGTCGGAAATAATCCAGATTGATTTTGTCCCAAATATTATTGTTGGTTTCCAATCTGTTTTGCATTTATTGCATAAAACAACATTAATTCGCTATTATTCATGTTTGAAACGTACATAAACATTAAACAAGCTCATTTGACACATACGCAAATGTACTTTTTTTTGTAATACACAGCTCGCCGAGATTTTCGTGGTGAGTAAAAGTAAAAAATCTGTGGAAAGAAATGCGCGCGACTAAGTGTTTCATGTCGGTATAGGCCCCTTATTGAAGCCGGATGAATTAAGTTTTTAATATGACAGTAAACTTTCAGTTGAGTTGAGTTTTTAAGTTTTGTTAGATATTTTCACCAAAAGTGTTTGTATTTATATGTTATATTTTCCATATACGTTTTTATTGTTTGAAATGATTAGTTTCGCTTAGCATTGAACTTTTTCTGACGTTCGGTAATTTGTTTGGTAGATGAAACGACTCGATGTTTCCTGGAATCCAATCAATGACGAGGGAGCACGTCACTTCTCAACTTGCATCAGCATGATAGAAGAACTTCATATCCTGGATTGTAAAATGACAGATAAAGGAGTCAAAATGTTGGCAACAGCGATCAAAAAATTGCGCAAACCGGTAATGTTCATTTCAGAGTTTGTTCCTTTTCATAGTTACAACATAACGTGTTTCCTAGTTCAATCTGTTACAGCATTTTGTTCAATAATTTCTGTCTTACAGAATTATAATTCACGTTTAATAACAAAAGCAAATCTAGAGCAAATTGAAGCCTATTTTTAAACATGTGAAATTCATTTAATGAAATTCCCTATATTAATGAAGCGATGAACTTATCTTCGGTAATACGGCAATGTTCAGCGTCGATAAACCAGGTCGTAATACTAGCCTTGACTTGAATCCACAGTACATCTAGTTGAAGTCTTAGCTTCATGAAAATGAAACTGACGTCGAGTGACAAAAAACTGTATCACAATCATATTTGTGTTTTTTCCCCAAAGTTAGATTTGATTAGATACAGATTAGCAAAGCGTAGTTTTTTGGCCTGGTTGATTGAAGCTGAGCATTGCCGTATTAGTGTAAGTTCGTTGCTAATTTTGCGGAAAAAATCCTGTTAAATTGATTGTTTTTATCGATTTTGAGGGCTTGTTATTTTGAGGTTCCATGATTTTACAAAGCGAACCTATATGCTCTGTTGAAGCCGCAGTTGTGCCCATGCAGTTCCTTTCTCTAGCTTTGTAGTAGAACATTATATGGATTGATGAACAATGGTTATTGTAATTTAAATGAAGCGTCACGAGTTCAAATGTTTGAAATTGTTCTGGCTCAATTGTTTGTGGTTAATTAACCATTAGATTAAATTGAGAAAGTGTCCGTTAGCCATGCTCCAATTCTTCTAATCCAGTTATAATTCGGTTATTTCCTCGTCACCGAAGGTGGCCGAGTACACCTCATCCCCTCCGCGATCGCTGTCACTCCTTGCCTCCATCTCGTTTGATCTGCAGTTTTTTCGATCTTCAAGCCGACTTTCTTCACACTCTCTTCCACTTGCCTCTTCCATGTCATTTTTGGCCGTCCTCGCTTTCGCTGTCCATTCACTTCCATCATCATTGCCTTCTTCAGTATATTATCATCTTCTCATCTAATCACATGTCCATACCATCTTACTCCATGTGTCTTTGCCATTTTATGTAAGGTTTTTTTCAAACCCAACATCTCCATGAGCTCCTGCGTATTCTTTCTATCCACCCAGTTTTACTCCACACATTGACCTCACCATGGGTCTTTTAGTTCATCTCAAAATTGCCATTTCACCTTCCCTCAAGCACCATGTTTCACTTCTGTGCTACATTGCTGATTTTGCACAACTTTGATAAACCAACCCTTTGATTGTCAAAGAAAACCTCCTTCCACGTAACAACTGTCCGCATATCCCTAAATTTCATCCATCCTATCCTTACTCTTGAGGTCACGAAAGTTTCACATCCACCACTAGCATTCAGCGTGTCTCCTAAATAACAAAGGGGTTGGAGATTATAAAGAAACTGTATACATCAAAAACATTTTTGAAAATGGTTGGTGGGAGGATGCGTACCTTTCATCCTCCCTTGTTGGATCCGCCCCTGTTTACTTGGCAAAAAATGGTTTGATTCAATATTCAGGGAGTTTTTACTTTTGGATGGCTATTTAAGATTAATACCTTTAGGATTCCAGCTTAAAGCAGCAATTACTACACATGCAACTTAAGGACAATGGGAATTCTTCAGTGGTGCACTTGCTTATTTTGGAAATAGGTTGCTATTCATTTACTTGGCGACGTATAATGTGTACATAAAAAAAACAAACAAACATGCCAGCACGTTTATACTGTTAAGTGTCGTCCTGGCCACTGTGTTTGTGCTGCAGGAAAGCTTGAGTTTATCCATCAGTTTTTAACACTAGAACGACCAGAGCAGCGGCAAGCCATCAACGAGCAACAGCGGTCATTTTGACCGCTTCTTTTGATTTGCGTTTTTAGTGGTATATGCTAGGTGTGATTGCCATTAAAGTGTCGGAAAATACTCAGTTCACGTAACTCAATCATCAAAAGGCACTTGTATTCGAAAACAAGGCAAAGCACTGGACACAAATTTGAAAATCGTTCCAAAGTATAAGTCGCTGCACATAAAACGACTTCAAAAAATAATAAGAAATGCGGTTGTTTTCAAAATATTGTGAAGCGAAAATTCAACAGTGGTTTTGGATGACTGCGAAAAGACATTGCGCTATTCCAGTCAGCAACCAACCGGTGTAAATACAATTATGTCAAACGCGATGGTCTCCACCCGTAAATCGAACCCGTCGTGTAGAATTTGTCGCTTATGCGTCTTTGTCACATACAGTTTTGTTGCGCTTGAAACAAAGTTTGCTGGTGTTGTTGTTAGTCCAGTTTACTGCTGTACGACACTGTTTCAGCGTCTCGGCTTTTATTTGTGAGTCAATACTTAACTTGTGGAACCCCAATAGGTTAGCATCAATTGGGCAGCTACACGATGCTTACACTACAAAAAAATATGATACAGTTATTTACGCATTTTTTCTCTCCTAATTTTTGAAGGAAACTGCGAAGGGAGCTTGCTCTCGAGTGAGCAGCACCCAGCGTACACAGGTCAAACGCAATCGGCCCCAGCCGCGAATCGAACTCGTCACGCAAGATCCGCCTCCGCCGTACGCGCGCGATAGCGCTTGGCCAAGTCGCTGCTAAAGAATTTGCTTGTATGCTCCACGCTGCTTTTTGTACTTGAAGAAGTGCGTAGAGTGCTGTTTGGGTAGGATACCTGTCCAGTGCAGTTGGTTAAATACTGACGGTTCTGCTAAGTAAATAGAGCTTTCGTGGGAATTCAGCCTTCGGTACCGACAGCCCACGGAGCTGAATGACCATGAAAGTCCGTATATGTCACAGAAATATTGCATTACAGCTCGTTTCTGCTTGACAAACTCCTTCATAGCCTGAAGTCGTACATATTTACAGAGGAAACTGAAAAAATTGTCATAACTGGTTTTTGAGTTGAACCGATTTTCCAGATAACAATACAATGTCACAAAAAAATCCATTCATCAAAAAAAAAAAAAAAATCAAAACTTCATTATACTCTCGTTATCATCCGCCGAAGCGTGTAACGAGGGCTGGGGCTCCGCAGCTTAGCGCCTGGGCAACACAGCTTCGAACTCCAAAAATATATGGCAGCGGTGGCGAGTCACTGCCTACACTGTGTTGGATTTGACCGGCCCAAGGAACGAAGCCCAGATCTCCCGCAGCGATAGCAATGTCGTTGCAAGTGAGCTAACTGGCCGCTAAAATCTATTCATGAGAAAGTAGAACGGATATGGTGTTATAAAAGTATCGTAGTAAGTTCAGAACAATGTATTTTTCTATAGCGGTCAAAATGACCGCTAATGGCCGTTGGAGGTGCATTATCTTCTAAAATTCTGGTGGAAGCAATTTTCGGGTTGATACTCAGCATCATGAGTTCCTGTCTGCTATCTGGGAAAAGTCAAGAAGTTTTACACCATTGCGGGTTTTGTACAAAAAAGTATCCCACTTTGAAATTGGAAAACCGTCAAAATGACCGCACCGGCCGTTCTAGTGTTAAACCAGTGGCGTGCACTGCAGGGGGGCGCTGGGTCGAGCACAATGTAAACTTTAATTTTTTACAAAAATCCGTTTTAGCTGGTTTTAAAATACCCTGCCCTTCAAGTACCAGCGATCAGTGCGCGGGAAAGTAAGGCGAAAAGCAGATACTAGTTTCTTGTTGATCGTTCTGGTTAATTTTGATAACTTGAACCGCTGTAGGTTGGTGCTAGAAATTTAGTCGAGTTTTTTTTTTTATCTGCTCGTAACTCGCTTTGTGCCGTAAGTTCTTGTTTGAAATATGTTTATCTGTTATAACTTGCAAATAAACTTATCCAAAATCGAACCACTTCAATATTGACAAGTCTATGATAAGCACACATAATTCGAAAATGTGGCCAACAGAAATGCTCCATATTTGGTGAAGGACTCGAAATTATAAGCAAAATTTTGAAACAAAAAATTGCTTTAAACATTGTTCAGATAGCACGAAGCCTGCAATTACGGCAGGTAAAGTTTTAAAACTTGTTCAAGGGGCATGCTCCTATACTGCTGTAGAGTCGTTTTATAAATTACCTTTAGTGTTGCCACACGCCAGAGGAAACCGCGTCTAAAAAAGTCTCAAAACTAGGCACCCTCCCGAGAAATTATTTTGGATACCGCACCGTGTCAAGCGAACTCAGTTCCACTGAAGTGAAACATATCATTTATCCCTAATTTGTAAGTTTTGATAAGGTCTACGTTCACTAATACGTAAATTTCATCCCCTCTTACTCCAACCTACTTCCAACGCCACTGAGAATAATGCTGTTGTGTCGATAACCTGCCATGATGTATTGCCATTGCGTTGAACAGACTGCCCTCAATGCTTCATGTTAAACGAACGCAACGAATAATTCAAGATCGGATGTACAATGAAAAGGATTGTCCCCCCTCCCTTTTCCATTATGTCTGGCTGTGCCGGTGATCTTTTTCGTATCAACAAAATTGAAACAGTACTTAATCTGTAACGTTGTTGATGACGGCTGTTGATGAAATAACAAGAAAGCACTGCAAGTGTTAAGTTGTTTTCGCTATGTGATAAAGTTTTCATCGGAAGTTAAATAAGTTAATAGAAGCTGATTGGAATTTGTGGAAGCACAAATTATGCGCAAGCAAACTATGGATTTTGTTTAATTATCAAAACATTCGCGTGTTTTGGTCGAAAAGTAAAAAATCGAAGTAGCCAATGTTTGATATTTTGTTGTAGTTAAGCAGATGAGAATTTTTCCAAATGTTCCTCAATTATAGTTAAGCGGATTTTTTCGAATAACTCTTCGATTTGCACCCAAACACCATCAAGCTTTGTAACTTGTTGCTACTGTCATGACGATATCAGCTTGTGTTAATGCAGAGGATCAACAAGTGATTGTCTGTCGGAAATAATCCAGATTGATTTTGTCCCAAATATTATTGTTGGTTTCCAATCTGTTTTGCATTTATTGCATAAAATAACATTAATTCGCTATTATTCATGTTTGAAACGTACATAAACATTAAACAAGCTCATTTGACACATACGCAAATGTACTTTTTTTTGTAATACACAGCTCGCCGAGATTTTCGTGGTGAGTAAAAGTAAAAAATCTGTGGAAAAAACATGCGCGCGACTAAGTGTTTCATGTCGGTATAGGCCCCTTATTGAAGCCGGATGAATTAAGTTTTTAATATGACAGTAAACTTTCAGTTGAGTTGAGTTTTTAAGTTTTGTTAGATATTTTCACCAAAAGTGTTTGTATTTATATGTTATATTTTCCATATACGTTTTTATTGTTTGAAATGATTAGTTTCACTTAACATTGAACTTTTTCTGACGTTCGGTAATTTGTTTGGTAGATGAAACGACTCGATGTTTCCGACAATCCAATCAATGACGAGGGAGCACGTCATTTATCAACTTGCATCAGCATGATAGAAGAACTTCATATCCGGAACTGTAATATGACAGATAAAGGAGTCAAAATGTTGGCAACAGCGATCAAAAAATTGCGCAAACCGGTAATGTTCTTTTCAGAGTTTGTTCACTTTCATAGTTACAACATAACGTGTTTCCTAGTTCCATCTGTTACAGCATTTTGTTCAATAATTTCTGTCTTACAGAGTTATAATTATTCACGTTTAATTACAAAAGCAAATCTGGAACAAATTGAAGCCTATTTTTAAACATGTGAAATTCATTTAATGAAATTCCCTATATTAATGAAGCGATGAACTTATCTTCTGTAATAGGGCAATGTTCAGCTTCGATAAACCAGGTCGTAATACTAGCCTTGACTTGAATCCACAGTGCATCTAGTTCAAGTTTTAGCTTCATGAAATAGAAATTGATGTTGAGTCACAAAAAACTGTAGCACAATCATATTTGTATTTTTTCCCCAAAGGTAGACTTTGATTAGATATAGATTAGCAAAGCGAAGTTGTTCGGCCTGGCTAATTGAAGCTGAGCATTGCCGTATTAGTGTAAGTTCGTTGCTAATTTTGTGGACAAAATCTTGTTAAATTGATTGTTTTTATCGATTTTGAGGGCTTGTTATTTTGAGGTTCCATAATTTTACAAAGCGAACCTATATGCTCTGTTGAACCTGCAGTTGCGCAGTTCCTCTCTCTAACTTTGTAGTAGAACATTATATGAATTGATGAACAATGGTTATTGTAATTTAAATGAAGCGTCACGAGTTCAAATGTTTGAAATTGTTCTGGCTCAATTGTTTGTGGTTATATTAACCATTAGATTAAATTGAGAAAGTGTCCGTTAACCATGCTCCAATTCTTCTAATCCAGTTATATTCATCATCATCAATCCAGTTATATTTCGGTTATTTCCTCGTCATCGAAGGTAGCCGAGTACACCTCATCCCCTCCGCGATCGCTGTCACTCCTTGCCTCCATCTCGTTTGATCTGCAGTTTTTTCGATCTTCAAGTCGACTTTCTTCACACTCTCTTCCACTTGCCTCTTCCATGTCATTTTTGGCCGTCCTCGCTTTCGCTGTCCATTCACTTCCATCATCATTGCCTTCTTCAGTATATTATCATCTTCTCATCTAATCACATGTCCATACTATCTTACTCCATTCGCTTTTGCTATTCTATGTAAGGTTTTCTTCAAACCCAACATCTCCATGAGCTCCTGCGTATTCTTTCTATCCACCCAGTTTTACTCCACACATTGACCTCACCATGGGTCTTTTAGTTCATCTCAAAATTGCCATTTCACCTTCCCTCAATCACCATGTTTCACTTCCATACAACATTGCTGATTTTGCACAACTTTGATAAACCAACCCTTTGATTGTCAAAGGAAACCTCCTTCCACGTAACAACTGTCCGCATTCTCTAAATTTCATCCATCCTATCCTTACTGTTGAGGTCACGAAAGTTTCACACCCACCACTAGCATTCAGCGTGTCTCCTAAATAACAAAGGGGTTGGAGGTTATGAAAAAATTGTATATATCAAAAACATTTTTAATAACGGCTGGTGGGAGGATGCGTACCTTTCATCCTCCCTCCTGGATCCGCCCCTGTTTACTTGGCAAAAAATGGTTTGATTCGATATTCAGTGAGTTTATACTTTTGGATGGCTATTTAACTTTGATAACCCTAGGATTCCAGCTTAAAGCAGCAATTACTACACATGCAACACGATCATCATCATTGTCCAGTTTTAATCCGATTGTTCTTCGTGTTTGAAGGTGGCTGGATGCACCTCATTCTTTCAGCATTCGCTCCCACTCCCTCTCTCCATCTCGCGCGATCTGTAGCTTCCTCCACCCTCAACCCAGTCTTTTTTATGTTTTCCTCGACTTGTTTCCTCCATGTTTGCTTCGGCCGTCCTCGTTTTCGTGGTCCATTCACTTCAAACATCATTGCTTTCTTCAAAATGCTCTCATCATCCTTCCTAACCACATGTCCATACGATCTTACTCCATTTGCTTTAGCCATTTTATCTAAAGTTTCCTTCAGACCCAGCATTTTCATCAGCTCCTCAGTATTCTTTCTTTCCACTAGTTTTATTCCACACATTGATCTCACCATAGCTCTTTCAGTTCTTCTCAAAATTATCATCTCATTATCCCTCAAACACCATGTCTCACTTCCATGTAACATTGCTGATCTTACGCAACTACGATACACCATCCCTTTCATTTTCAAAGAAAACCTTCTCCCAAGTAGCAACTCTCCTCATTCTCTAAATTTCATCCATCCGATCCTTACTCTTGCAGTCACTGCAGTTTCACACCCACCACTAGCATTCAGCCTATCTCCAAGATAACGAAAACTCTTTACAGTCTGCACTTGATCACACAACACCTCCACGGGTTCTTCCTTTCCGTCTCCAATATCTTCTCATCTTCTACATACAAACGGTTGTGTAAAACTGCAAGATACTTTTTTCCATTTAGTGCATCTCGCATGAGTCCACTTCTTACAGAGCGTGCATCACACCGCGTTAGACATAACTCTTTTTCCACATATTCCACACGGATCCACCCTGCTACGCACAACCTCCCCTTCTGCACCACTCACCATCATCTTAGTCTTTCTAATATTTATTCTCAATACTTTGTTTTCCAATGCATCTCTCCACTTTTGGAACCTCTCCACCTTTGGAACATAAGGACAATGGGAATTCTTCAGTAATGCACTTGGTTATTTTAGGAATAGGGTGCTATTCATTTACTTCGCGACGTGAAATATGTTCTTAAAAAAAACAAAAAAAACATGCTAGCACGTTTATATTATTAAGTGTCGTCCTGGCCACTGTGTTTGCGCTGCAGGAAAGCTTGAGTTTATCCATCAGTCTTTAACACTAGAACGACCAGAGCAGCGGCAAGCCATCAACGACCAACAGCAGTCATTTTGACCGCTTCTTTTGATTTGCGTTTTTAGTGGTATATGCTAGGTGTGGTTGCCATTAAAGTGTCGGAAAATACTCAGTTCACGTAACTCAATCATCAAAAGGCACTTGTATTCGAAAACAAGGCAAAGCACTGGACACAAATTTGAAAATCGTTCCAAAGTATAAGTCGCTGCACATAAAACGAATTCAAAAAATAATAAGAAATGCGGTTATTTTCAAAATATTGTGAACCGAAAATTCAACAGTGGTTTTGGATGACCGCGAAAAGACATTGTGCTATTCCAGTCAGCAACCAACCGGTGTAAATACAATTATGTCAAACGCGATGGTCTCCACCCGTAAATCGAACCCGTGGTGTAGAATTTGTCGCTTATGCGCATTTGTCACATACAGTTTTGTTGCGCTTGAAACAAAGTTTGCTGGTTTTGTTGTTAGTCCAGTTTACTGCTGTACGACACTGTTTCAGCGTCTCGGCTTTTATTTGTGAGTCAATACTTAACTTGTGGAACCCCAATAGGTTAGCATCAATTGGGCAGCTACACGATGCTTACACTACAAAAAAATATGATACAGTTATTTACGCATTTTTTCTCTCCTGTTTATTGAAGGAAACTGCGAAGGGAGCTTGCTCTCGAGTGAGCAGCACCCGGCGTACACAGGTCAAACGCGATCGGCCCCAGCCGCGAATCGAACCTGTCACGTAAAATTCGACTCAGCCATACGCGCGCGATACCGTTGTGCCAAGTCGCTGCTAAAGAATTTGCTTGTATGCTCCACGCTGCTTTTTGTACTTGAAGAAGTGCGTAGAGTGCTGTTTGGGTAGGATACCTGTCCAGTGCAGTTGGTTAAATACTAACGGTTGTGGCTAGTGAATAGGGCTTTCATGGGAATTCAGCTTTCGGTACCGACAGCCCACGGAGCTGAATGACCATGAAAGTCCGTATATGTCACAGAAATATTGCATTGTAGCTCGTTTCTGCTTGACAAACTCCTTCATAGCCTGAAGTCGTACATATTTACAGAGGAAACTGAAAAAATTGTCATAACTGGTTTTTGAGTTGAACCGATTTTCCAGATAACAATACAATGTCACAAAAAAATCCATTCATCAACAAAAAAATCAAAACTTCATTATACTCTCGTTATCATCCGTCGAAGCGTGTAACGAGGGCTGGGGCTCCGCAGCTTAGTGCCTGGGCAACACAGCTTCGAACTCCAAAAATATATGGCAGCGGTGGCGAGTCACTGCCGACACTGTGTTGGATTTGACCGGCCCAAGGAACGAAGCCCAGATCTCCCGCAGCGATAGCAATGTCGTTGCAAGTGAGCTAACCAGCCGCTAAAATCCATTGGTCAGAAAGTGGAACGGATATGGTCTTATAAAAGTATCGCAGTAAGTTCAGAACAATGTATTTTTCTATAGCGGTCAAAATGACCGCTAATGGCCGTTGGAGGTGCAATATCTTCTAAAATATTGGCGGAAGCAATTTTCGGGTTGATACTCAGCTTCATGAGTTCCTGTCTGCTATCTGGGAAAAGTCAAGAATTTTTGCACCATTGCGAGTTTCGTACAAAAAAGTATCCCACCTTGAAATCGGAAAACCGTCAAAATGACCGCACCGGCCGTTCTAGTGTTAAACCAGTAGCGTGCACTGCAGGGGGGCGCTGGGTCGAGCACAATGTAAACTTTAATTTTTTACAAAAATCCGTTTTAGCTGGTTTTAAAATACCCTGCCCTTCGAGTACCAGCGATCAGTGCGCGGGAAGGTAAGGCGAAAAGCAGATACTAGTTTCTTGTTGATCGTTCTGGTTAATTTTGACAACTTGAACCGCTGTAGGTTGGTGCTAGAAGTTTAGTCGAGTTTTTTTTTTTATCTGCTCGTAACTCGCTTTGTGCCGTACGTTCTTGTTTGGATTTGTGTATCTGTTATAACTTGCAAATAAACTTATCCAAAATCGAACCACTTCAATATTGACAAGTCTATGATAAGCACACATAATTCGAAAATGTGGCCAGCAGAAATGCTCCATATTTGGTGAAGGACTCGAAATTATAAGCAAAAATTGAAACAAAAAATTGCTTTAATCGTTGTTCAAAAAGCACTAAGTCTGCAATTACGGCGGGTAAAGTTTAAAAACTTGTTCAAGGGGCATGCTCCTATACTGCCGTAGAGTCGTTTTATAAATTACCTTTAGTGTTGCCACACGCCAGAGGAAACCGCGTCTAAAAATGTCTCAAAACTAGGCACCCTCCCGAGAAATTATTTTGGATACCGCACCGTGTCAAGCGAACTCAGTTCCACTGAAGTGAAACATATCATTTATCCCTAATTTGTAAGTTGTGATAAGGTCTACGTTCGCATGGTTATACATAAATTTCATCCCCTCTTACTCAAACCTTCGTTTATGTTTGGCTGCGCTGGTGATCTTGTTCATATCAACAAAATTATAACAGGACTTAATCTATAACGTTGTCGATGACGGCTGTTGATGAAATAACAAGAAAGCACTGCAAGTGTTACAGTTGTTCTTGTTGTGTGATAAAGTTTTCATCGGAAGTTAAGTAAGTTAATAGAAGCTGATTGGAATTCCGTGGAAGCACAAATTATGCGCAAGCAAACTATGGATTTTGTTTATCAAAACATTCGCGTGTTTTGGTCGAAAAGTAAAAAATCGAAGTAGCAAATGTTTGATATTTTGTTGTAGTTAAGCAGATGAGATTTTTTCCAAATGTTCCTCAATTTTAGTTAAGCGGCGTTTTTCGAATAACTCTTCAGTTTGGCACCCAAACAGCTTCAAGCTTTGTAACTTGTTGCTTCTGTCATGACGATATCAGCTTGTGTTAATGCAGAGGATCAACAAGTGATTGTCTGTCGGAAATAATCCAGATTGATTTTGTCCCAAATATTATTGTTGGTTTCCAATCTGTTTTGCATTTATTGCATAAAATAACATTAATTCGCTATTATTCATGTTTGAAACGTACATAAACATTAAACAAGCTCATTTGACACATACGCAAATGTACATATTCCTGTAATATTATACAGCTCGCCGAGATTTTCGTGGTGAGTAAAAGTATGAAAAATCTGTGGAAAAAACATGTGCGCGACTAAGTGTTTCATGTCGGTATAGGCCCCTTATTGAAGCCGGATGAATTAAGTTTTTAAAATGACAGTAAACTTTCAGTTGAGTTCAGTTTTCAAGTTTTGTTAGATATTTTCACCTACTGTAAAGTGTTTGTATTTATATGTTATATTTTCCATATAAGTTTTTATTATTTGAAATGATTAGTTTCACTTAGCCTTGAACTTTTTCTGACGTTCAGTAATTTGTTTGGTAGATGAAACGACTCGATGTTTCCAGAAATCCAATCAATGACGAGGGAGCACGTCATTTATCAACTTGCATCAGCATGATAGAAGAAGTAGTAGTAAGTAGTAGGAATAGTAGGATTTTTTTTTTTAACCATAAAACAACGCCATCATCAACACAAAAAACAGCTTGGTTAAAAATATGGAAACAGCGACAAAACGTTATACGTTGAACATGCTCAAGACAAAAACATAGAACTAAAGCGTTTAAAAAAAAAATTAGCACGGTCGCTGCACCTAAAAAAACAACACGAAAACAGAAAATAAAAAGCAAAACATACACATTACACAAGCAGTGCAACCTTTTGATTTTCATGCCATTAAACCAAGAACCTTCTGTATTAATAATACTACTAGTATGCAAATTCTTATTAAAAATAAATCATCCTTAATTGTCCTTCCATTCGGTAGTCTACATAGTTCTCTTTTAGCAATACAAAATTTATTTTCTGTCCATATAATATCCAATTCGTAGTATGCTATTCCGGAATATAACGCTGCTTCGTCTCGTGATTCTCTACAGTTTTCTTCTAATGATTTGTCAATTGTTACATTAATTCCACCGAATTCAGGTTCTGAAAAAGAAAAAAAGACGGAGCAGTATGCATTCTCGATAAAAAAGGAAAAAAGTCTTAGCGAGTGGAGTGGGAGTTATTTTTGGTTGAGGGAGATAATATGCGAACGAATATGCTTGCGGAAGTTTCGATACGATTTTAGCCGCTTTATATCAAGGGGGATTTTGTTCCAGATTAACGGTCCCTTGTATTTCATTGATTGTTTCGTAACATTTATTCTACAAAATTTAGGGTAGAGATTAGAGCTGCTTCTGGTACTTCTAGTGATATTTTCTGCTGAACTATTTATGCTGTTGGTTTGAAAAAAATCATCGAAACAAGGTGGCAAGAGGCCTTTATTATATCTTTTCATAAAGCAAACTATCTCAAATTCCAACGTTTGCTCAACAGACAATAAGTGACTTTGCACCATTACTTGTTTGACTGAATCTCTAAAATTCAATCCATTAATTAGGCTTATAAATTTATTTGCTGAACGTCGCAAATTTAGTATGACAGTTTTATTTCCGAAACACCATGTCGTTACACAATAGGAAATATGGCAGTTAAACATAGAATGATACAACATAGTGAGAGCACTGCGATTAAGGTATGATGATATCTTTCGAACAACACCCAAGCTTATGCGAAGCCTTTTTAGTACTGTATCCATGTGAGGTTTCCAACTTAAAATTTCATGAAGAATTACACCTAAAAACTTGCTTGAGGTTACCCTGTTAATGCCTTTGTTTCTTATAAGTAAGGTGAGGTTATTGGAAGGGGGCTTAGAATTTGGAGTTTTAAATACTACATGGTTCGTCTTTTTAACGTTTAGTGACAGCTTGTTGGCAATGAGCCAATGATCAATATTACATAATTGCTTGTTTGCACAATCATATATTGTTTGATAGTTTCTTCCAGTGAAAAATATATTCGTATCGTCTGCAAACATTATCATATCACCAGCGGCTATGCAATTGTGAAAGTCATTGACGTAAATTAGAAATAAAAGGGGACCTAATATTGAACCTTGTGGAACTCCAAATTGAATTGATTTAACTTGGGAGCAAGCATTTTGTTGCTCAACCATTTGAGTTCTACCACTTAAATAACTTTGAAACCAATCATTGGCTAATCCTCTAATGCCACAATGTTTTAACTTATGTAAAAGTATGTTATGATCTATACTATCAAAAGCCTTGGAAAGATCTAAAATTACACCCAAAACTTTCTTGCGATTTTCAAACGCTTCAACTATGTACTCAGTAAGCAAGGTGTTAGCAAGACTAGTGGAATGATTCTTTCGAAAACCAAATTGCAATTTAAAAAAGAAATTTTGTTTGGTCAAAAACGAAGTTACACGACGGTGCATTATTTTTTCCAATACTTTTGACATTACTGGAAGCAAACTAATTGGCCTATAATTATTCATCTCAGTTGGGTTACCTTTTTTAAACACTGGAACGACTTTTGCAATTTTAAAAGCTGAAATATATTCTCCACAACTTAAAGAAAGATTGAAGATATGAGCTAGAGCTTGTAGTATGTTATCAGGGGTACTTTTCAGAACTGATGATGGGATTTCATCAATTCCACTGCTGGATTTTGATTTTAATTCTAGTAATATATTTTTTATTTCCAACAGAGATGTAGGGTTTAAGTACATGGAATCAGCAGAGGACGTTCCGAGATATTCCCTAAAATTATGTAATGAAGGGGGAAGATTGTCAACCAACTTGCTGGCAATGCTTGCAAAATGATTATTAAAGTAATTAGCTATAGCAAGAGAGTCAGAAGTCAGTTGGTTATCAACCACAAGGGAAGAACAGGAAGCTACTTTTCCAAGCAATTTGTTTATAGTTTTCCAAGTTGCTTTCATATTAAATTTGTTTTTTTCAAATAGCAAGGCATAATAATTACTCTTCTTTGCTTGTAAGGTGTGGAAATATACATTTCGAGCCATATTGTATTTAGCTTTAAGAGTTGGTGACTTTTTGCGAATAAATTTTTTGAACAATTTGTCTTTGTTCAACATAAGCTGGTGCAACTCATCATCATACCATGGTTTATTAAATTTAATATTATTTGGAGGAAAAGCGTTTAATGGGAAACTTTGACTAAAAGCTTGAGAGTAACTTTCCATGAAAAGTTCAAAAGCAGAATTTGGGAGAGTTTCATTTAAAATTAAGCTAATGTCAATATTTTCAAGTAGACTGTTAAATTTATGTATATTTGTTGATGAAAAACATCTGGTTAAACTTGGATTGGGAGATTTTGGCTGACTATCGCAATTGAGACACATAAACACAGGCAAATGATCAGATATGGGACTGGTAATAATACCGGATTTAATGGATTCATCATATATGTTAGTCCACATATGATCTAACACTGATGCGGACAAATCAGTTATACGCGTTGGCTTGTTTATTAAGGGAGAGTAACAGTTTTCAAACATAATTTCAGTGAAGTTATTAACATGCTCATTTTCACAGTTAGCTAAATCATAATTTAGGTCTCCAGTGATGATGCATTTTTGGTTAAATTTAACAAGATTGAGACATTTTTCAGAGTACTTACAAAAATTTCATTACTTTGAACATCACTGGATGGTGATCTGTACAAGCAGCCAACTAGTAGAGTTTTGTTACAGAATTCAATGTTAATAAACACGGATTCAAATAGTTTTTTTTTCATGATAGTTAAATTATCAATTATTGAAAAGTTAATGCTACTCTTAACATAAATGCCAACTCCACCTCCCATAGACAACTTCCTACAATTTGATACAAAATTGTAACCACACAAGCTATTGTAAGGGCCAGAAGCATATGGTCTTGTCCATGTTTCAGTAATGGAAATTATATCGGGTTTCAACTCCATGCTACAAATTAGTGCCTCAAGTTTGGAAAAATTTTGCAAGTTAGCAAGAGATCTCATGTTGACACACATTACAGAAATAGATGTTGAAGTGTTGTTAAATGCTAGGGATTTAATTGAAGACACATCGACATACTGCTCATCAATATTGCTAAAATGAAGGTTCTCTAAATCTTCATCACTTGCATCCACACAAATATTATGAAATAAAGTATTCAAATGAGTAGCATCAAAACCCAAGCCGGATAGATTAGCTGCATGACTACTACTGTTATTGGGGCTACAGGAACAGCAAAATGACTCTTTTTTAGGTTCTGAGTGCAATGGACTATTACTATAAGATGATAGATTAGCACATTGATTATGAAATGAATTATGAAGGGAGCAGAGTTTACATTCAGTTGATTTTTGCTTTGTTTTTATAATTTTTTGACAATTACCACACAACAGCTCGGAAAAGGGCATGGAAAAAACAAATAGGCTACAGGTTTAGAAAAATAAAATAAAAAAACAAACAGTCAAGCTACACAATGCAAAACTAAGTTAAGCTTAAATTTCAAAATAATCAGTATTTTTATTTAGGCTAAGGGGCTAGAAGTGAAAGAGCAGGTCTCGGGGACTTCTGTATGTGACGTAAGTTGTTTGAAGCTGGTTAATGGTCGAGGTTACAACTTGATAGTTTACTTTGCTGGAATCAGGAAATCTTATCCTATTAATGTCACAAAAATCATCAATGAGATGCTTTCGTCCCATGAATTTGCAGAACACGGATCCTTTAAGTGTCCATACATTTTTGAACCCAAATGATTCTCTGGTTTGTTCCACTAAACGAAGTCGCCTCTTGGTAAGAGATTCAGTGAGAGCTAATTTGGGGTCCGACTCCTGCCTGGTTTTCAAATTGGACTTGTGATTAAACACCATGTTCCGCACCGTACGTCTAACAAATTTAATATTGATGGGATTTTTATTTTTAGCTGAAGGCAGAACATGACTAATATCAATATCTGAATGAGTTAGTTCAGATGGCAAGTTTAGTCTGGAATTTAAAGTATTTAGAACAAAACTTTCAAATACCTCATTAGTTGCTTTTGCAGGAACATTTTGGCAGCCATGCAGTATCAAACAGTTACTGCGACTGTACTGTTCCAAATCGTCAATTCTTCTTTCATTGATGGAGACCTTATGAGCAAGTTCCCGAACAGTTACCTCAATTGAAGATATCATTTCAGAAACCTCTTCCAAGTGCTTTCCCTGAACATCTATTGTTCCTGCAAAAGAATTACTAGCAGCAGTATCTTGTTCTTGATTTTTTAAGTACAACTTTTTGTATTCTTCTTGTTTATCACTTACCTTTTTTAGGGCTTCCCAAATTTGTTTCAATTCCTGTGAGGCCATTGTGTATCAAAATATTGTAGAATAGATAAATATTGCAGTAGTATTGAAGGGAGGTACCAGTAGATAAAGATCCAAGTGTGATTTCAGTGAACAGCAGCAATTATTTAACAATAAAATATGTTTAACCTTTAACCAAATTTCACTATAAAACCTTACTCAAACATCCAACAACCTTATTCAAATAGAATGAAGAACTTGAAATTCTTGGGTGTAATCAGGCACGCCGAGAGGGGGGGCAGAAGGGGTCATCGCCCGGGGGCCTGGAGACACAGAGGGGCCCTGGGTTCAGAATTGTCAAGATAGAATGCAAAACTACGGCCTACGGACGCCACTAGTGTATTTAGTGGGTGCAATTGTGCTATGCACCCCCCCCCCCCCCCTTTTGACTCTGCTTTTTAGTAAAAATTAACAAAACCAATGGTGCCAAGTGACTGAAATATGCCATACTCTTTTGATGGTTTCTGTAGCTTATGGCCAGGGGCGGATCAAGGGGGGGTAGGATGAGGGGTATGCATCCTCCCAGCCATTTTCAAACATGTTTTTGACGTATACAATTTTTCCATAATTTTGATCCTCTTTGATAGCAATAAGCCTTACACCTTAAGCACGCATAATTGAAAATGTGCGAACAAAATGCGTCATATTTGACGAAGCACTCAATATAAGGGTTAAAAAATTCGAACAAAATTTGCCTGAAATTATTCAAAAAGCACTAAAATTGCCATTACAGCGTAAATTTTCAAAAATTTTCCGGAGGAGCATGCCCCCTTTTGTTTTTCTCAATCAGCTTCAAATTTGTTCTGCCGAAAAAAAATACGCTTGAAAAAAATGTGGAAATTATGACCCCCTTCTTTTTAAGTTTCTAGCTTTGCCACAGGCGATAATATTTTTTTGATTTTGGGCCGAAATTTGAACATCTGTGGACGCTATGACCTTTTCTTTTGCTCATCGCTTGATTTTGGAGCACCACTGACCAAGGGGCCCAAACGAAATTTTTGCCCCTCGGCCCGAAATTTCTCTAGGCGCCCCTGGGTGTAATATCACAGATAAAGGAGTCAAAATGTTGGCAACAGCGATCAAAGATTTGCGCAAACCGGTAATGTTCATTTCAGAGTTTGTTCCCTTTCATAGTTACAACATAACGTGTTTCCTAGTTCAATCTGTTACAGCATTTTGTTCAATAATTTCTGTCTTACAGAATTATAATTCACGTTTAATTACAAAAGTAAATCTGGAACAAATTGAAAGCTATTTTTAAACATGTGAAATTCATTTAATAAAATTCCCTATATTAATGAAGCGATGAACTTATCTTCGGTAATAGGGCAATGTTCAGCTTCGATAAACCAGGTCGTAATACTAGCCTTGACTTGAATCCACAGTACATCTAGTTGAAGTCTTAGCTTCATGAAAATGAAACTGACGTCGAGTGACAAAAAACGGTAGCACAATCATATTTGTATTTTTTCCCTAAAAAGTAGATTTGATTAGATATAGATTAGTAAAGAGTAGTTTCACACCCGGGTTTACCGGGTTGACTGAAGCTGAGCATTGCCGTATTAGTATAAGTTCGTTGCTAATTTTGCGGCGAAAACTCTGTTAAATTGAATATTTTTAACGATTTTGAGGGCTTGTTATTTTGAGGTTCCATAATTTTACAAAGCGAACCTATATGCTCTATTGAACCTGCAGTTGCGCAGTTCCTCTCTCTTACTTTGTAGTCGAACATTATATGGATTGATGAACAATGGTTATTGAAATTTATACTAAGCGTCACGAGTTCAAATGTTTGAAATTGTTCTGGCTCAATTGTTTGTGATTAAATTAACCATTAGATTAAATTGAGAAAGTGTCCGTAAGCCATGCCCCATTTCTTCCAGCGATGAGTTGAAAACTGAGCGGAGTAGTAAAGGAGACTGCAATGTGTGCTTGCGATCATGATCTCGCAGCTGACCGAAATGTATGTCAAATGCGATCGGCCTTAGTCGTGAATCGAACCGATAACACATGATTTCACTTGCATTGAAGTTTTGTAAGTATGTCTTTGATGTTTAAAATTCATATTTTAAAATGCACTGAAAGCCATTGTTGGTCTGCTTTGCATGATTTTTAATGAAAAACTGCTTTTGCTTGCGGTTTGAGCGATTAAAAATGCCATAAACTCCGTTATCATACAAAATTATTGTAGATTAGCCTATGCTATCATAAACCTCTTCAATTCAATGGTAGTTCAAAGCTAATCGAGTAAGTGTCGGTCACATCAATTGCACTGATGAGACCTGAAAGTTCGAAACAGAAATCACTGTGTGTTGAAGATATATTTTGCAAGTGTAGTTATGTGATTAGTAATTCTTCGATTCATCGACTTTATGAAGGAAAGTTTTTTGAAATAAAATGCGATATTTGGAAATGAGCCAAGTTATTTGATGTAAATTTTCTAGTTACCGAAAATGTTTTTGCAGTTAGCAGTGTTGTGATTTTTTTGAAACCACTGCAATCGTGTTTAGATGGAGATGCTGAATGTACGTAACAATTCCATCAAAGATGAAAGTTTTTCGGCTTCTTTTGCTGCGTCGCCATTTTTATGGTTGTAGCTACATCAATGACAAAGTGAGGGCGAAAGGATACAAGGCATTGTGCGAAGGTATACAGAAGAGGACGGAACCTGTAAGTATACTTGATATACAGTTTATAACCATATGTAGTAGTTTGATCCTTTTCAAAATGAAGATGAAGAATCGAATGATTTGAAACAAACGTGGGTTGGCATGTATGATATCTGATTTTTTTTATATTTCAAGCCACATAATTGCAGCTCAGGATTTACAGGTAGTTTAGTACATGCATCATGGAGATGACCTAGTAGAGCATCGAACTAGTGAAGCCAGTTTCGAAGCCCAATGCATAAACATAACATTTTTGAATATTTTTGTGTTTGTGGTTCGTAAGAAGCGTTACAGCAGATCTAGCATTGACGTGGAATTTAATATTTACTATGAAATATATTTGAGTAATGGCAATGCTAGCAATATTACTTGCTCCCTGTTTGTAAGCTGCTCAACATTGTTTGGCGATGTACTTACTACTTGCCCTGTCCACATGTCTAAATCAATCAATCAATTCGTTTTTATTTCCGCACTCCATTACGTTAGAAACACACGTTCATAATAAGTATTGGCCAAGCGCGGAAAAGGGCACACGCAGCAAAACGGGTAATTGTTGAAGCTCGCCCGTCAAAAGACTAGGCGTGGCTGCGTGACCCTAACAAAAAAAATAAATAGAAACAACAAAAAAACAAATGGATTTAACAACAAAAACACACGCTGAAAACGAACCAACGCAGAAACAAAATTAATTAATTAATTAATTTAACAACATGCCATAGCAAACAAGATCAATTTTGCAAATAAACTGTATTAGCACTAAGATTTCAGCCTGTGACCTTAGCTATTGGGGGGCTAACAGGTTCTAAACCTTGCCCAAGGGTTACCTGGAGGGAGTTGTGAATGGGTACCTTCATTCATCCGCACTTGTTTAAAAGACAAGTTCACAACCGGGTACAGTTTTTACTCATGTCCAGGAGTGTATTGGTATCAGATTAACGATAGATTAGAAATATATGCCAGTTTTTTGATAGGGTATTTAACAGTAGCCTACGAATGACTGCAGTTTTGTGTATAATTATTTATATAAGTAATCACAAAAAGGTATTTTTTAAAAACTGAGTTTTGATAATAATAATTAACCATCTTTTCAGAAATAGGCACTGTTCATCAATCAAATTAAAATGAAATATTGCTTCTGCATTGTGGTTCTTGATTTAGTATTAGATGGAGTTGCTAGTCGACATCTTTTTGGATTTCCAACTTCATGATTCCATTCGTTCTCTGAGCATCTGCAAATAAAGATCAACAGCAGCACCAGAACAGATCAATTCATAAATCAATTACTGTAAATATACAATGACCCAACAGAGGTAGCGGTAATCGACAGAGCTTATTAGCGACATAATAATTAGTCTGTGCTCAAAAAAGTGCTTTAACTTTGTCTGAAAAAGATTTTAAACTCTTGCTTTCCTTAATCGCAGTTGGCAATTTACTCCATATTTTAGGTCTTGAAAATTTTATAGACTATTGGCACATAGTTAATCTATATGATGGGAAAATATAAAGACTATTACTTCTAGTTGATACAAGACTTGATTTTTATTGAAATAAGTTTAGTATTGCGACTGGGTGAAATTTTTTAGCGGTTTTATACATGAAAATAGCTAGCTCAACATGATATACTTGTTTAATAGTCAATAATCCATTTTGTTTCATGACATTTTTTACACTGTCACGTTTCTTTAGGCCAAAAACTAATCTGATAAATTTATTATAGATGCGTTGTAATTGATGAATTCTGGTTTCATTGCCAAAACACCAGTTGGTTATACAATAGCGAACATGGCTAAGTAGCAATGAGTGGTAAAGACAAAGCATAGCTTTAGAAGATAAATACACACGAATGCGCATAACAGCACTAAGAGCAGCTCTCATTTTTTTCTTTATCATATCTACGTGGCTCTTCCATGATAAGTTTTCATCTATTAACACTCCAAGATATCGAGTTGAAGACACCCTATCTATCGCATTATTTCTTAGTTTCAGCTGAAAATTTTTCACGGTTTTTGTTAATCGGGATTTTGGTGTTTGAAACAGAATATAATTTGTTTTATTGGTGTTTATAGATAGTTTATTTGCTATCATCCAGTTATCAATGTTTTCAAGTTCGATGTTTCCTTTTTAGAAGATTTTTATCAACAATAAAAACATTCGTGTCATCAGCGAAAGATATATTTATGCTATACTGCAGGCAATTTTTATAGTCGTTTACATAGATGATAAATAATAAAGGTGCGAGGATAGAGCCTTGTGGCACCGAATAAAAGGTATTCATTTGGTTAGAAGAAGTAACACCAGCATATTCCACAATTTGAGAACGGGTCAATTGTGTCAAATGCCTTTGAGATATCAAGAAAAATTCCCGTTACCAATTGTTTTTTTTTCAAAAGCATCTACAATGTTACTAATAAGCAGAGTTGTTGCATGATTGGTCGAATGTTTATTCCTGAATCCAAACTGCTGATGCGAGAGATTATTATCCATGTTAATAAACGAATGCAATCTAGCGTCAACAATTTTTTCCAGAATTTTTGACTTAGAAGAGAGCAAGCTAATAGGTCTATAATTCAAAACATTCTTTGGATTTCCTTTTTTGTATACTGCTATAATTTTAGCTAGCTTGAACACAAATATAAATTTTCCTTCGCATAAAGACTGGTTGAATATGTAAGTTAGGGCGTGTAGTACATTATCAGGAAGATATCTCAAAACGATTGGAGGGATTTGATCAACACCAGCACTCAGCTTAGGTTTAAGTTCACATATAAATCTCTTGATTTCAACTATATTTGTAGGGGTCATGAACAT
Organism: Trididemnum miniatum; assembly: GCA_964006365.1. NCBI lineage: Eukaryota > Metazoa > Chordata > Ascidiacea > Aplousobranchia > Didemnidae > Trididemnum > Trididemnum miniatum. The sequence continues at coordinate 11,267,345 of OZ023252.1, forward strand.
GGAAGAGGGATTTGGTGGTGGTAAATAATCAGTGAATTTAGAGGCAGACAAAGGTAGTTTATCAGTTAGTTTTTTAGCTATTGTAGAAAAATGATGGTTAAAACAGTTAGCTATTTCGACAGGTTTACTGACGTGAGCACCCTCATAGCTGATACATGTAGAACTAGACCTTTCGCGAACTTTACCAAGAAGATTTTTCATCAGATGCCAAGTTTTCCGAATATTATTTTGATGCTTTTTAAATTGATTTGTACATGCTCTTTCTTTTTTTGAGTTATCGCGTGGAAATAAAAATTTCTAAATTTATGATATTTTTCTTTCGCGCTTGAAGTTTCCTTTTTAAGATAGATTTTGTAAAGTCTGTCTTTTTTTCGAGAGAGAAGTAACAGCTCACGGTTATACCATACACAACGTTGAATATTTCTTTTTGGACTTTTTTTCCTCTTAAAGCAGTCAACTAACAAGGGGTCAAAAGCCCACGGGCTCTTACGTCATTGTCAAATATTTGATGTTATAGTTGAAAAAAGTGATTATGACACCTAATGTGTGATTGTGATGTAGATAGCCCGTGGGCTTTTTCGCCCGCTTTATTTGGACATGTGGACACAGTGGACAGGGTAATTACATGCTAACATATGCTCTATAATTGTGATCAATAAAATATTTAATAATGACGATTAGTAATTGTTTTATTAAATTCAAGATGAATGAGTTGGTGGTGATTTGCAAACCTGAATATTCCGAGGAAGCCGAAAACATGTTTGCTGATGTGAAAGACAAGCTACAAATGTTTCCTGTTTATTGCTGATGGTGAGAAACATTGGGAAGAAAATGATTCCGTTTGGAGGTTGATCGGAACAATATCCTGAACTTTGTTCTTTGCCGTTATGCTTATCAGCAGGGCAGGTCCGTTCATGTACATGCAACTGCCCTCGTCCCCTCCAACCTTCCGTAGAAAAAAGGCTAAACGATTTTAAGCAGTAATGATGTGTGTACTGTAGCTCAAAAAAGAACTAAATTGCTAACATTTGAATATCATTTTACCAGTTTCATCAGAAAACATTCCTTTGACTTCCGTACAACAATCGTGCCTTAACTGCCTTCATTATTTCTGGTTTAAAGCATTTCTGTTAAAATTTGAGGCCATCTTTTGTTATTAGTACAAGCAGGGGCGGATCAGAACTGTTTATTTTTTTTCTACACCACAAGCGATTGATTTGAAAATGCATTGTTTAGTGATAAATTTGCATCAAGAAATCAATTGTAGCACAGATTGAAGTGGTAAAAAACCAGTTTTGGCTACCTGTAGTCAAGGTGTTTTTTGGGGGGCAAATACCCAGGGTCTTTTTCAAAATGCACAGGGACTCTTCCAGGTGTTCGTAATGCTTTCAAGCCAAGGTATAGTTATTTAAAAAGCTATTTTGCGGTAATTCGCACACAATTCCTTTGTTTTGATAAACTTCAAAGTCTTCAATATAGGCCTACGTAAATGATTTGATTTGATTTAGTAGCATATTTATCCTCCTATCACGAGAAAGCGATCAATGCGCTATACGAGCTGGCTTAAGAGTTCCCAGCCATCTGTCTACCACACTAAGATGGAGGAATCCCGCTAAGTGCCTTTCCCAACGGCACAACAAGTAAATTTGCCGGCTTGTTCTCCACACTGTCCCGTTATTGCTGAGCGTCAAGCAGGGAAGCTGTGAATACCAATGTTAAAGTGATTGGTTTGACCCGACTTGGAATCAAACCCGAGTCTACAGCTCAAGAGACATACGCTCTATACCACTCGGCCATCTGAGCTAAAGATGGCAATATTTGTGAAGTTTCGGTATTTTCTTTGCTTGAAGTTTCGACTGTGCCGATTTGACCGGCCCCGGAATCGAACCCCAGACCTGCACCGATAGCGTGTGCGCTTAGGAACTGAGCTAATAAACGATAGTTTTGGAGACCTTTTTCATCATAATCCATGCGTATTGCATAATAGCAATTCTTGTCATGACGTTTAAAATTTAATATGATTTCTCATAAGTGTACATTTTACGCATTGATGCGTGAAAAAGTCATAACTGCAGTGTTCGACAACTGAAATCTCTTTGTTTCACCAAAGGTCGAACATCGCGACTGTAACTTTTTTACGCATCAATGCGTAAATCGTGCACTTATAAGAAATCGTAGTCAGTTTTAAATGCCGATTTTTCGTTTACTAAAAGTAGTTAAAAACTTTGAATGTCATTTTTGAATTCGTCGTGTTTAGTATTACATTTATTAAAAAAAATATTTTGCACTTCAGTTCCCCTTTAAGTAGAATTTGTCAGTAACGAGTACTTTTTAAGTAGTTTTATTTTTGAATACTTTGTACTTTCACTGGAGTAATATTAGCATAGGGTAACGCTACTTCCGTACTTTTTGTATTAAAAGTAGTTTTGCAAGCTTGATAGTGTTTTTTAATGTTTTTGATTAGCAACGTTGAACAAAATGCAGGCTACCAACCGTGGAGAGAATGTGAATATGCGGCATGTGTCGACTGTCGATTCAGGTACAATCGGAGTCAAGAGAGCGAACTAGCAAACTATAACTTAGTAGTGATTTCTGCGCTATTGGTGTACAGGGGTGCAAATCTATGTTGAGCATTGGGAGGGATGATTTAGCAAAATTGATCATTTTTCGATATTAGGGGGGATGCAATTTGGTTCGGTAGGCTTATTATACATCGTATGGGGAATTTTCCGTTTCCATGAAAAATATGAGGGGGATTGTTGGGGGGTGCATTCCCCATGGACGTTTTACTGGAACATTCTTGTAAGTTGGCGCAGGAGCAATGAAATTCAAATTCTAAGCTTATATGAAATTATTTTGGAAGTTAACAACTTTTGAGTGTCCAAAAGGGTCATTGCAGAATAACTACCGAGCGTCAGATAGTCATTATTGAAGCCGGTTAGCTCAGTTGCTGAGCGCACGCTATCGGTGCGGGAGGTGTGGGGTTCGATTCCCTGGCCGGTTAAATTGGCAGTGTCCCCAGCGACTCGCCACCGTTGTGACGTTTCTTCGAAGCTGTGTTGCCCAGGCGCTAAGTCGCGAAGATGGGTCCCGCCATTTGTTACACCATGGTCTACACGCTTCGGCGTAATACCGCAAATATAATGATTTGATTTTTTTTGATGAAGTTAATATTGCATCAATTGGAGATCATGTCAGCGTTAAATGAATATCTATGCTGGGACAATCCACTCTCGTGGCTTCGCAATGGATATCTCTAGAAAAGAAAATCAGTCCGTCCAATTTGGTTCGGTACACTGGTTAAAGTTTGATACATTTTCTTTAAAGCGACAACTAATTACCTGAAAAAATACGGAACAATTTAGGCGACTTATGTGTTTCTCAATTAGGCTACTTTTTCGGGTTTCTGATCTACCTCACTGGATATAAGAGTGACGTGATAGGTGGAGAAAACGTACTAAACATGCTATACCAATAATTGCGGTTATATACAATTTAACCATCACTATACAGCCTAGTTTAGCAAAGATATCCTTTCATTCTTTGTCCTCTATGTTGCGCACATTTTTTATCTTCGCAAATTTTCCTTGCGGCATATTTGTTGATTTTGTCTAATTCGATCAATCTACATGCAAGAGTTTAGCAAATTTAAACAGTCTCAATTAATTCACCGCTCCACAATGGCAGACTCCGCAAATTCCAAAGAGACAAGAAATAGAAAAGCAGAGGAAGAGATGCGAAAATTTAATGAAAAATGGACGTTTGAATATTTTTTCATCGAAAATGCAGACCCTTGTGTTTGATTTGCAATCAAACTATAATGTTAACAAGAGTACAACATTAAACGACGTTATGACTGGAAATATGCTGACGGTGTTTATGGGAAACTAAAAGGACGTAACCAAGAGCTGAAAGTTAACGTATTTAAACGTGCGGCCCCCACAATGTTGCGCTTATTGCTATTTGGCCCACCCCTGATGTAAACAGTTGGTTTTCAAAAAGTAGTTAGCCTACTAAATATGGAAGGTAGTTTGTTATTGATCTGCTCGTGGACAAATTTAGCTATTTCAAATAAAATCAATTTTCTAAAAGACAATACATCAAATTTACGGTAAAGCAAAGACGTCGAGAAATTACAATTACTACCGTGTGTAATTCTAATAGCCTTATTCTGTAGTTAACTTAATCAATTAACATACGTAGGAAAAGTATTACCCCAAGCGACTAGTCCGTACAATAAGCAAGAGTGAATAGTAGAGTGTTAACTGTTTTGAAGAGTCTTGGATGCACCTTTTCAGAATCTGCCGGGTGAACCTGGGTCACCTTTGAGCATTTAAAAATAAAGATGTCCAAAGGTAGAGCTTAGCGTTATCTAGTGGCTAAATAAAAAAATACTACTAACCACACAATAAAATCGTAAAAGTTTACTTTGGAAAGTACAAATCAGCACCAAACGCAAAATTAAATTTTTTCGGTGAATGTTTTGAATAGTAACGTTATTGTCAAGACGTCATAAGGCAAAAATTTAAATCATGGGTTTATAACAATAGCGTTTGTCGTTTTGCATCACTTTTGCTTTCTGTCATTGATCGAACATGATCAAAAATGCAAATCAACACGATTTATATAAAATTCATGACGTCAACTAGTGACGTCACGCTTTCGAACAATTAAATTCATCTTGTAATGTCGGAAATATATAATCTATTAATGTCAATGTGTTAAATTTATTTCGGGTTAGTCACATCTGATTACTAAAAGTAGGCCCGTGCCAAAAATTTCAAGAATTTCTATGAAAACCGTAATGACGTTATTTAATGACGTCATCCTGCTACTATTGTAAATTTTTGGCGATGTCGTCTTACGAACATTATATCAAATTTGATTAAAAACAATTGGACATTAACCAAGCCATGCGAAAATACATCACTGACATCATGATGTTGGTCTTAACAACTCTTTGCAGGTTATCGTAAAAAGCATGTTAATTACTTGGAAGCGAAAAATAACAAAACTTGGAGTGCTGTAAAGTTGTTAGCAAGCCTGAGTTTATCTAACACCAGCTGTTTTTTTTTGTCACTATCTGGTAATAAGTATAAAAAGAAGATAAATTGCTCAAGAAATCCAAGTAATTAAGGGTGAGGGGTGGATCCGTGTGAAGATTGCACCTCCCTACAAAAACGTAGAAAAATATTCTAACTCTTCAAATCTAGTAAAATTCCTTAAACCCAATAAAGAACTTGTGCAACTTTTTCGAAACATAGCAAAAACTTTTTAAAACCTTTAAAGGCCATACCGGTATTAAGCGAAAAAAAATTTCTAGGCAACTCCGGGCATCTTCTCAACATTACTTATTGAATCCTCCCCTTCAAAAACGACACACGTAAAAACTGTCCAGAAAGTCAACAAATTAAAAATGTTAACAGCTTTTTTGCTGACTGCAACAAGCAGCGTAGCAGGCACAAAATACTGTACATTTCAGATTAACTGCTGTGCAACTCACTTCAGAACAGCAATCCGCCTGAACTTGATGTTGAACTGTTTGGTTGGGTGAAGGATACTAAGCTCAAAATACTTCAACCTGTTCCGATTCCAGATGGCAATGAACTTGCTCCAAAAGCTATTATGAACCTCATCAAATGTCACTGCAGGAGCGTAACTCCATGCAACACACGTGCTTTTAGAACGCCATACAATGGCCTGGTGATGGGCTCGTTTTACATTTTCTGCAAATGCCGCGTCTGTTGGAGGAAAACTGCACAGTTTAGGAGGTGATGAAGAAGACTGTCCAGTTCTTGAAACCCATACTTTCAATCGAGTTTCAGACATAGAATTGCTTGAGCTGTGTCCATAACACGCTAACGTGAACTTCACAGCTTGCGCTATTACCGATGTTAATGGCGCGTCCGCTACTCCAAGTAGTGATAAGGAAAAACATCCAGATTTAGTACCTTCACAGGAGTCCCTTTTTCTATACCAAAGCAGCATGCCACAGTATCGCATCCAGTGAGGGCATGAGCGGCCAATATTTCGGGTACTATGCGAGCCTGCTTTTCAACAGTTAAACCAATATCGATAGCGGTTCTAGCTTTGATTAGCGACTCCATGATAACACGGCTTTTCAAATTGCCGGTATTGTAGCAATGAAAGAGAAGAACAAACACGTCTGTATCATCCGAATTAACGACTATCTCGTTAAGCTGATTACTTTTGGCGCATTCCATCTCTTGCTGAACAATAATATTGTCTGGTTCCTCGTGATTTGTTGCAAGATCTTCCCTCCTGATGACTACACCACCATGGCTAATCTCAATTGGCGCTGCTTCTTGGCCAACCAATCGCAGTACATTAGTATGAGTAAATTCATGGAATGGAGCATCTTCCATTAAGAGCTTTGCAACACAACTTATCAACTGCTTTTTAATTTCGGATACGGTCAGAACTGTATTTTGAGGAGGTAAACTACTGTTTAGTCTTAGCTGATAAACCCTGCTCAATCCAGTAGTCCGACCATTTCCGGCAACACTCTTTGTGTTGTAAGCTTAATTGTAGTAACGAGCAAATATTAAATATACATTTCCAACTTTAAGCTTTTTTGCAATAACATGTTTCAGATTATTTGGATAATCTCTAAGAGTACCTTTAGCCGGCCACGGAATTACCCAGAGTAGAACCGTCGATTACAAAAACTGGAGTACACTTGCTAACTGTGGTGCGTGTGCTTACTTCAACCTGAAGTTGTCGTTTCAAAAACGATTTCGATGTTGTAATTCTCATCTCTCCTGAAGATTCAAACATTGATGTTGGGACTGGGGCCAATTCATGTGATAGAACAATTTTTCTCAAGTTTCTCACTCTAGAGTAGTGGTTCTCAACCTTTTTTCTTTCGTGGTCCATTTTTTGTTGCACAGAAGTTCTGTGGCCCATTGACTTTTTATCCTTCCTAAAGGAGTATTCATGCCCAGGAGCGGATCCAGAAAGTTTTGATGGGAAGGATGTAATTTTGATTTAGGTTGAATGTTAGCTAAATACAAAGACGTTCAGACGTTTAGTCTCGGAAACGGGCGTAAATAAGGCTTTTTAAAATGTTTCATATCAGGGGCGTATGTAGAAAAATTTTCAAGGAGGGGTATCAAATTTCGTCACTTTTTCAAGCATAGTTTTTTTCCAGCAGAGTTGAGTTCAAGCAACTTAGGCAACAAAACCGACTCTAGGGGGATCCGGGGGCATGCTTCCCTGAAACTTTTTGATAATTTGCATATTGTAATGGCCATTTTAGTGCTTTTTGAGCAATTTTCAGGCAAATTTTTGTAGTTTTGGCCCCTGATTTTGTGTACTTTACCAAATATGATGCATTTTCGCCCAGTTTCGATTATGCTTGCTTAAGGCGACTCAAGGATATTTTTATGAAGAGGTTTAAAATTATGGCAAATTTTTATTCATCCAAAGCATGGTGAAAAATAGCTGGTGGGAGTTAATGTATCCCCCACATCCTCCTGGATCCGTCCCTGTTTATTCCTTCAACTTGCAAATTCTACCTTAGGAAGCCAAGTGGCTTGCTTTGAGAACCACACTGTATTTGTAGCTGCTTAAAATCTAAGTCCATACACTTCGCGATAGAAGGCATTGATTGCATCACGCCACCAACACGAGAAATAAGTTTTATTGCGACAACCGCCCACATTAGTTTCACAATCTTTCCACGAAACTACACACTATTAATTGAATAATAGAAATGAAAATTATCTCTCTGTAGCAAAAAAACAGCAGCGTCATTCATTGTTAGTACCGTCAAAACTACTAAACAAACACGAAAGTGTAAACTTAACCATAGTGACACAAATGAAACAGAATTTTTCAATAAATCTAGCAATTTTTAAAAAAGTTCTGTGGCTTATCTCAAAATGTTTCCACCAGTGGGCCATGGCCCATTGGTTGAGAGCCACTGCTTTAGAGGGAACACTGGGTTTGGCTATGTGTGAAAACATTGTTGTAAGCGATAGCCGAGATGTATTTTCCCCGGTAACGGACTATTTTATATATTTTTATACTGCCAGTATGTTTGCTTTCCTTTTGCGGAAGGATTAACTCCGCCGATGTTCGCTGTTTTCTCCATTCCTTTTGTAGTGCTGAATGCTGAGTCATGCTGTGTCGTTGTCTGTAGCCTGTCTCGTGTAAGAATTTGTCATATAATTCGTGAGAAAGTTACGCAGCAGTTAGGCGTAGACGCCGCTTATGTCACATTGGCGAGAATGTTTTATACGAGTTCAGACCTTGTACTGTAGTGTTAAGAATTTTGAGGTAGCACTGTTCTACTAGCTTGTAGGTGCGCCGGTAGGCTGGCAGTGTACACCGGTATTTCTTATTATGCTGTTTAGCTGATGAATTGTGAGTACAATTTGTTTCTTTGTATTTTCTGACATGGTAATTATTTTGCATAGCCTCACAGATAACTTTGATTGTTTTTTGTGTTTTTAAGACCGCAATCCAGTAGATTGCAACACCAGAAACTGAGTAATATCACCAGTGATAGAAATTATAAATTAGGGCTTGTGTTAATGTGTGTTTTGTATATAATTGGATTTTTGGCTCATATTTTGGAACTGTTACAACTAGCTGTTTAATACACTTTCTGGTTACTCTTCATTCTCTGTTGAATAAAGAGGGAGTTAGCAACTTTGGACACTAGAATAGTAAGCACGGTCGGAATTATTCAAGTAGGATCAACCTGCTATCGACACTCTGTTGAATCGCTGGAGTGTGGGTAGTCTACAATTGTTGTTGGAAAGTGAAAGAGGTTGGGGGTTAGAAAGTGGTGGAGTCGAGGTCACGACACCAATCATCGTTTTGTAAGATTTTTTTACTTTTTGACAGACAGCAGCCATTTTGTCTTATTATACACTTGGTCCTAATACACTTGACTTTCCTGTTTCTCAATTCCTCCACCCTCATCAATTTCCACCACCTCCATCGTTTTCTAACCCCTCGACCCCCAGTTTTCCAACACCCTCAACCCTCATCATTTTCTGTTTCTCTCATCCTCACCATTTTCCAACACCCCTACCGTTTTCCAACCCCTCCATGCCTATCGTTTTCTACCACACTTATCTTTTTCTAACACCCTCAACCCCCACTCGCTTTCCAACTCCTCCATCCTTATCATTTTCCAACACCCCTAAATCCCACTGTTTTTAAACCCCTCGACCCCCACCGTTTTCCAACCCTTCCATCCTTATCATTTTCCAACACCCCTAAATCCCACTGTTTTTAAACCCCTCGACCCCCACCGTTTTCCAACCCTTCCATCCCCACCGTTTTCTAACCCCTCCATTCCTATCATTTTCCAACATCCTCACCCCCACCATTTCGACCCCTCAACCTAGTTGACCCCACCATTTCCAACCCCTTCATCCCTATCGTTTTTCAACATCCATCACCTCCACCATTATCCAACTTCTCCATCCTTATCGTTTTCTAACACCCCTAACTCCCATTGTTTTTCAACCCCTGACCCTCACCGTTTTCCATTCTCTCCATCCCTATTGTTTTCAAACACCAGTCACCTTTTTCAACCCAGTCCACCCCCACCATTTACCAACCCCTTCATCCCTATCGTTTTCCAACAGTCTTCATCCCCACTGTTTTACAACCCCTCAACCCAAACCATTTTCCAACGCCTTCATCCCTATCATTTTCCAGCATCCCACCCTCACTGTTTTCCAACACCCACCATTCTACAATCCCTCACCGCCATTGTTTGCCAACACCCCTGACCACCACCATTTACCAATCCCTCAATCGCACATATTCAATCCCCAACCCATTTTACACATTTCGCGTCAAGTCGTCTTCGCATCAAGTTTGTTCATGACAAATCGTCCGTGTCAAATTGTCATGTACCCATAAATAACTAAAACCATCTCCTGACTCTCCCAAAACTCTTCCTTTCTCCAACCTCCCATCCCCTAAATCCCCAACCACAGCAACACCTCTTTTTCAACCCTGAACCCTCAGTACACATTTCTTCAAAACTCTCTCCTGCTCTCTACTCAAACCTTCACAACCCTCCCCCAAGCTTCTACCCTCCCAAAACCTTTTAAGCTACAAATGTAAAGTTACCAGTAGCCTGTAGAGCACGAAAGTAATTAAATAGAGTGTACCTATCGGGGAAATTACTAAAATACGGAAATAGGAAAAGACGGAAAATACGGAAATCTTGCTAAAGTACGGAAATTACGCAAAAAGTGCTAAACTAAAAGACGAAAATGTCGGAAAAGCGGAAATGGCAGAAATCTTGATAAAATACGGAAATAGGAAATGACGGAAAAAGTCTCGCCGAAGGATGGAAATGTTAAAAGGGCACCTTGCTGAAATACAAAAATAGGAGATGATGGAAAACCGGAATTATTGCTGAAACATACGGAAACAAGAAACGACGTATGATGCTACAAAGCGAAGGAAATCTTGCTCAAAGAGAAAGGTGTTGGAAAGACGGAAATCTTGCTAAAGTACGGAAATTGAATTACTGGCAAGAAACTGTAGCTTGATGCAAAATCAGTCATATCTTGATGCAAAATTTACTGATTTTGCATCAAGCTGCAGTTTCTTGCCAGTAATTAAATCTTGATCTTTCGATGTGAAATCGTCAATCCAACTTTGCGAGGGTGCTTGTGTTTCTCTCTATCATTTATACAATAAACTTGTCTGTTAAAATACGGAAGATATTGCATGGGCGAAAATCTTGCTAAAAGACTGAAAATGTTAAAGACGGAAATCTTGCTAAAAAAGAGAAAATAATGCCAAGGTGGAAATCTTGCTTAAAGAGGGAAAATAATACAAAAGCGGAAATATTGCTGAGAAACAGAAATGTTACGAAGGTAAAAGTCTTGCTAAAAGAGGGAAAATGTTATAAAGACGAGACAGAAAATGTTGGAAAAACGGAAATCTTGCTGAAACAGAGAAAACTTCGTCTTTTAGCAAGATATCCGTCTTTCCAATATTTTCCGTATTTTACAGTGGTAAGATTTTCGTCTTGGTAACATTTTCCGTATTTTAGCAATATTTCCGTCTTTGTAACATTTTCCGTATTTTACTAACTTTAAAATTTCCGTCTTGGTATTATTTTCCGTATTTTAGTTTCCGTCTTTGCAACATTTCCCGTATTTTAGTAAGTTTACGATTTCCGTTTTTGTAACATTTTTTGTATTTCAGTAACTTTACAATTTCGTCTTTGTAACATTTTCCGTATTTTAGTAACTATAAGATTTCCGTCTTCGTAGCAATTTCCGTATTTTAGTAACTTTAAGATTTCCGTCTTTGTAACATTTTCCATATTTTAGTAACTTTTAGATTTCCGTCTTCGTAACCTTTTCCGTCTTTTAGCAATATTTCCGTCTTTGTAACATTTTCCATATTTTAGTAACTTTTAGATTTCCGTCTTTGTAACATTTTCCGTATTTTAGTAACTTTAAGATTTCCGTCTTTGCAACAATTTCCATAATTAGTAACTTAAAGATTTCCGTCTTTGTAACATTTCCCGTATTTTAGTAACTTTAAAATTTCCGTTCTTGTAACATTTTCCGTATTTTAGTAACCTTTAAATTTCCGTCTTTGTAACATTTTCCGTATTTTAGTAACTTCAGGATTTCTGATTTTGAAACATTTTTTGTATTTTAATAACTGAAGATTTCCGTTCTTGCAACTTTTTCCGTGTTTGTAGCAAATGTTTCAAAGACGGAAATCTTGAAGTTACTAAAGTACGGAAAATGTTACAAAGTCAGAAATACTGCAGAAGGACGGAAAACGTTGGACAGACGGAAATCTTTAAGTTACTAAAATACCGAAAATGTCACAGAGACGGAAATCTTAAAGTTACCAAAATGCGGAAGATGTTACAAAGACGGAAATCTTGAAGTTACGAAACTACGGAAAATGTTACAAAGACGGAAATCGTAAAGTTTCTAAATTACGGAAAATGTTACAAAGACAGAAATCTTATAGTTACTAAAATACGGAAAATGTTGCAAAGACGGAAATATTGCTATAAGACAGAAAATGCTGGAAAGATGGAAATCTTGTTAAAGAACGGAAAATGTTGAAAAGACGAAAATATTACTAAAATGCGGAAAATGTTACAAAGACAGGAATCTGGATACGGAAAATGTTACTCAGACCGCGGAAATATGCTAAAATACGGAATATCCTGGAAATCTTACTAAAATACGGAAAATGTTGGAAAGATGAAAATCTTGCTTAAAGACGAAGTTTTCTCTGTTTCAGCAAGATTTCCATTTTTCCAACATTTTCTGTCTTTTAGCAAGATATTCGTCTTTATAACATTTTCCCTCTTTCAGCAAGATTCTCACTTTTGTAACATTTTTGTTTCTTAGCAATGCTTCCGCCTTTGAATCATTTTCCCTCTTTTAGCAAGATTTCCGCCTTTACATTTTCAATCTTTTAGCAAGATTTCCTCTATTTTGTAGCATTTTCCGTTTTTTCCCGTTTCCGTGTATTTCAGCAAGATTTCCGACCTTGCAATATTTTCCGTGTTTTAACAGACAAGTTTATTGTATAAATGATAGAGAGAATCACAAGCACCCTCGCAAAGTTGGATTGACGATTTCACATCGAAAGATCAAGATTTAATTACTGGCAAGAAACTGCAGCTTGATGCAAAATCAGTAAATTTTGCATCAAGATATGACTGATTTTGCATCAAGCTACAGTTTCTTGCCAGTAATTCAGTTTCCGTATTAGCAAGATTTCCGTCTTTCCAACACCTTCCTCTTTAAGTAAGATTTTCTCCCCTTTGTAGTATTTTTTTTTTGTATTTTGTTGCATATTTATCCACATCATAATTACTATTTATCCTCCTATCACGAGAAATCAATACGCTATACGAGCTCGTTTAGGAGCTGCCGGCCATCTGTCTATCATATAAAAATTGGGAAACCCCGTTAAGTGTCTTCCCAACGACACAACCAAGGTGGAAACCTGGCTACTTGGCGTTAGGTTGTCAGTTTCAGTTTTGGTGTGTTGAAACCCAGATGTTAGGTTTCAGTTTTGGTTCAAACCCAAGTCTACAGTAGAGATGGCACGGGTTGAGTTTTTTGTAAACCGTACCACCCATGGCCCGGAACTTGTACCTTGCTGTTTTGCTTTTCGCTTATATTAGTTTGCCCTGCGTTAACTTTTTATTTCTGATCATGCTGCAAGGAAGGACTGATTATTTGTCCAAAAACGTTATGCTTATCTTCTGTACTGGCATGATTATTTTGTAAATATTGTTCAGTCTATAATAGTTGAAGAAGTTGATGTTCATAGTCTCTAAACTTTTGAAACGAGATAACGTGCAACATAGGCGGGGGAAGTAGAGTGCCAGGGGGGCTCAAGCCCCCCCTGGACTTTTTTTGGCCCCCCCTGACAAGCGAACAAATTATGCACTGAGTGCGACGTGATTAATGCTCGCAACGTATATACTTAACGAAGCAAATAATTTTTATGGCGCTTTTAACCAACAAAGAATCACTATTCTTTTAAAAATCACTCAGATATTATTCACTAGGTCATCATGAAATCTGGTATAATTTTCAATGTTTGAAGTTCATTTTTAACAGTATTTTATATCAGCGTTCGCAAACCTTTACAGCAGTCATGGACGATGGACCAGTAGAAGTATAATGGCTGCCAATTCTTGCAGCTGCCAAACACTTTAGGCCAAACTACTCTGAATGCTCATGAAAGTCGTTACTGATCATGAGAATCACGCAAATCGTAGACGAAAATGCGGTGAAGTGCAAAAAAACGGTCCTGAATCCTTCACATGTTCTGAATTCCCCCAAAATTTATGTAAAGAGCTACAAACAGATTTTCACTGCCCGGACGCGTTACATGAACTGTAAATGTTGGTGACCAACCTAATGTGTGTACATGCCAAATCGGCTCGCGATCGACAGCCAAGCATCCACAGATCGACCGGTAGATTGCGATCGACTGGTTAGGCACCCCTAATCAAGCTTTTATGAGCTTGTGCAAGTTCTCTTTTCTGGTTGAGGTTTTTAATGGTTTTGAATTTTTTCCACCTAATGAAGCGGCTAAATCACTACTGAACTGGCACCGATGATTTTTACTAAAATTAAGCTAATACGCCTACCTAAATACCCATATCTACACATTTCATTATGTTAAAAAACGGTTCAGTGCTTTATTTTGATCGTTTGTTTTTTGTTATTTTTAACCTTGGTGGGGCATTGTTTGTTACATGTAACTCTGATCAGTAGGGCGATTCACGATTAATAAAGTCAATTATTTTTTGGAAGTAGAAAATAACTCTAACAATGTGGAAACAAAATTTCACGATCGCAGGATCAGTACTGATAAAGTTATAAAGTCAATAAATGTCAATTTTTTGTTTTTTAGATCAATTTTTTTTCATTAGGTCAATTTTTGCCATCTTGCTTTTTTTGCGCGATTCTACTTTATACTCAAAAAGAGATAACTCAGATAATTGAAAGATGGAAGTTCGTAACTGTTGGTGGTACCAGGGAGGTGTATGCTGTCGCCAGACTGTTATCGGTATTACAGTTTTACACATGCTTAATTTATTAATATAATGTTTGACGTAATTTCATTGATTCGATTGTGAAGATCCGTTCAGACAGCTTTGCAAGATTGCAATTTTGGCAAAATTCGTGCATGATAAAATAAGCTTTTCGTCGTGTTTTCATTTGTTGCATATTTTAGTCACTACGTATCGGTAGTCAAAAACATTAAAATTGAAAAGACAATGCATTAGTTATTCGAACATACTTTGATGTTACAAAGGTTGCAATACAGCGATAAGCGAAACACTTGAATATCAATTTTTTGATAAAATAAAGTCAATTTTTTGAGTTTTTTAGGTCAATAAAAAATTGCCCTACTGATCAGTTAAGCAAAAGTTAGATCGGACAAATTTTATTTGCCTATACTTTTCGGTTTTGTCATTGAGGTATTTGCATTTTACAAATGCTTGCACTCACAAAATGCTTCGTAATAATTTGTACATAGTTAGAAAAGCCTAATGGAAGTAGGCCCTAAACAATCTTGTTTTCCATGATAAAAAATTATCTTGAAAAAATTCCGGTCACTTGAGCGAGCATGCAATTGATGTCTATGAAGACAGGTCAACTGTGCGTCCTGCTCTTAAAAACGTACATTGGAGAAAAGGGGGGTCTGGGGTGCGAATCCCCCCAGACGTTGACACGATCTTACTATTTTGAGCCCCCCCTGTCCAAAAAACGTTCCCGCGCCACTGACGTGCAAAGAAGAACAGAGGTGGGGGTCTGGGGGCTCCACCCCCCCAGAAGTTGACACGGTCTTGACGTTTTAGTTGATGGTGCAATGATTCATCACCCCCAATAATTTCCACAAATGTACGTCTATGAGCATAATCCACTGGCCACCGCGGAACTCTTAAAACTGCTTCAATAAGCACTTAGATTTCGAAGATTAAGAACCATTGGAGATTGGATTACGGTCAGAAGCCAGGAAATAGCAAAGCACAATCAGTATTCCCGCTTGCAACAAAATTTGCAAAAAAAAACAGTTTTTTTAAGGCCATGTTTTGTTTGAAAAAGAAACACGCTTTAAAAAAAAAAACAAAGGCAAAAAAACATTTACATCTCTGCCAACGAGCCGCTAACAACTTTTGTAGAAGCTTTCCTCAAGAACAAATCTTTCCTAAATATGGTTTGCATAAATTAGTTTTCAAACGATAAAAAGCACTTCTGGCTTCTCAAAATGATATTTACTGTGTTTTTTTTTTTGCAAATGTTCTGAGCCAAATTTTCAACCATTTTACATTGATACTGTTTAAATCTAAACTTAGCCTAGCTTGATGTTGTGAAGTAGAAACTTATTGATTTGTTATACTGGTTACTACTGCTTATACCAAACTTGGGATTTGGATTGGAATGTTCTTTGAAGGACTTTGCTTTGATGTGATTTGTTTTGGTTGTCATGCACCTGATGAGACCCATAAGGTCGAAACATTGCGCTTTGTCGTGCATTATTTTATGTTGCTGTTTGCTGGTATTTTACACTGGTTGTGCTGAGTAAGTTTATGCATCAAATGTTTGGATTTCTTACATCTTCGCCTGTGGAAGAGTGATTCTGCCCCCTTTTGGTTAATACGGGTTAGGTAAAGAAAATAAGGTGGGACATGCATAAGTCGCATTCACAACTAAGATATTCCTTTGATGCTGTGATAGCTTATTAGGGTTGTGTATGTTGAAAAGTTCTTGAAATTTTGTATTTTTCAAATTCCCTTTGAATTTTCGTAATAAATGATTTGTGAATGAACATTGAACAGCCAACACTGCGCTCTGTTCAAAGTTGCAAATGACCGATGCAAAGGTGCAAACACATGGTGCAAACGTCTTCATTCTTCAGGTGCGGACTGCAGAGGTGTCAAATTGTGTGTGGGGTAAATCTGTAAAATTGTCACTTGCCAGTAGTTTTAACTTTCGACTATGCTTGAAAAGTACGCTCTTAACAGATTAAGTAGGCTAATTTTGGTGTATTCACTGCTGATTGAGGTTCTTGAGTGGTGTATTTGGTTTTGAGGGCTATCGTTTGTTATGCAGTGCTGGTACATGTACCTACCAAGGCTACCAGTAATCTACGGGCTGGGTTAGATCTAGTATCAGCCCCCATCTGACCAGATACAGTTAGGATTAGAATTTATTAAGATTAGGTTCGTTAAGATTAACCTAACTTATAATTTGACCCTGTAACCCTAACTGAACCTAACCCTTACTAAATTTACTGTAACCCTAACTGTACAGTGAACCTGGGGCAGTGGGGGCTGATACTAGATGTTACTTCCTGTCAAGAAATGATATCTTGGTCATTATTAAATGAGGTAGACTATGACATTGGGGTATCAAATGTTATGCAGTGCTGGTACATGTACCTACCAGTAATCTATAGGTCGAGTTAGATCTAGCATCAGCCCCCATCTGCCCAGGTACAGTTAGGCTAGTTTAAGAAGTACCAGCAGGTTTTTAATTATATACTGGTAGGCCTACATTGGAATTAATGTTCATTACAATAATTGTTTTGTGAGAGTTTTCTGTGAGTTGAAATAATTTACAGAAAACCAGTGATACCACTTTAACTGTTTACAAAACAATATTGATATTTAAATGGTACCTATCTGCCTATGCCTGTATGCCATATGATTTGTTGGTAAGTACTGAGTGGGGTGCTAAAAATCTTAAGTTTTCCTTTATACGTTTGGGTTGAATAAGATAAAAGGTTTGTAAAAATAACAGACTTTGGGCAGGTCGGGGTTTATTTTGTGATGAGTTGCCGGGTCGGTTACGGTTACTGGGCTAGAGGTTTCGACCCATGGGTGGTCCGAGTTGCAAAAAAGTGAGATCATGCCATCTCTAGACAGGATTCAGATTATGTTTCCTAAATTTTGTAGGATTCAGAGTCAGATTTTAACGCTTCTGATTCAGATTGAAGTTTTTAAGACTCCAGGCACCTCTGGTGCATATAGTACACTATTTCAAAGTAATTTCCTGATACTTGGTGACTTAGATCAGCAAAAACTTAATTAAGCTTCACAACCTCTAAGTTTTAATTTACCGTTAAGTTTAAGGACAAAGTAATTGCTAACCTCAGTTATCTGGTTATGCTTTGACTTTGATGTATTAGCAGATGCATGTCTCGGTGTGTGTAAACTTTTAAACTATGTTGCTGGCACGGTGCAGAAGATGCTCCGGTAAACTCTTTGTGAGAATTGTTCACAGTAATAAGCATTACCTTCAAATGACAAGGACGCTAGCCACTCAAAACGAGGTGGACACAGATGATTGCTTAAAAGAATATAATTACATTTTTAGAAAAGATCTTTTAAAGTGAGTTTTTATCTTTTTTTGGTGTCTAGACCTGTAGACTAGCTAAAGCAACATACAAGACTGATAGTCCTTTGTTAGAGCTGCTATAAAAGTATATACGTAATTATAACTGTTGGCTAAATTAAACCTGACGTGACAAGGTATGCAGACAAGAAGCATGTGCCAGATAGAACCCAACTTAAATAGCTGTCGGTATATATTTTTACGTTGGACCACACCCTAGTAGATGTCTCACTCATGGTAATGCCTGATCTGCTAATGGCACATTTATCCTGTCCACTTGTCCAATTTAAGTGTGCCAAAGACATACTGGATTTCTGCATCACCATTAAATTTTTGATATCATAATTACCAGATTACGTTTTTCAATTGTGACATCAAAAATTTTACCTCAACGCTGAAAATCTGTGGGCTTTTGGTCCACTTAAATTGGACATGTGGACAGGTAAATGAGCATTATGTGTGAAGTGACCATGAGTAACTTGTTCAGATTCAATCCAATGTTTTAATCACTGCATTCAATGTATATATTATATTATCGTAATATTATTGTATTTTTCAGGGATAAGGTTGCTCTTATAACTGGAGGAGGCTCAGGAATTGGTTTTCGTATCACAGAGATTTTAATGAGGTGCGTCACAGACTGGTGTACAATAAAACTTGGGATTTATGTTTGTTTTATTATTTTCATTTACTGCTACGACTTACTAGTCCATGAGAAAAACTGTGAATTCTGTGATCATCCACTCTAATTTGACTAAAAATATGCACCAGTTATTATCAAGGTATTCCAACTTAATTTTTGCTGCCCATTGCTTAAAATACGGTAGCCAGTAGCTCTGACCTTACACAAAATAACTGCTAGTCCAAGTAAAGTTCAACCAAAGTGCAGGTTTATTGTGCCCGTAGAAGAGCTAAAGAAGAAAAATGTTTTTATGGTGTCAGCTGTCAAAAAACTCTTTTGACTTTTCAGAGGGTACAATTGTGTTGTAAGTCTGCACTCTGTCAAAGGTGGTTGAGCCTTACTTGCAGTTTTTGTGCACGGATCTGGGCTATTTAGAGCAATGGGTAAAAAGTTATGTTAGTATATCTTGGTAACAACTGGTGCGCACTTTTTAGTCAAATTAGTGTGGACGATTGCAGAATGTTGTACATGGTAGTACTTTAAATCACTTGTTGGCATTGCTTTGCAATGATGTCACATGTGCAAATGTTTTTACTGGCAGTTAACCCTATACTTTCCTTGTGATTTTATTTATATAATTGCACAATAACTGCATAAGTTAGTGATGGAAACTTATAACTTGCAAAATTATTTCGTGTAGACATGGCTGCAAGACTGTAATTGCAAGTCGCAAATTGGATCGATTGCAAGAAGCCTCGAAAAAGCTAACTGAAACAACTGGTGTTGAATGTTTGCCAATTCAATGCGATGTTAGAAAGGTGAAGTTATTGCTTAATATGTTTTTTTCAATTCACTTATGTTTTTTACTTTATTCTGTTAAACATACTGTTGGTAGTGTATTTAGAAGGGGAGCATTGTGCCATGTTTCCCTCCCTTTTTGACTCTGCTTTTCAGCATAAAAACAACAAGTGTTGCTAAGTAACTGAAGTATGCCAGACTCTTTTGATAGCTTTTCTAGCTTATGGTCTTCCCTTTTTTGAAACTTCTCGCTGCACTACTGCATTCTTTATTGCTTCGTGATTTAATTTGGTTTTGAGTATAGTTGTGCAGCACCACTGGTAGTACATGAAAACGAAGTATTACCTGGGTGTGTGATTGTATGTAAATGGCAATGTCTATTTTGCCCTAACGGCTAGATCCTGATTGGCTGACGTCTTTACGCATGATTGGTTTCGCCAATCAGATTCTGCTGCCGGCAAAATAGACAGTAATTAATTAAATCGATTATCAATATGTTGGTGAAACATTTTTACAGCCTCCTGAGATAGAACAAGTTCTTAAAGATATTTCTTCGAGTTATGGAAAGCTAGATATCTTAGTTAATAGTACGTAAGTATTTTTGCAAAATTATGCTTTTGGTATCATCTAGTTTTGTTCATTTTTTGAAAGAATTTCTTTCCTGTGTTATTAAAAATTTTTCTGGTGAATTTTATGTAGATAAAAATAAAACGCGTATATACATTTTTGGCATGTATGTGGAGACTTTATGTATTATGTTTTCAGATTCTGCCGGAAACTTTTTAAGCTCAGTTGAAACTCTTCCATACAATGGATTTAAAACCGTACTAGAAATAGACACAATGGGAACTTTCAACGTGTCCAAAGCGGCTTTCAGCAAATTTTTTAAAGTACGTTTTCTTATGTTACTTGACTGCATCATGCAACTTTTTAAAAAATATTTGCCCAGGAATCACCTGATTGCTTTTTTGTGGATAGTTCGTATACGTCACGTAAATAGCACTGCTGTG
The DNA here is from genome assembly GCA_964006365.1 of Trididemnum miniatum. Classification (NCBI taxonomy): domain Eukaryota; kingdom Metazoa; phylum Chordata; class Ascidiacea; order Aplousobranchia; family Didemnidae; genus Trididemnum; species Trididemnum miniatum. Next base: position 11,287,684 of record OZ023252.1, read on the forward strand.
CACTTTCATTGAAGCTATTTTTATGTGTAAGTAAATCCGAGTTCGAATTTCTCACTATTCATTTAACGAGTGTGAGTTCGGTGGTTTTTACCGCTCTGTTCAAAACTCAAAAATAGGTTTAAAAAAGTTGTTTTCGCGTCAGACTTCAAGAAACGCTCTGTCATAACGTTTTTGTTTAGCTTGGAAAAAAGCTACGCAATTTTTTCACAGTTTAACAGTTACGACCGGGCGTTTCTCAAAGCCTGATGCGAAAACAGCTTTATTCAAAGTTAATTTTATGTTTTGTACCGTCAATCAATTACTTAAACCCAGAGTTTTGTTGCACTAGTTCGCAGCCCTGACAAAATAAAATTGAGATGCAACAGCGTCAAAAATTCGCTCAACCTTAAAACACAACATCGCATGTTTTGACATGATTTTATTACTAACTGACTTTCCGAACTGGTGATCCTAATGTATCTTTTTGATAGGACAATGGAGGAGTAATTATCAACATTTCAGCCACTTTGGATTATCGTGGTCAGGTTTTTCAAGCACACGCTGGAAGTGCGAAGGCTGCCGTAGGTTGGTGTTCCATAGTTTCAGTTTCAACGACATCGTGAAAGACGTGAAGTAAATCTATAGGTGTAGGGAAAACATCTCTAACGAAAAGCAGTGCGATTCTTGTACTGTATCAGGGAATACACCAAATAATTAAGTTTTTGATCGCTCTATCCGAACGTAAGTGGCCATGTCTTGAAATTAATGAAGTGTTTTTGGTGTCGAGTTTCTTGGCAATGGTTCGTTTAACCAACTCTTTTGTTTCATAATTGCAGACGCTTTAACAAGGCACCTTGCTGTTGAGTGGGGGTGTCACGGGGTCAGAGTGAATGGAATCGCTCCAGGACCAATTGGGGGTACTGAAGGAATGAGAAAACTGGGTAAGGAATTTTGAATAATATACATTATAGCTTATGTGGGGTTGGATAACCCCAGTGTATTATAGGGAAAGTGAAGTCTGTTGCAGTTTTTTATTTTCCTTACTGTGTTAGTTTTTTATGCCATCCATGGAGCAGATGCTACATTTTCAAAACTACTGACCAGGCCTGCGAACGCAACCTCTTGTCTGTTTTGAGAACGCGAAACAAGTTGATCTAGTGTTGGACTTGGACTTATCCCAAACTCTATAACAACTTGAACATAGCATGAACTCCGCAAAAATTACTCAACTCGAAAATTGAAACATTAAGAATTAGCCTATGTAAATTTTTAGTGAACTCGATTAGAAGTGGTTAATCTTTCCTTCGGAATTATTATTATTTTTTTTAATTTCAAGCCACTTAATTGCGGCTTAGGATTTTTGTGGTAGTGAAGTACATGCATCATGGAGATGACCTAGTTGAGTATCGAACCCGCGAAGCCAGCTTCGGAGCCCAATGCACCAACCACTCGGCCAACTCCATTATTTTTTTTGCGCGAAAGAAAAAGTTTATTTTGCAGTTATTTCTTCCCATGGATTGTACATAAAGATTACGTGATCTGACGACGTGCACGTGAGGTCATTAGTATACAATTAAATGTCCAAACACAACATTATAAAAGTTAGGTTCAAAATTGTTGCTTCAAATGTGTGCGAATGGAAGTAAGACCTATATGTAACGCACACACAAGCGGTTCAACGAGAAGTTTCTCGCAGCAGCCTGCAGTGGTGGTGCTGGAGGAGGGTTTTGGGTTTGTGTACTGTAAGTGGGGGGTCGTGGGTAGTGCGTTTGGGGGTCAATCTGCACTGGCAGCTTGGTATTTTCGTCTCTGTTTTGCAGTGTAAATTGGTTTTTGGGCACTGTGATGTCGGTGGTATGCTTGTGCGGGGAGGGCGGCGGTCGTGTGGGGGTGCATTTTGGTGAGCAAGATGTGGCTGGCGCCGGAATTCGATCCGGTGTGGGGGTTGCGGGTGCTTTTAGATCGAGCATGGTCCGACCAAGGCGGCTGGACCAAAGCGTCCGGGCCCGCCGGCGGCGGTAGTGGAGAAAAACCGGACGGAAAAATCAAATGGAGGAGCAGGGCTTGATCTACAGCGAAGGTTAGTAACATGCCGAAGAGAAAAAGAGACTTTAAGAGAACCGAAAGGGATTTCCTCTTCATCTGAACAACCATCCGATTTCCTTTCCACAGTTGTTGCTGGTCCGCTTGGACGTTCTGCTCTGCTTACACGGACTATGCTCGTCTTCACTTTCTGCACCGCTCGGGGCGTCTCAGGCTTCTGCTCCGGATCTGGTGGTGGTAGTGCTTTGCTCACCAAGATGTATTTTTGCATGACTGCTGCTTTCTTTGTGGGGGGTTTGCTGCGAGTATCGCGGTGCTCGGAAATTGTTTTGCACTGAGGAATGAACCTGTTTGGTGCAGGCTGCTTTCATTTTCGGCAGGTACAGGGCTGCCAGGGTGAATTGACTTTCAAGGGTGTGCCATTTGCGACTTTCAATTCCTGGTATGGCTTAATTCATAATTGTGCCCATAAGTTTTGAAGAAAGTTTGCCTTGATAACAGACCACACCAAATTTGGCTTACTTAAGCGAGAATCGAACCTAGGATTTTCACGTTAAAATTGAAAATGTTACCGGTAGCCATGACATCAACTCAGCGCTTAAACTATCAAAAGTACTTTGACGTATTGGTATACAGTGTGCATTGCTCGAAAGCTTATTGTATTCCCTATTCAGATGGCAACATATTAAAGCCATTGTTTCATAATGTTGTTGCACAACAACGATTGCAAAACGGGTTTCTCCTGATGCTACGTCATATCCCCCCAACTAAATTTCTAACAAACGCAATGCTTTTTTTTTTTTTTTTTTTTCAGACTTACTTAAAATTATTTGCGCTGGTAATCCGTAGCATACACTTATTTTAATGACTTTTGCATTTTTGACTATTCTCGCATAAACCATTCCAAACCCATGCCGAGTAGGAGAAATTTTTCAACTAACGTGGTTAGTAATATTGTTCAAGCATTGAAACACCTGAAAAGCAATAGCTGATTTAACAAATGTAAAGGTTAGGAGTTTGCAGCCATGCTTTCGGCTCCATATTTGTAAGCGATAACGCTCAAGCGGGTATTACAAAAATGCGAAGTATTTTTGATTGCATCCTTTATACGCTTGCAGGTGGACAGTCACCGCTAGCCGATCAATTTGCAAAAGGCATTCCACTGGGAAGGTTTGGAACAAAGACAGAAATAGCAGATAGTGTTCTTTACCTGGCAAGTGATGCAGCGTCGTATGTTAGCGGGACTGTGTTGGTAGTCGACGGAGCATCGTGGATGACGAGTATAAATGATCCCAAACTGCTGAAGCTGTGGCTAACTAGTAAAATGTAATGGTGGACGGGCAGTGACGCTGTGGATAAATACATTTACCCTCAGATGAATTTGATCAAGAGTTTCCAGCAACCAGGGTGAGCACTGGGAGTGGAAAAAAACGCTCACCATGCAGTTTTTGCGTCCAAAAGCATCGAAGTGCAAATGTTGTAGCACGTAAAGTTAAAAATTTACAGTGGAAAAATGGCCCTCTCTCCTTGAATCGCCATTGCATGCATTGGGGTAGTTTCACTGCACATTGTTGATTTTACCTTTATCAATTTGCCGATCAGTGCCACAGAATGTAGTGTGTAATAACTCCCTTTTTTTTTTTTATCTCAAATGACTTTTTCTGCATTGTTTTATCAAAAGCGCGATGGCAAGTCTGTTTTTCTTCATGCAATTATTGTGTTTTCAGTCGCCTGTTGATTTCTATTTTTGTTTTATAATACAATTGCGCTGATGTAGTGCGGCAAGGCTCGCACTTAATTACCCATTTTAAAAATAGCAAAAATTTTTAAAGCCAGTAACGCGCAATCTACGAGTAGCAGAAGCAGTCAAATTTGGGTTCATCTGTAATTTAAATTAAAAAGGCAATGGCAGTATCAAATACAAAACAATATAGAGTAGACGTAAACTGGAGAGTACAACCGGATGTTGTTGGTCATTATACCTGTTACCTTAAATGGACCTAGCTAAAAGTAAGCTTGCAACATATGCGAAATGCATGGCTACATTGTGTCACGAAGTAATACAGTTTTGAAATTGCTCTCATATATTTCGTTGAACCTCAGCTCACTATTGCCTTGGCTAAATTGTTGGTTAAAGCCAATCGCAAATTTTTCATTTTTTTCAAATGTTTTTCTTTGGCATCTTCTGATAGATCCGCACACGCCTGAAAAATGGATAAATCTAATGCACAAGTCCGCAAAGTGATTTTAAATTAACCGCATGCGCGGATTTAGCTTGAATTCCTCAGGAGCATTGGATATTTAACCCGCACTGTTACACACGTTTTAAAATGGCGACCTAATAATAGAAAAAGATAAGTGTTTTCGGTTGCCTTTGCATTCGCATCATTTAGCATCGGTATGAAGTTGGTAATAGACAGCCAAGCAAATGGCTTTCATCGCGTTATTACTCTGCTCAAACACAGATTTCAATAAATCTAGAAACAAAAACAGATACGCAAACTTTTCATTACATCATCGCTTGGAAAATTCAGCACGTGCTAAAGTTAAGGAACACAGCACCTGCATTTGCAGTACGTAATGGTTATGAGGCGCCGTGTGAAAAGCTACGCAATATAAAATTTTGCATCATTTTTTTGGTTAAATTACGTGCAACATCATATATTGTTGCAATTTATGTATATTGCAAAAAAACTTTAAATCGGCTTTTAATTGCCATGGTGATATGCTAACTAAAACAGTCCTTTTTCCATGAACTCATGTAGTGTACTGGCCTGAGGCGCTGTTGTACTGACTGTGCAGTGTCATGGCCACCGAGAAGAAGAAGGCCTTTCGCATGCTTTATGACGTCATCACGAGTCGGCCGTGGCACTGGCACAGTCGTGTTAGAAAGTAGAGACGACAGCTCGTGGTAGAGCAATTGCAACGTCGAACTATTAGACTTTACTTTTTGCATTAGCAGTTGCATAGTTTTAATCAATCTTCCTTGAGTGGTAGCTTGTAGAAGTCTTAGACGGTAAATTTAACGTTAGTGGCAATGACTATGATTCAGGAGTTAACAAACCTTGTAGATGAAATAACCAAGATCCTATCTCTGCAATTATAGTTTTTTTCGAAAAACTACAAGATGTAACAGCTGACAGAGCAACAAAGCTAGTGGTTTGTAGTATAAATTACAACAAACTTCTGTCAAAATCTTTAAAATAGCCGACTTAGACAAAAATAAAAGCAATTTCATTCATGTAGTCAGTACCTGTAGTTCTGGACTGGTTACATTGTCATGTTGTAGCTTTAAAACTTCTCGTCAGCTAGACTACCTACCAATACAACTAGACTACCTACCAAGAATACCTACTTACGTGTATGCCTGATAAATGTTGCGTTCCCTTTTGTAAGGGAAACTACAAAAATGGGCCCAAAGTTTCTGTTTTTGGGTTTCCTCAAGAGCAGGAATTGAAACAAAAATGGATTAATGCAATCAAGAGGAAAGACTTTACTCCCAATGCAAGAAGCAAGGTAAGTTTCAAACTCTGCTAATTCTTATTTTGCTTCGTTCTTAATGCTTTGCTAAATAATGTGGATCATAGACTAAGAAAGGGCAGGGGACTGTTGACATTAGACTGTTTTTAGAAATTAATCACGTAATTATTTTGGGGCAAGCAATTGAGTTTATAGCTTAGCTATTTTTCATACATTGCTGTTATTTGTTAAAATTAATCTTAATGAAGTTTTATATTTCTATCTCGGTTTCAAAGCATATACACTTTATACAGATATAGTACTATTGATGCAGTAGTTATTGAGAAAACTGCATTCAATTGTGACTTCCTTGAGTTGTTTTTACTGAATGCGTGATAAGTGGCTGGTTACACTTGAACAAAAAAATAGCATTGATTGATTGCCTTTGCATATAACCATGCCCAAAGCCCATAACAAGGAACCAATGATCAACAACCTTTATTTATTTGTGGCCTGTAGTGGAGTCAATAAATGTTGCTTAATAGATAGAGAAATATTGTGGTGGCAGAAACTTCTTTTTTGCGCATGCACCCCATAGTGTTAATTGGATAACTGCAAGTTCGTCCAAGCAAGTCTTAGGATGACAAGCTTTCACCTCTTCTGGTTTGAAATCATCACCCTTCGTTCATTCAAAAACTTTAACCTATGTAACTGCTCGGTATGTAATTGTTTAATACCTGATGGTGATTAAAACAATAAGAACTTATTTTGACATACAATAATTTGAAGTCGGTAATACATCCTTATTTATTTACAGGTCTGTGAGCTACATTTTCACAACCACAACATAATAAGAACCCAATCAGCTTACAATGAAAAGACAGGAGAACGAATAACTTGCGCACTGAAATACCCTCGATTGGAACCTGGTGCCATACCTTCCTGTCATTACGTACATCGCGGGGTACTGTTGCAACTCTGTTAATAAAAAGCTAAAATGCGAAGAATGCAAAACAAAAATGACATCCAATGATGGTAATAGTAACAGTTTCAATAACTCGTTGATAAAAGGCATTAGCAGAGGCGGTTTGCTATATCCGTCATGTGATATGGTTCGATTTGTTTTAGTTTCTTACTTGGTGTTTGAAAAGATTTGTGAGCTTGAAGAATTTTTGAAATCACAATGCCACCGTTCACTGGTCATTAATACCATTTTATGTGCTTTGGATGATGAACTAATTTTGTACGACTTTGAATGTTCATCTGGCCATGAACTCATAAAAATTATGAACATGTCAGTTTTCACGTGTGCAAACGTACTTCTAAACAATTATTGCTTTGCAAAGAATAATGTCTTAGAAGCTGCAAAGTTGGCAAAACGTAGAAAGTTACAAACTCTTTGCTAGCTCTCGTTTGTATAAGATTTTAGTTCCGTTACTGAACAGGCAACCAGTAGCATATTTTTCGAACGAAGTTCGATTTTTTCATCACGCTCAAGTAACAATTTACCTGTTCAACAAACGCGAATTTTCACTGATTTCACTGGTGTGTTTTTTTTAGAATAAGCGTTTGTCTCCAGTCTCCACCACTCGTACTAATGTATATTTTATGTTTGTACACTAATAAATAATGTGTCTTGAATACATTTAGTCAAAACGTGATGATTTAAGAATATAATCTATGATTTTACATTTTCTTCTACAAAAGAAGCACATTTAGTTTTTGCAAGAAAAAGTTAACCAGGAAAAACTATTTGGCTTTTGAAAGCTATTCGCCATAAAAGATATTGAAATGTTGCGAAGTGAAGCTCCAAATTTAACGACGTGAGATGCGACGAAAACCAACGTCCATTGCTTGTTGGCGTTTATTATTAAGGTCTATTGCTAAACGAGTCGATTATCACGCATATTTTTCACACACTATGCAATTGCACCTACAACTTCATTTTTAGAATAAGCTGCTCATTGCTCACGCCACTCTCTCACAAAGCTTTCTTTTTCCGCCTAAACAAGCCCTACCAAGACAATTCGATTGCGCCTTTCGCGATGGCCGACTTGCGATGACGTCACCAAGCACTGTCGCTATACGCGAAAGGCCTTCTTCTTCTCGGTGGCCATGGCAGTGTGCGCTTATGCTGTATGGCTGAAACATGTCAGATTACAGTAACTTCTGTGATCTGTCCACAGAAAGCAGGAACGCTACATCCTGACATCAGCAGATCAGCACACCGATACACCAGTTACATACGGTAAATTGTAAAATTAAAAATGTCAACTAGTCTACCGATATTTTGTAACTGAACGAACCCTAACTAAATTTAACCCTAACTGAACCTAATTCTAATCTAACCCAACTGGACCTGGGAGCTGATACTAGTTCTTACCCCTATACCGGTAGTCTAGTCTAGTCTAGCTGCTGGTATTCCAAAGGATACCGGTACCAGTAGCTTAAATGATTCATTTAACCAGTAGCTTAAATGCTCCAGCCAAACCAATAAGCGCACATTGCACAGTCAGTACAACAGCGCCTCAGGCCAGTACACTACATGAGTTCATGGAAAAAGGGAAAGGGCAACACTGACTGTTTTAGTTAGCATATCACCATGGCAATTAAAAGCCGATTTAAAGTTTTTTTTGCAATATACATAAATTGCAACAATATATGATATTGCACGCAATTTAACCAAAAAAATGATGCAAAATTTTATATTGCGTAGCTTTTCACACGGCGCCCCATAAATGGTTTTAAGGTAGGGGCAAAACTGCACTTTCTTAAAGTAAAAATAACACAGTGGCCAAGTCCACCAGAACTAACTAACTGCTTATATAGCCGGGATGCCAACTAGGCGATAGATTACCTGCTGCTGATCCAAGGTATTCAAACAATTTAATAGCCGAGTTGTTTCTTCAACTCCATAAAATAATTTCTCGTTTTCCAATAATGGAAGGGAGTCCATCAACAACGAAGGCCAAAAACTGCAAAAAAAAGTAAATAAATTACGTAACTGCAAAAGATTAACGAAATATGTAGATATAAAACTTAGACGTAGCCTAGGTCAACTAAGACGTTCCAATGGTCGTCTTTTTTAAGTTCAACGAGTTTTTGCACCTGAAAACAAACAAATTGAGTTTAAATTAAATTCCGGCAGTTTTTAAAATCGCATTCGCAACAGCTGAGAACAATGCTTATCAGAAAAAAAAAGTTATAGGAACGTTAGATAAGTAAGAAAATGCAATATTTTCAAAACATTGCGTGCATTGCATTACCTTTACAAGCATTCTTAGAATTTCTTAATGATTGAAGTTATTACACTTACTCAACAGGTGCTTTTGCGTTTACAATGAGATTAAACAGTAATTTTGCCGCTTCCTCAAATTCGCCATCCATGTACAGTTTGTGGAAATCTCTGTATTTAACTGTGAAAAATTTGCACTTTTAAAGGCCCTATATAAAAACTGTACCGTAGTTGAGCTGTTATATTTTTTGCCACTTAATCACAAATATAAACGGAATAATACTTGCTAAAGGATTGGGAGCGCGAAACCTGGTTGCATTCCCGGGTTGGTTACATAACACATTACATAATAATAGTACATTGCTACCAGTGACTTGTCATCGCTATACAGCAGGTTCTAGGTTTACTGAAGCTGTGTTATTAAGAGTATAAAGCAGGGAAGGCTCGTAAATACACAATGCAACAGCGGAAGAAGTCTTTATAAAAAATATTCGAGGTTTTATCCGAAAAGTATACTTTTGTGGAAGTGTAGGCAGCACACAAAAATAAAAAAAAATCATATATTCACTACAAACGCGGTATTACGTTGAAGCGTTTAACGAGCAGCGGGAGCCCATCTCCGAGGCTTGGCGTCTGCGCAACACAGCTTCTTAGAACGTCGTAGCGGTGACGACACTGTCCAACTTGACCGGCTGGGAAAACGAATCCCTTCCGCGCAAATAGCGATGTCTGTAACCACTGCTTTAACCAGCCGATACATGTAGGTAGGCACAACGCCAAAATGTTTAGCCATGTTTTTAACAATTTTTTCTGAAAATTGAACTGAAAATTCTACAGTAATTGAGGGAGACTGCGAAGTGAGCTTGCGCTCTTCGAGTCAGCAGCCACCCGTTAAATATGTCAAATGCGATCGGCTCCAGCCGCGAAACGAACCCGTCACGTAGGATCTGTCACCTGCGCGCGGTACCGCTAGGCCATGTCGTGACTTTTCCAGTTTTTCGATCTCGAAATAAAATTATGTACCAAGTAAGATACTAACCGAGAAATGTGAGACGTTCTGAGAGCAGCATTGAGGGTCCGAGATAATCAATGAGATCGATATTAGCGAAGTTTCCGGTTTGCGCATATTCATCCAACATTTTGTTCGCTATATGCATGGCACAAGCGGAATCCTAATCAAGAAAGTTGAATGAAATCTACAAAAATGATTGTAACACCATACAGCGACGCAATTAACTTACTACTACGATTACCAGAACAATTTTTCATTTTTCCACAAATTTTTTAATAGCTTGTGCGAACTATTTCAACAAAACAAAAAATTGCATCTCTTCTTATTAATAAAAACACGGCTTGCAACACGGCCAAAAGACTCAATTAGTTCTCAGTGAACAATATTCTCAAACCGAATTTTTCTTGTAGAATTTAAATCAAAACACATCCAAAATTCACTACCAGCTAATATAATATTTTCCCCAAGGTTTAAGCATATATTACTGCGAAATAGCTCCCCTCAAGTATGGGGCGATACGCCGAGATATTAACGAACGTCGACCAATCAAAGAGTTACGTTTTTCCTAACGAAAGGCAGAGGGCGTTTAAACTTCCCGAGGGGTCAAACCCTGACAGGTCTCCAATGATTAAACAAGAACCGTATCAACTAAATCGAAAAACGAATTTCGTTTTAAAAATCTATCTCACAAGCAGTCAAAAACTCGAAAGTAACAACCATGTCATAAACGTACGTTTGCTTGCACAGACCAAGACAAAGCAGTGCCCAGTCGATTGTACTGCAATGCTCGTCTACTCATCTGTCTGCATATGCTTTGAGCTGTAAGAAAAACAATTGATTTAGATTGGAGTCGATTTAACTTTCGTATTTTGAAGTTCATCAAAAAAAATTCATAATACTCTCAATATTAATCTGAAGCGTGTAACGAGTGACAGAGCCCATCTCCGCAGCTCAGCGCCTAGGCAACACAGCTCCGAAGAAACGTCGCAACGATGGCGACACTGTGTCCGATTTGACCCCGCAACTGGAATCGAACCCCAGATTTCCCGTACGGATAGCGCGTGCTTAACAACTGAGTTAACTTCATTATACTCTTAATATTACGCCGAAGCGTGTAAGTGGCGGAATCCATCAACGCGATTTAGCGCCTGGGCAACACAGTTTCGAAGAAATGTCGCAGCAGAGGTGATCTGTTTGCGACAGTGTCCGCCCGGTAATAGAACGCGAAACCTCCCGCGCCAATAGCGATGTCTTTAACTACTAGGCTAATTGACCGGTTTTTAAAATTTATCGCCAAGCATCATTGCAGAAACGAAGCTAGGCAGAGAACGACTTAGTAATTTATAGTAGGGCCAAACACCACTTAAGCTTGAAATTGCGTCTTTCAGTAAAGTTAAAGATGCTTGATCAATGGTCATCTATGCTTAGTGAATGCTAAACTAACAGTAAACTTATTTTCAAAGTTCAGAAACTCACTGGAAACACAAAAAAATGTTCCAATCACGTTTGCATTTAATATGGTAACTTAATTTTCTTCAAGAATGGAATTAAAAAAATTATTTTTGTCCGAAAATACTGACGTAAACTGATCGAAAATTAATTTTCCTCCCGTTATACGTAATGCAACAGTCCCCACAAATTACAATGTCGGAATTCTTTTTTGTTATTATCAATTTAATCACAATCATTTTTTTCCAAAAAAGTACCTTCGGTGGTTAGATTATACTTCCGGCAAAGTTTCATCACTTTATAGGCTTTTTTCTCTGAAGTTAAAGGAATTTTTTGAATATAAAGAGGTAAATAGTGGTCGGATTGTGAACCACAATTAGCAAGATAATCTGTCACTACTTGCCAGTAGCATTCCAAACTGGATAAACTACTTGCGTATTCCACAAGCAGATACTCACGCAAGTCACCACCGCTCCTAAAATGTACGTTAAAAATTGAATAACTGATTGGCGGTACAGAACTTAAGAACAGTTTGAAAAAGGCTGTTTCCGCATTAGGCTTTTTCAAAGCTACATAAAAGAGTTAAGATAGAACGTATTTTGAAACCTAATGCGAAAACAGCTTTTTTCCAAGCTATTGTGACAAATTGAATTTATTATGACCTTGAATAGACGGTCTACAATGCAGCTTTTATCAAAATGGAATAGACGAGAATTGCTACAGTTACATTTTTTACTTTGCAAGAAGCAATTCACAAGATCCATAACGCTGGCAATGCCAGAACATCCCCCAAAAAGTAACAGACAAAATCTTCATCACACGAAAAAAAGTAAAATTTTACCAACAAAAGTATTTCCATCTCAATTACGACAGAATATTTAGGTGCATTACGCTCCATTATCATGCAATTAAGACGCAGTAAATTGTAAAATGCGCGAGAAGACGGCTAATTGCTAAAGATACAGTACAGTAAGTCTCAGAAACAAGAAACATGGGTTTGCATACTAAGTTGACTTCAATTAGCGCACTGCCCTCAAAAACCAGCTATCGTAAAGCAGAATTACTTCACTTTTTCGCAATCTTATCTCTACTTACTCCGGCGTTGCGGCAGGGAGCAGTTGACAATAATGCAACAGATCCGCTAAGTGGACTGGAAGCCACCAAGAACTTAAATGATTGCAACATTCTCTGATCACCTGTAAAAATCGTGACGCAATTATGACGTAACGTACGATGACGTATAAATCGGTAGATGTTACCACATTCTGAGTTTATAAAACCAGAACAGACAAAAACCTGCATATGCCCCGACTTACAATGATATTACTGCTGACCAAAATCGAAATTACCAATCAATACAGCCGACACCATAAAGCTTTTGAAGACGCATCAATTTTTAAACATTGGGGACGAAAAGAACGAACATAATCGCAGTAATCCTTAAAACTGGACGTTTCGACATGGATTCAGCAATCATCATCAGCTGTGTTAGCAAGGCAGATTCCTTCTTAAGTTATTTCGACCCATATTTATTACTTTGTTGCGCGAGTTCTTTTTCTTCTGGGAATGACTTAAACATTCACGAACAGATCCGAGTAGAAAGAGTTTTTTTATTTAGTTGCAAGCAGCAAAGCAAAAGCGGCAACGATTGCAAAACTGTGATTGATTCTGATGGCTCAGAACCAAGCCAGGGCTGATCTGTTCTGTCATGATCGCGATCTCAATGAATATTTTTGCGTGCACGTAAATTTAAAGAACGGTGAAAAAAAAAGCATTTGCAAGCATAGCCACGTTGGGTTGCTAGAAATCACGCCTTCCATTTTGGACAAATCTACCTGTTCCAGGACCGAGGAAAAGGTGACAAAAAACATGAGAAAAATTGAACTACCGATAAAAATGTCACGAAGCAGTCAGATTTCGTCTGGGATATAGATTGCATAACGTCCAGCAACGAGACCAACGAGCACGTAATCGCCACAACTTTATTCCGAAGTTTCTTAGAAGCCGATACAAGAATGAGTGCTTGAGACAGTTGAGGAAACTTTTCGATATGTATTTCATTTGATATATAGTAAGGTAAAGGTACGGGACAGCGGGTGCACGCACATATTGTTTAGGCCATTCTCAATTGGAGGCCCATTACAATACCGACCGGGAATAAACACCCAGTCTCCCGGCTACCAAGCGGATGCTCTTAACCGATACACCAAGCGCAACGCATGTTTTGTTACACCAGCTTGTCTCATTTTTTCACAAGTTGAAAAAGTTGTTAATTGTCTAAAAATCTTGAGGTAAAAGCTACATGTGGTAACAATTTGCACAAGCAACACTATAAAACAAATGGGTTCCGAACTGGCGCTTTTCAAAAATGTTGCATTGCATTTTACCTGAGACACATCAAATTTAAAAGCAGCAAGAAGAATGTTGTCCAAGGCAGCGAAATCAGAAAATCCTCCACACTTCTCAATGCAGGCCTGCAAAAAGCTATGCGTGCTAAAATTTCTAAGAAAAAGACGTTGAAGAGTCGATTATTTTCGATATTTGAGAGTGAAACTTGAACTTACTATGGATCAGGTCACTTACAACATTTATTGCTAATTATCAAGACAATATAATGCACTAATTGGAGAGACAAGAGTTATTCCTCTACCCTAGCGGTTCTCAACAGGGTTACCAATAAACAACCTGGGGGCTACCAATCTCATATTGTTTGTTGTTTTAATACACACATCTCACATCTCCTTGGCAGGTTAAAAGCACAAGGGTACCAAGCCAATACTCTAAAGAATAGAGATCCCATGGAGTGGAAAGGCTAAGAACCACTGCTCTACGCGTTACTTTCAGTGCGAGAAGTGCGAGTACTGTTTTTAAAGTCTTAAAACCGACCCAAGGAGGGTTAAACATACCGTAGAGCGGGACAGCGCTGTTTCGGGCAATTAGCCCTCATCAGCCGCCCTCAGGTGAGATACATTCATCTTCCGGAATGACTGGAGTGCTTTGCACTGTTGGTGATGGAGAGCTGATATAGCCTCCGACCCAACAAGAGGAAGTCGTCATGAATTCCCGTCAAGTAGGCCAGGAAGGACATTGCTTTTTTTGTTATTGAAGGTTAAACATCGGACTTCAAATTATTAAGCAGACGCTTTAACGCTCAATTTAAGTAAATACCTTGCTATGATAGTGTAGGTCGTAAGCGCTGATTGTGGGGTGCTTATAGAACAAATAAGTTATAAGCATTTGATACCATGAACCACATAAGTCGTTCAATTCCTCCATAATATCTTCGTCGCCGCAGAGGATCTAAAACATGTTGCATAGTAACGAGTGAAAATAACATAAGGTAGTTTTGCACACGAGCGACAGGCGATAAACATGATGTGAAAAAATTCGCTTGCCATGTGTTAATAAAAGCAGCTAAAAAAAGCTAAAATTCTTAAATATTGAGACGAAAACAGCTTTAAAAAGAAAAATTACTATGCCTTTATTTTTCCTTACGAAATGCCAAAATTACTCTCTCCACAGGTTACATTTCAAGATACATCACAACCATGTAAGAATTTCGGAATACAATAAATAATTAAATATAGAACGAAAATGGCTGAAAGAAGAAAAATAAAGCCCAAAGCGATTCTTAAATCTGGACATTTCAAACATACATTTAGCTGTCATCATCAGCAGTGTAAGCAACGCGCTTCAAAACTAAAAGAACTAGATTTTAAACGTCCAGAGTTAAGAGCTAATGTGGTATTCTTTTTCTCATGTAAGTATTCCTAGTAGTAGAATATTAATATACTAACTTTGCAGATAACTTTGAGTTCTTGTTTGGTGTCAAAATCTCCATCATTTAATCTCTTATTGCATTCATCATGCCAGTAATGCCATTTCATATCAAATTCACTTACAGATTGACCTTGTCTGTACTGTAACATAAATTGCATAGTTGAATCATTTTCTCAAATGAGCTCGAGTGTACTGCAAAGGTGTGTTCACCGACAGGCGACATTTTTCATCGCATCTTGTTTGTTTTATTTTGCTGTATAGCGATCACGCGAAAATCTGCTACATTTACTTACATGTGTTTTCGCGTTGTCGCATGTCGCACGTCTCCTGTGGCAAGTCGCGTATCGGTAAAACGTACCTTAATGCTTTCAAAGAAGTATTTGAATGAGAGTAGATAGCTTTAAAAACTCAACAGTAATTGATAGAGACTGTCGTGAGGTAAGGCTCTTTAATCAACAGCCACCGGGTAAATGCATCGAATATCGTAGGCTACAGCCGTGAATCGAACCCGTCACGAAGAATCTGCTACGGAACGGTACAACTAAGTCATGCCGCTGCAGCTGACAAACGACGTGTTTTTAAACAAAGGCAAATTCTGGTTTGCTAAGAACCATTTCAAAATAACTCATATGTGGGCCTAAGCAAATCAAAATGAACTATCACGCATACTGGTCTTAATACCTGAAATGTTGGCATTTTTCGCATCAATTCATCAATACTAGAGAAAGCCTGCAAAGCAAGTTGTACAGTTGTTATCTAACGTAACACTTGAAAGCAAGAAACCAGTCCGCAATGTATTATACTACAAGGAAATAATTATTTGATCTCAAAACCTCTCGATTGATAATGCTACTTATACCGAAAAGTTAGCAGTTTCTTTCCGCAAAAATGAATGTCTCAGCGAAAAGTGAGAGCTACCCTAATTTAAAACGGTTCGCAATATTTTAAAAGCAGATTATAGAAGAGAAACATAGAATTTGAGTAACTGGACAAGGCGTTCAAAAACCTTCTGCAAAATTTCAATAAACTCAAATAAAATAACGCAGGCGCGATCGGAACCGGCAAAAACAAACTCTAGTCATATATTCGATCTAATATTAGCTAAAGTGCAGAAACTGGTAAGGAGATTAGCTATAGGTTGGGTCAAAAGGGTTTTCATAGCGTTGAGTTGCTATTTCACTGAGGAGTAATTTTATTTTCTAAGTTTGTCCATTGGCCATCAGATCGAGTTGATTTTCCGAAATTTTGAAGTTTACGGTCGACTACCATAAATCAGAGTTAATAGCACAGTACTTTAATCACTTACATCATAAACTTGAGTTTGATACTTTGGATGCAATTTTAACAAATCCCGAGCTTCCGAAACTTGACCCTGAGGAAAAAAAGCCTATCAATAAAACTATTTTTACCATGCTGTCATAGCTGTAGCCTAATTTTGCAGGGGCTGAGTTATAGCGAAGTTTAAAATATCGTTTGTTTGGGGCAAACTTGAGGCTAATGCGATTTTTGGCTTGTTGTTTTTGAATTTAGAGGAGCAATATTAAGCCGTTTTTTGGGTTACAAACACGACCACTTCTTTAAGTTAAAAGTCGCCAAAACTTATCACAATTTTACAAAACCACAATTGTTGTAAAATTTGAAGATGATTTTAGCCAATGACCTACACGTCAAAAATTTGCTTTATGCAAAAGTCTATCCAATCAACTAAATGCTCCTAATCATTTAGCGTATCTCGCAGCATTTAATCGTCCTGTCTACTATGATTCCAAAGCAACGATAAAATTCGCATACAAAATTTTCTCTACTTAAAACTGACTAACCTGTAACACTAAAGCATAAATAGCATTCCAATATTGCGGATGATTGCAAGGTGACGAGTCTGCGTCTTTCATGCATTCTTGCACTAATTCATCAGCATTGGGAAAGTGCCATTTATTCCATTCCATTAAACGAAGCAACACAACACCATCTACAAAAGAATTCCAAAAAACTCTCCCTGTTGTCAACAACCGTAATTATAACGGCAAAAAGAATGTACTAAGGAGGAAGAATAAAGTCGCAGTAAATCTTAAAACTGGACGTTTCGACGACATAGATTCAACTGTCATCATCAGCTGTGTACGCAAGGCAGTACAAAACTAAAAAATAAGGACGGTTGTCCGGTGCAAAACTCTTTCAGTTTCGCACTGTCTTGCTTGCGCTTTTCACGATGACAACTTAACTATGTTGTCGAAGCGTCCAGTTTTAACATTTATTGAGGGTTTATTTTTTCTCCTTAAGCTATTTTCGTTCCATATTTAGTCTTTGAATAATTAAGATATCACTTTGCAGTTCATAAAAAACTAGATGCTACAGCATTGGAACTCCAAGCCAATCTTAGCCTCAATTTTTTGCAATGCGTGTTGTGACAAGGAGCCAAAAGCGGCTTAGAATTCAAATGCTTTAGCATTGAATTGATTCGAAGCAGCCGAAGTAGTCAAACTAAATTTAACGATAGCAGCCAAAGTCATGAGCTTAACAACAGATTTTTAAGGTACAAAACTAAAGAAAGAACCAGTAGTAGAACGCAAACAGGAAGAAATTTAAATTAAAAAACTGAAATCTTGTCACACCTGGAAGATTTTCAATAAACATGATTTCACACAAACTCCAAATCAGCTCCATCATACCGTACAACTGCATCTAAAATACACATTAAACTACCTGTAATTGATTGAAACAAAGCGAGTAACCCGACACATATGTTAAACTAGCTGTCTAAATTTAATTTTTAATGCAGGGATAATTGAAACTCTAAACCTAGGCGGTGTTATTGCGTTTTCTATGTAAGATGCTTTACGGTGACATCTCTGCTTCGAGGATTTTTTATGGCTAGTACATTCAAAACAGCAAATAGCTGTAAAATTGAAAGAAAAGGCCAAAAGAATTTGAGCTCATCGAACCTCGACATTTTTCTCATAAGATAATATACAAAAAACAGCTAATGTCTTGCATTATTTCATCATATATTTGACTTAATTTGAGATTTTGAACCAGAGCTGAACGCTTGATAATGCATCTACAGCTCTTTATCATTCCAGTTTAATAAATCATATGTTTCTACAACAAAGTCGCGACAAGATGTACTATTTACAAACTACAGTGCATCCAACTCAAACTTTCGTGATACGCGATTATTGCTGGAACTAAACCCAAACTTTTCAACTACAGAAAAGTAAAACAAACAAATGCCAAGCTGTTGATTAACTAGTCACAGTGGCAGTTAAAACACATGTAAACCTACCTGTTTCTTCAGTTCATCATTATCCTCATCTAAAAATAACTCTTCTTAACAAATATTACAGTCGAGGCAAAATTAAACACTTTATTCCATGGACTTCTAAATAGTAGAACCTGGACTGGAAACTGGTGGACAACATGAGGCCAACTATCAAAAACAATGCATCACGGCATCTCGCTAAATTCGCACGGACACACATGCGCAATAACAATTGTTTTACTCCCGTTATCAAATGCACGTACACGGACAAGCGCGCAAGCTTTCTCTTTCGCACGTCTGTTTGCTGAATGCGACTTTGCTATCACGCAGCTCAGTTTTCCCTATTACGCAGCTAGATTTCTGGGCCTCATTTTGTCCCGCGGCGCTTTCAGTTTCCAGACCAGGTTCTACTATTTAGAAGTCCATGCTTTATTCAAAAACAGTGTTAAAGATTTCGATGCTAATATGCTTGTACTAAAATATTGCAATTGCAAATTTTTCATTTAAAAAATTGCATGTAATGTCTGAACTCTGAAAGATTGGTTTCAGTAAACTTTATACTTCGAAATCTCAAAATTTGTTCTGTAACTTTGACTTTTACAATTGTCAAACCAATACAACTATGCATGCAAAAAAACAAATTGTGAAGGATGAGAAAGCAATATGCTACATTAATAATATGGTACTATAATACGCACCATTAACCAGCACTACAATTTTTGTAGCACATAATGCATGGTCACCCTGTCCACATGTCCAATTTAAGTTGGCAAAAGCACACAGGCTCTCTGCGTCATAATCAAATGTTTGATGTCATAATTAAAAAGTAATATGACATTAACAATTCAATTGTGGTACAGAAAATCTATGGGCTTTCGGCCCACTTAAGCTGGACATATGGAGTGGACATTGGTCAGCGTAATTGCACAGCAGTAGTTTCCAACCTTTCTGGTGCAGCGGAACCCCAATAAAACATTGTAGAGACTCGAGGAACCTTGAGCATTAATTTAACTTTAATTTACTTAAACCCAGCTCTAACTTGTAAACTTGCTGAACTCATGCTGTGCTGCAACTAACCTTTGTTCTTGCTGCGTAAATCCAAGAAACAAGATCGTAAAATTGATCTGTAATTTCTGCTGAATTTCAGCAACCTGAATTTACAACAAAGTTATTACAATCCGCAAACATTTGATCCAAATGTCAAAAACAAACGACTACATACCGTTCTTTCACAGAAAGGCTGTCATCTGGATCTTTTCCCAATCGTTGTACATCAACAAACACCACTACAGAAAATTCACATCTTTCACTGTTTAAATAAACCAGCAAAACACTTCTCGGAATGGGACAATTTCACATTGAAAAAGGGTTTTTAGAGTTCAGGTTAGGTTCAGGGCACGAGTTAAGTTTAGATAAGGGGTTAGGGTTAAGCTTCTCAAAACCGAGTTGGTCATCCTAAACTAACACCTACTTGAATTTGACTGTTTAAATAAACTAGCAAAACACTTCTCGGTATGGGACAATTTCACATTAAAAAAGGGTTTTTAGGGTTCAGGTTAGGTTCAGGACACGAGTTAAGTTTAGATTAGGGGTAAGGGTTAAGCTTCTCAAAGCCCAGTTGGTCATCCTAATCTAATGCCAACTTGAATTTGATAGGCTAGCTAGGCTCTCTTGCTAATTTCAGCCTCTACTGAGTAGACAGGCGACTCGTTTTTGAAAATACATATTCACAAAACTATACCTCTCAAGCAGCTTGCAATTACAGCTATACCGGTAATCAACTGCTTCGCCAATGCTCATTACATTGTCAAAACAAATCTAACAAGGAAGCTATGACATTTATTTGCAAAATTAAAGGTAATAGTTCTGCTATGACTCATCCAAAAAATGGGGCCATGGCAAGAGCATCAGTAGACACCTAATGTGAGCATAACAAACAATTTTCTAAGACAAGAGCCAACGACAATAAAATTGAAACGTTACAGAAAAGCTAGAAATGAGAAAGAGCAGCCTGTTAGTACTGGTAAAGTTTCCCCGAAAGCATTTATTCAAAGTATCTACCAACTATCCAGAGAAATTCAGCATGCATTACAACATACATATATACAGGGTGTCCATAAAGTCCGTGTGCACTTTAGAAAATTTTAACTTTATTTGTGCACACGGACTTTATGGACACCCTGTATATTAGTCAGCACTGATTTATAAAACTACAAATTTTTACTCACGATGTGATTCATTCACAAGTTTTCTTCCCACAGCGTTATGCAAATCTACATTCCACTTCACTTCATACAATGATTTAAAGACTTTAGGAGCAGTAGCTGCATAGAAAACGAAAATGAAACTAATTACCAAGTGCAATTGATAAGGGGTTCTGAAGTAAGGACACTAGTAATTTCGTAGTTATATGACTAAGTCTATGATTTGTATTAATCTACCAATTGGCCAGTTCAACATGAGAAAAGACTTTTTGTCGTGCCTGACTTGTACTAAGACAGGGTTTTAAGGTTTTATTTAACACTTAGGTTTACAGTTAGGGGTCAGTGCTTATGTTGGGCTTGGGGGAAGGTTTCTCAAAGCTGAGTAGGCAAACTGAATGGTAGCGCACTTGTTTAGCACCAGCACATAAAATCCAAATTACTTACCAGAAACGGTCTGCGGAGAAACAAAAGCCATGAGATTATTGCATGTCCTCCAGCAAGCATGCAAGCCATTAGTGCTTATATCCTCATCTCTAATCACCTGAAATTTAAAACAGATAGTCTCTTCTTAAAATGCAACATAATTTGTCAATAATTGTTACTTTTTAACAAAAAGTTAATGTCAATGGTCAATAGGGAAAGTACAGTACCTCAAAACTGTATGCAAAATTCTTAAAATGTAACTTCATACAAGGTACAGCAGAGTATAAGCATTTTAGCCAAACTATTAGCAACAAATTGCTACTTCTTTCCTGTCAAAGTTTGGAAATATTAAACTCTGTCTATAAATTGGCAAGTGAATCACTGATGTTCAAATAGCTCATGTAGTGTTATACAAAAGTAACTTCTGTTAAAAGCAAAAGCAAACTTCTGATGATTTTACAGCACCACGAACTTGCTCTAGTACTCATCAATACAGCCTAATAGTATATTTATATTATTTCAGCAATTTAGAGCAATTCAAATTCAGAAATATAAGACATTAGATTACTGCACCATGAAAATTAACGAGTTTTTTGAGGAACGTATGTAAAACTTTGTAACAAAATCAGCTTGCGAAGTGCAGTGACAAACAAATGCGATTTAAATCATACTGGCATACCCCATCGAATTCTACCTGACATAAAATTAATTCTTCATTAGCTTCACGCAATAGTGAAAATTAGTGCAACATGCAGCAGGATTGAATAACAGCAGTAACTACCATCAATAATGCTACTGGCCAACCCTTACTGACAAAAAGCAACTGCTTCACCCGACTGCAGGTTGCAAATATAAAGTGAAGAGCTGGAGTCGATTGAATTTGGCAGAAATAATGGGTAGCTACTGACTCACTCTGCAATCTCTTTCAATTTCCACTGAATTTTCAGTTCAATATGAATTTTAAAAAATAGGAAGTGTCTGTTTTGCCACTAACAGCAAGATTCTGATTGGCTAATTTTTTCTGAACTAGTCATGCATATAGAAGCAAGCCATTCAGGATTTTGTCGATAACAGCAAAACAGACACTGCCTAAAAAATATGAACAAACAGTACCAACACACAACTTTAGCAATTTAATTCTGCTTGTACCGTATGGGGCGCCGTTTGGAAAAAAACTATTAGTTTTGTGAACCATGTTTTTTGAGCTTATTTAGACCATAGTTTGTCCGATATGTATATTGAAAATATCCTACTTATATATCGGACAAAATGTACTCTAAGTCGGACCAAATACACGCGCAAAATAAGTCGGACAAAATCGTTTTTTTCCAAACGGCGCCCCATAGTACTGATACACCAAGATGATTCACTATTAAGGATAAACCAAATGGGGAAATGGAGAGTTGGTCGTCAGTTTAGAGAGTAGCATTAGTGAAGTCATAGCATAACAATGCAAACAGCCGAAACAGAACATTAGTATATACCAACAGTTTTGTACACTGTTGAATCGGCCAATAGCCAGATACTGATAGACGTTGAATAATTGTTCAGTAGGCAAGCAGAAACCAACCAGTGACTTTGCAGCCACAATTATACCAGTAGGTAGTCCGCAACTTGGACAAAATACTAAATTTCGGTAAAGACATCAATTTTTTGTATTGGTACCATAAAGTTGCAAGATACAGCGGTATTGCTAAAACCTGCAGGAGCACAAGGAAAGGCGGTCCCTGTGCTCCTGCAGGTTTTAGCAGGACCCAGATAAGCAACCAAAAAATATACTAAATTGCAAGGTACCGGTGCACGTTCAAGGAACCAAGATAGGGAGAGCAACCAAGATTGCTATGTACAGCAACCAAAACAATACCAAATTAATCACCATTTCATTTTTAGGATTCAATTCATGAATTGAATTCACATTCATCATTGGAAGTATGGTAGTCAGTAACAAATAATAGTAGACTAGGCTAGGATTGTCAACTTCTTCAGCTTTCAAATGACCGTTGATCTTCAAGCTACGTTAGGTTCTGTTATGTGTGTCACCTGTAGCAACAACCTGTAAGCAGTAAAGCACCTTATTGTCCAATTTGCTTACTACACTGCAAAAGGTACCGGTATAGTTTATATATATTATGTCTTTTGTTGTTTCAACAGGCAGGTTCAAATCTGCTCATTATTTTTTGAATTTACAACATTTGTGTACAATACTGGTATCGATAGGTGGTTCCGGCCACTGTTCCCTCCAAGTTTTCAGCAAACGTGCAAGTTTGTTCAAATAGGCTAGTCTATATGGATTTTAATAAAAAATCTGCCCAAAGATTCAGCAGTTCAGGAGGTCTAAGGAAGGCAGTGTCTATTTTGCCGTTAACGGCAAAATATCTTTTAGGACTATTTTACCATAAGTGACGTCGTGGGTTTTTAAGCGCCATTTTGTGCAAGATTGCCACAACTTCTCAATAGCTCAGTAGATAGAGCGCAGCGTATAATGGGAAGCACTGCACTAGCTTTGGGTTTGATTCTCGTCGCGGCTTCGGTTCGATTTGAATTCGTGTGACCTGGGGTTAACAATCGGGTTCTTGAAGACAGTAGAATAGAATAAGATTGAATATTCCAGTGAAATGGGGTTATGTAGCTGCAGCAAAATAGACCTAAAAGGCTACTATGTTGTTAACAGCAAAATAGACACTGCCTTTAAAGAAAGCTTGATGCAAGTTTTGCCTTAAAACTTGATGCAAGTTTTGCTTGTATCAGACCATTGCTAAAAAGTCCTACAGCCGACCAGGACGCTATCAAAAATTATAGACCCATCAGCAACTTGTCATTTCTTTCCAAGGTAATAGAAAAATGCGTATATAATCAAATTATGCCATATCTGATGTCTAATGATTTATTTGGTGTTTTTCAATCTGCATATAGGCCATATCACAGTTGTGAAACTGCGCTGGTTGCAATTCATAATGACATAGAGACTATGCTTGACTCGAAATTAAATGTTGCTCTTTTAACTTTTGATCTGTCAGCTGCCTTTGATACTGTTAACCATCACCTCTTGCTTAAAAAACTGCATTTTCAATTTGGTTTTTGTAATAACGTTTTGGCATGGTTTGACTCGTATTTGTCAGGTAGGAATTATTATGTGAAAGTGAATAATTCTTCTTCTTATGATGTTGAGTCCATGTCCGGTGTTCCCCAGGGTTCCATTTTGGGCCCAGTCTTATTCAGTTTATATGTCCGTGACGTTGAACAGATTGCACATCAGCACAATTTCTCAATTCATATGTATGCTGATGATATACAGTGTTACTTTGGGTTTTCTAGCGATACACCAAAATCTGTTGTTATCCATCGTATTCAGTGTTTTGTTTCTGATTTAAAGTCTTGGATGAATGCCAATTTTTTGATGCTTAATGAGCTTAAAACCAACTTTGTTGAATTTGCACCATCCCTTAAAAACAGCATTAAAGTAATTCATGGACTAAATCTTAGTGATAATCTTCCACTTTCTTCTTCTTCCTCTGTTAAAAGTTTGGGTGTACTAATTGATGACAAATTCAGTCTTGTAAATCATATAAACAATGTTGTGAGTGTATGTTATTGCAATTTGAGGAACCTTGGTAGAATTGCTTCCAAACTGTGTATGAAACTCAAGATTCAATTAATTCATTCAATGATACTCTCGCATTTAGATTATTGTAATGCTTTGTTCTATGGTCTACCTGGTTATTTACTAAACAAGCTCACTAAAGTATTATATGCTGCTGTTCGTTTTGTTTTTAGTTTTAAATTTTCTCAACGTTGTTGTCATATGTTACCATTCTTGAAATCTTTGCATATTCTGCCTATTAATTTTAGAGTTAAATTTAAAATTGCTCTTTTAGTTTTCAAATGTTTAAAGAGCTGTGCTCCTAAATATCTTCAACAATTGGTTATGCTACGAAAACCGTCTAGTGTGTATCATTTTAGGAACAATTGTGATAACTTCCTGATCGAAAAAACACTCGAACCAACATATGTGAAATATAAATCAGCCTTTTCATACTCTTCTGCCACTGTCTGGAACAGTTTACCGTTAAGTGTTAGGGAAGCTGACAGTATTGCACAGTTTAAAAGTCAATTAAAATCATATTATTTTGAATTAGCATTTTCTGATGTACCAGATATCTGATTGTTCGTATATGTCTTTGTGTTTTCTGAATATCTGTATTTTACACCTCACTGTGTAAAGTTGTTTGCTCTTCTTGACTCACTTGTGGAATTTTTGTCTTCTGTTGATTTTTGCTTACAAGTGCCCCCTAGTTAGGTGTTGATATGTTATCTCTCCTTAGGGGGTTTACAAATTATTTGTTATTATTATTATTATTAAAGTTGAGTTCCAGAGTATACTGAACTGAAAATTATATATATTGAACTGAAAATTCAACAGTAATTGAGGGAGACTGCGAAGTGAGCTTGCGCTTTTCAAGTCAGCAGCCACCCGTTATATATGTCAAATGCGATCGGCTGCAGCAGCGAATCAAACCTGTCACGTAGGATCTGTCACCTGCGCGCGGTATTGTACCGCTAGGCCATGTCGCTGACTAGATTCTGTTTTCACCTACTCGAGTAGGCCTACATAAATTCTGTTTTCACCAAAATACTGACCACTTTGATTTAAATTTGCATACCGGTAATAATTACTGTTTCAGTCAACAAGCTTAAAGAAAAATTGGAAAATTTTGCCCGAAGTTTCTCATTTTTCTCAAATTCTGCACCTTACACCCTTAGAGGGAACAATGGTGCCAGCACAAACACTCCACTATACAGTATACGGAAGGTATGTACGATACTAGACTACACTACCCTGCTACCTCTGCATCAGTGTAGCCTACCTCTACTACCGGTACAGTTTACCAGCCCAGCCCTTTCAGCTCAGACAGTCAGAGCTTGTGGCCGAAGCCTTTTGACGGCACAAATCGTTAAAATATTTAGCCCTTTGATAACATAATCAAACCACACTCATACAATAATTCGTTTAAGCAGTCTAGGCCTACCTCTTCTAGGGCACCGGTACCGCACCGTACTAAACAGCAAGCTGGTCTATCTAAACACTGAAAGGTTTTGATTGATTAGCATTTTAGCGGGATAGCCAAGTTGGAAAGTGGGTCAGTGTTGCCATTTTATACTAAAAGTGGATTTCTGTGGCTGGCCAATATGCTGGCGATTGGAAATGCTTTTGGTGTTGGCTATCCAAGATCGGCTATGAACGTTTAAGATCGTACGCAAGGTAGTCGGGAGACAGGGTTGCTTATCCCTGATCGAGTCGCACCAGAGACTTCAAAAATAGTCTTGTAAAAACTCAGTCTGTGTCTGACAAATGCTGGTTTACTACTAGAATTAATCACAATTAGCCCATCAAACAATATCACACTAAGACGCAGTAAACAAAAGTCAAACAAGATCAGTGACGCCACAGAAATCCCCCCTTCCCCCCCAGGGAAGCTCAGATGGCCGAGTGGTATAGAGCGTCTGTCTCTTGAGCTGTAGACTCGGGTTTGATTACGAGTCGGGTCAAACCAATGACTTTAAAAATTGGTATTCACGGCTTCCCTGCTTGACGCTCAGCATTAAAGGGACAGTGTGGAGTACAAGCCGGCAAGTTTACTTGTTGTGCCGTTGGGAAAGGCACTTAGCGGGATTCTCCCATCTTGGTGTGGTAGACAGATGGCTGGCAACTTCTAAGCGAGCTCGTATAGCGC
Organism: Trididemnum miniatum; assembly: GCA_964006365.1. Classification (NCBI taxonomy): domain Eukaryota; kingdom Metazoa; phylum Chordata; class Ascidiacea; order Aplousobranchia; family Didemnidae; genus Trididemnum; species Trididemnum miniatum. The sequence continues at coordinate 11,314,259 of OZ023252.1, forward strand.
GTTGATCGCTTTCTCGTGATAGGAGGATAAATATGCAACTAACTAACTAACGAACAACTTACTCAGGCGACAAGCACGGCGGTTGAGAGCCAAACCCGGGCCCGGTACCAGAATTGAATTTGGGCCCCCGGCAAAATGACAAAAAGAATGATCTGCCAAAAGGATAAAAAATATGATTTGCCAGAAGAGGCACTTTGACATATCAAAATCGATTAACAACCAAAAAATGATCAATAAAACTCTTGACCAAGTGGTGCTTATTGTTTAGCTACCCTAGTTGAAATATAGGCCTACCATTTAGCTACTGGTAACTCTCAGCACAGCAATGCCTTTAGCGACCACTGTTGATCCGCAAAAACGCCGAACAATAACCAAAAGCGTTGAGCAACCAAAACATTTGGAGGAGCACGAGTAACAACTTAAACAGATATACTAATCGCAATCTTTGTAAAAGCCGCATTAAGCAGTGAGTAACATCACGAAAAAAGAGAAGCTGAGAAAAGATAACAGAATATGTCGTGATACCATACCCCAAATTTTTGGATAAGAAATCAAAATTTATTTTGATGCCTCCGGCCGGTTCTTAAGTATATACATTATGTGCAATTAGTGGGGCCCCACGATTTAAAAAGGGAGGGGGCATAGTTTGGTTTTGGGGACCGAGGCCCACAGCTGCCGAAGGCTAAGAGGGTCTGGGGGCGTAGCCCCCAGCCACCAACAGATTTTTACGGTTTTCACATAAAAAACACTCGTTTTAGCACACTTTCTTATCGAAAAAGGATATAGCCCACCGGTCTCTGCATTAAGTGCAGTCACTAGTGTAGTGTCAGACAATGCAAAAATATTTTTGTATCCGATATATGTCTTAAAGCAGAAGCTTGGCTAAAATAAATGAAAGAAGGCTGTAACCATTATTACTTTTGGCGCATTCGATGGGATGACGTGTACGGTAGGTGTGTTCTATAATCTTCAACAACGCATGGAAAATGTTTTCTAAATTCTAACTACAAATCAAGAAACTAACTTTACTCCTAAGTCGAAGAGATTGATTCACGTAAAAATTAATGAACGAAAATAGAATTTGTAACATAAGAAAAATGGGCGGTTAGGATGGAAACAAAATGGCACTAACCTGATTTTTCATTTTTTCTTAATTTTAAATTTTTTAAATTATAGAAAAAAAAAACAAATCCTAAAAAATTTGGAACAAGTTAAAAAGGTATGGACTGGTTAATGGTTATGTATTTAAAAAACAAGTCAAAGAGGTGTGGTTAATGGTTATGTTAAGATAGCGATAACACATCTGAAAACAATAACAGCGATACTCCAGTACACCACACCGCATTATGGAGTCGAAACACATTTAAGACTTTTTTTGGTTGGTAGGCTACTTTAGCTGTGCCGCAGACTGGAGGGAAGGGGTAGTACCCTGAGTGTGAGTGAGTGGTATTACCGGTAGATAGTGGCGAGATGTTACTTTGTCTGCCTTCAACCAGTCAAAAGTTGCCCTTTCAAACTTTTTATGAAATTTTTTACGCGCGGCATTCTCAAAATTCCGGGTCGGTACCAAAAGTACTCCCTCTAAACGGCCCTATAGCGACAAGGTTGCGCATTCGAATTCCTGAAAATGCTGTGGAAAACGTACCATCCGACCCGAACGGGTGGTGTGGTCGGTGCCTGAGAAGTTTCAACGAGTCTAGGAGTATCACCTGGAGCAGCAGTAGCTGTGGCGACAGGATTGTTATTAACATCTGGCATCGCAGTAAAAAACGAAAAATGCGGTTCATAAAATGCAGACTTAATTCGTTCGATCGACACAACGTCTGATTTGCCATTTATGCCTACAGTGAACACCAATGTAGAAACTCAGTCTGTGTCTGACAAATTCTATTTAAGAAAGTTTTTTTTGCGTTAGGAAAAAAGATTAAAGTGCTTGAAGCCTAACGCGAAAACAGCTTTTTTCAAAGCTATTCTCAAGCTCTGTACCGCCAATCAATTGTTTTAGAATTTAGTTGCATATTTATCCTCCTATCACGAGAAAGTGTTCCCGGCGGTACAACGAGCTCGCTTAGGAGTTGCCGGTAGAGATGGTATGGGCCGCTAAGAGACCCACTAACGAGCCGTTAACCGGTCTTTTTATAGATCCTTTAACGGCCCAGTTCTACCTTCTGTTGTTAACTGGACCGCTAACAAGCCGCTACTAATTTTTGAATCCCTTTGAACTTTCATTGTTCCTTTAAGTGTGATTGAAGATTCATAAAAGCATGGGCTTTGGGCGGGCCAGGCTTTATTTTTGGGATGAGTAGCCGGGTTGATTACCGCTACTGTGCAAAAGGTTTCGGGCTATGGGCGATCCGGGTTGTCAAAAAAAAAAGCAGCCCATCCCATCTCTAGTTAATTGCCGGCCATCTGTCTACTCCTCATGCAGAGCTCACCAAAGATGGGGGAATCCCACGGATCAACAAGTAAATTGCCGGCTTGTTTTCCACACTCCCCCTTTAATGCTGCGCGTCAAGCAGGGAAGATGGTAGAACCAATTTTACAGTCATTGATTTGACTCGACTCGGAGTCAAGCCTGTGACTACAGCTAGGCCGACGCTCTTAACACTTGACCATCGCACCTGTTATTGGCCTAGTACTAAGTAGCTCCTCCGTCAGTCACTCAATCCCTGAGGAAAATGTGTTGTTTGCCATTGTTGACGAATAGCGTTCAATCATTCATGATTGATATTTGTAATAGGCCGTCATCATAGGCGTAGCCAGGATTTTTCATTGGGGGGGGGGCTAAAGTTTAAAAAATCTTACCCAACAGCTGGAACGGATCCAGAAAATTTTAGTGGGGGGATGCAGATTTGAATTAGGTTGCGTGATAACTAGATACAAAGACGTCATACGTTTAGACCTGGAATAGGGCGTCAATGTTTCATGTCAGAGACGTATTCAATGTTTTTTTAGGGAAGGCACCAAATTGTGACATCTTTTAGCCTATAAGCGTATGTTTTTCCGGCAGAGTAAATTTCAAGCCAATTGAGGAAAAAACGACTCCAAGGGGTCGGGGGCATGCTCTCCCGGAAATTGTACGTGGTGTAATGGCCTTTTTAGTGCTTTTTATACAAAATTTGATCAAACTTTTTGCCTCTCATTCGAAGTTTTTCACCAAATATGATGCATTTTGTTAGCACATTTTCGATTTATGCGTGCTTACTTCAAGCCAGAAGTGGATCCAGAAAATTTTGGAGGGGGAATGCAATTTTGAATTAGGTTGAATGTTTACTACTGCAAATGCAAAATCGGTAGACTTTCAGACGCGGAAAAGGGCGTAAATAAGCCCTTTGAAAATGTTTTATGTCTAGGGCGTAATTAAAAATTTTTTTAAGGAAGAGGCACCAATTTTTTTTTAAAGGAACATGCTGCCTCGGAAAATTTTTGAAAATTCACGAACTGTAATGGCCATTTTTGTGCATTTTGAACAGATTTCGGACAAACTTTATTGAAATTTTTTGCCCATAATTTTGAATGCTTTACCGGTATCGATACATGGCGTAGTACAAACCGGGTTTCACATAAGCCGACAAGATAATGTTTTATTTCTTCTTGACTATGAGACATCTTCTTTGACGCAGGACTTCAACATTCAACAAGGCTGTTTTCTTTGCACTGGTCTTAAACATCTCAACCATTTTTCGTGCAACGTTTTTAACATTTTGTATTGCTGAAACTTTTACAGCTGCAGCAGAAGCGCTCAAATTTAAGCGATGCGTAGCACAGTAAAAATAATATGCCAACGGAGATTCGTTTTAAACAATTGAAGTGACGTCTGACCGTTCGCTGGCCATTGCGGCTGCGCCATCACAACTCTGGCCAACGCAAAAAGCAAAGTTGCACTGTATTTCTCCTTTGTAAGAGCTCACTTACTAAAAGCCCAGCAAAAAAACAATCACGCAATGGCAAGTGTTTATCATAATTACCTAGATCCTTGTGTTTGTCCAGCATGGTTTGGGGGGGGCATGGCCCCCGTGGCCCCCCGGCTACGCACATGGCCGTCATTTGAGAATCACCAACACAATGGTGACACAATGAATAAGCCAAGACCTAACCCCTGCCTCCCCAACCAACACGTTCAACGCGTCAGCAAGCAGTTTTCCACTAGAGCAAAATGACTACACAATCACTGCGTTACATCTAGCCTACAAAAACTTCCAGAGAAATGCCAGAATTACTTCGTGCATCGAACGCATTTTCTTGAACGTGGCATTACTGTACTCCTCTACTTTTATTTTCTTTTTGGTTCGTCAAAAAGTTTTTGGAATAAATTAAAGCAATTCACTGAAAAAATGCTTACAATAAGCTACTAAGCAACAAAATAAATTATTATTATTAATGTTATGAGGTTTCAAGGGGTGAAATTTCAAAAAATTGAAAAAAATGTTTTGAAGAAGTGAAAGTTGTCGGATTTCCACCGTAAAAATTGCTCAGGCAAGTTTAAAATCAAAATCCGCCTAAAAATGTAACACCCTAGTGAAGGGGTAAAAATAACTTATACTCGAGAAGTAAATAAATGAAGGACACAATATAAAAATAAATATATATACAATAACCTAACCAAAAAGAAAACTAACACCATTTGAACACCCCAAAAAACAATCCATTTGGTGAAGATCTGCTCCGAAATCGCCAACATAAAAAAATTATCAATAAATATATTAGGTAGCCTAACCCCAGAGACACAACAAAACAATTTTAACATCAATGTAAACATTAACACGCACAACACGCAAAAATTAAGTGAATTAAATAGTCCATGTGCTAAGTTGTACGGCACACCAACTCCACCGAAATTTGCAATGTACTTTTTTAGGCATAAAGTTTAACCGCAATCAGTGGCAGAGCTGGAACGAGGACCCGACCTACCGAGACGAGACATCATAGCTTCGAGACCCGAGACGAGACTTTTTCTGTTGATGTCGAGACGAGACTTTAAAGTTGCGAGACCCGAGACGAGACACGAGACTACATAAGCTAAAACTTGTGGTCAAATGTGGCCAAGCGTTTTTTCAAAGTGCGAAATCATGCCAAATTTTTTACTTTGAATGCATCGGGTAGGCCTAGCTGTTGATTGTTCTTGTTGTTGTTGGTTATATGTATCAAAGACCTGAAAGCTGTTTCAAAGCCAAAATATTTTCTTGTCTCGATCGAGACATGACCATTTTCCGAGATTTTCGGGGTCCGAAACCGAGACGAGACATTGGCACAGCGAGACCGAGACACGTCTCGAGACATTCAACTCTGATCTGAGGTGTACGACAGATGTTAACGGCTCTAGAGGCCGGTGCGGTTCTTTTTTTTAATAAATAATCTTAAAAATGAAACCACATAGTAAGAAAGGCCACAAAAATAACTGCATAAAAGCGAAGACGTGACGCACGAGCTGTGGTTCAACGACCTGAATAACCTCGATTATTTATCTATTTTTTTTTTTTTTTTCCATCAGACAGCATCAGAGCTAGGCCAATAGGAAAAAGTTAAGGTAGCTATGATAGTCGAAGACCTTGTAGAAGCGATAGGACGAATTCACAAAATACCATGCGATCATTTGCACGTAAAATGGTGTTATGCAACAAATCAATCGAAGACAATATTGGTATAGGCCAGTGGTCTTGAAACAGTGGTTCCGCAAGTTCACAATTTAAAGCTGAGAACAAGTTAAGTGGTCAGTTAAATTAATGCACTCGGATTCCGAGAGTCTGCGGAATGCTTCGTTGGGATTACGCTCCAGCAGAAAGGTTGAAAACCACTGTTGTGGACTACGAGCCGATCCAAAAAAAATTGAGGGTGGGCCGTAGAGGATTAGAAATTTAAAAAATGCATATTTTTCAGTTTTGTGCGCCTAAGAGTATTGAAGTGCGAATGTATCAAAATGCGTAACTAAAAAATTAGGGTGAACTTGAGCCCTTTTAAATCCTCGCTGAATCCGCCAACGCAGAATTATGTCAATCTTGCGCCGCTTTAACGGAAACAACTGCGTGTTTCTTCACGAAAAATCAAAAATCTTCATTAGATTATACACTCGCGGTATTACGCCGAAGCATGTAACGAGTAGCGGGGCCCATTTCCGCAGCTATATAGCGCTTGGGCAACACAGCTCCGAAGAAACGTCGCAGCGGTGGCAACACTGTGCCGATTTGACCGGCCCGAGAACCGAGCCCAAAACCTCTCGCACCGATAGCGTGTACTTCACAACTGAACTGACTGGAACAGCGAATAATCAGCAGATTCACTAGAGCAAGTCCGCAGATTAAACATTGGAAAACACGAAGGCCTGCGTATATCGCGTAATACTATCTGCTATGATGCAATTAAAAATAGATGAAAAAGTGATTCTCCATAGTATCAGTGTGTTTTTCGTAATAGGAACAATTTTGAATACAAAAGCAGTTATTTAATAACACAAGCTTTTTGATGTATTACAAAGAGATAAAAATCGAAATAGTTCTTTTTCTGTTTGCATGACGTTAATCCCTGTTACGCTGCCCGCCTTTTTTGTTGAAAGTGATAAGAAGAGACTTAGATTTTGATTCATAAAAAGGATTTAGTCCATACGGCACGCGTAACGGGCGCAAGCCAAGCAAACAAAGACATAAGGTTCTTTATCAAGTTAAACACAAATAACTGATTGTTAGAAATTAGTCTATTTGTGTTTATTCGTCTCCTAACTTAAAAGAAAAAGAAATAAAATTGACTAGATTAAAATACGCTAAATATTTCCTCTTTTTTCTTGTTCGTCCTTTTAGTGCGCCATCGTTTTTTTCACTTGTTCAACTTCCGCTAAACCACATATAAATTTACATGGATCTTTTAAAATTTAGTAAAGTGAGCAGGTGCTCACTAAACCTTGGGGCAGGTCCGTAATAAAGTGATTTTTTCTTAGTATTTTGAGGTTTTGTGTATTTTTTCCATATTTAAAATATTTGAGCAGAAAAAAGTGGTACTGTAAGTTACCTGATTTTTAACGCTCTTAAATTAAAAATTTGAAAGCATTTTTTGTTGTTATGAGGATTCGTAGAGTTTTAGCACAACTTTATTCAAAAAATTTCAACAGAAAAAAGGAATAAGGATTGCCTTTCTCTTGAGCAGTTAAAATCGAAAATTTTTTTGCGTTTTCAGAGGGTCGTAAAATCGTTTTAAAATACAAAATAGCCTACCGGTACTAAAGCAATTTCCTCCTTATCTTCTAGAAGCAAAAAAGCGTAAGTTACATGCAAGCTAAATGCAGATCGCATTTTAAGAGTTGTTACAATTTTCAGGTTGCCATATGATTTTTACCCTACGTTTTAACTGAAGCAAGCATACACCATATTCCAAGCTTCAGGTTTCATAATTTTTAAAAACCTGTTGAAAATTCTCCGTAAAATTTTGCAAATCGTTTAGCATTAAAAATTAAAAAACGATAACCATCCGGCTTTTGAATATTTAATAGAATCCGGTTTTATAGTAGCAATATTCAGAAAATGATTACAGTTAAGCATCAAATTACAGAAAAAAAAATCTAAAATACTTAATAGGAGCCGAGCATTCAACGCGCGTGATTATTGTCAAGGAAGACCAGACTATTCGCTTTACAGATGATATTGCCTTCCCGCTTTGTAAAAAAAATTGGCATTAAAGCGAGTAAAATACTTAAAGCCGACTGATCAGCTGAGGTGTGAAGCACATCGCTAACGATGCGGAAGTCAGAGGTTTGATTCCCGGGCAGGTCAAATCGGACACAGTATCGCCATCGCTGCGACGTTACTTTGGAGCTGTGCTGCCCAGGCAATGTGACGCAGAGATGGGCCCGTCCACTCGTTACACTCTTCGGCGTGTACCGTGAGTATAATAATGATTTTTGAATAATACTTGGTGATGTACGCGTAAACTAAAGATATTGATGCTGTCTGCGTAAAATACTGAGCAATGACGCAACAGTGTTGGGATTCAGCCCGTTTCCATTGGTTCTGTAGAGCCGCTTCATGGAATTTTAGTAGATCAACGAACCGGCCAACATTGCGGTTTATATTGGTACAATTAATTGAAACAGAACCGATCGACAAAAAATTTGAATCACGCCACTGGGCGTAAGCACCTAAGCAAAGTCAAGCGTAAACATGGTTCGTATTACAGATGAGAGTTGTATCATAAACCTCACCCAAACTCTAACAAACGGGGCCTAACAGCTACTTACAGAGGGAACTTTTAAAGAAAGGGATAAGGTAAGGCCTTCACCAGACCACAGTAGTTATGCAGAGAGAAAAATAAAAATGACACAACAGCTGCAGATAGCAACATCAGCAAAGTTAAGATACGAAAACAAACCGTGTTAAAGCTCAGAAAGTTTCATAAGTACTTGTTGCAACGTCAATCCAGTGACTATAACCTGATTAAGGTCAGATACTACACATTAGACATAAATTTTCAATCGGATAAGCTAATATTTTCACCGTAAGCGTGCGTATGCTCTATATCTTGCATAAATAATTTAATAGCTCGCAAAACTTTATGTTGCACTGTTATTTGTGCATAATCTAAGTTGTAAAAACTAAAATAATGATTGTACTATTTTTTAAATGGCGAAGTTGACCAAAATTCAATCTTTTTGCAGCTAGAAGCGATAGCATTTGACATATACACCGAGTGGCAGCTGACTCGAAGTGCGCAAGCTCACTTCGCAGTCTCCCTCAAATATTGTTGAATTTTAAGTTCAATATGATTTATGCAATTACAGGAAATGATTGCTTCCAATAACAAAAGGCTCAATGACCAAGGTCAGATCCTGATGATCCCCTGAGGTGAAACAGTCTGCAGAGATTTTTTACTTCTTGTTTTTAATAATTAAATGTTCAGTAGGCCTACAATTTAAAAATAACCTCAGTTGCTAGTATGAAACAATTTGTGTAAATTAAAAACCCAATTTGGCAACACAAATCATAAAGACAATTCTAATTTTTTGCCTTGTTGATATTATTTATTTGCTTGCGTTGCGATAAATGGTGAAAAGCCAACTGCCAGCTCTTTGGTAGGTCTTTGCTTCAGCTTCTGAGGTGGATCCAGAGGGTTTAACAGATTCAAGTTTTTTTCAGCAAACATCTCCAAAAGCAACGTTTACGTAACATAACGATTTGAGATTAACTCACTTGCTCAGCACTACGCTGTCGATGCGTGAGGTCTGGGGTTCGATTCCCATGACATTCAAATCGGAAACAATGTATCGGCAACGGCTCGCCACCGCTTCGACGTTTCTTCGGGAGTAGTGCCACCCAGGCGCTAAGCCGCGGAGATGGGGCCTGCCACTCCCTTCGGCGTCTAGGGCGAGTATAATGAAGATTTAATTTCATATTCAATGACCACAATGACTAGGCGCTATTATGTGTTATAACATCACGAAAGAATCCTATACCGCCAGGGTCGGATTTACCGATAGGCTAGGCAGGCTGAAGCCTAGCGCCTCGGAGAAAAAAGGGACCTCGTCACGAACAACGATGACCTTTTTTTTGGAAATCTACCATCAAGACCTTTTCTATACGTAGAAATGCGTCTGATTGTTGAGCTCTAAGAGCTCATTGATCAAATAGCTTAGGGCCTCTCATTGTCTAAATCCGGCTCTGTATACCACTTTTTAAACAGAAATTGTAAACCGTACCTGTCAGCAATCTCTAAAAAATGCTTCCGTGAGATGAGTGGTGGAAGGATAGTTTTTTTGACTATTAAAATAACCGAACACAAAAATATCAGGGCTTAATATAAGGAAACAGCGACAAAACGACGCATGATGAACTGACTGAAGTGGTCTGTTATTTGTTCTGTGATAACCCTTTTTTTTTACCAGCTTCCAATTATGGGGAACCAATTTCTGTGCTTAAAAAAAATGCTGAAATACTTACTTTTTTGACGTAGATTTTCCAAAAAATACATTTCTGGGCTGAAAATTGGATATCTCATCAAGATATGCTATTACAGGCTCTGTGTAACGAGGTAGTGTTTATTTTGTATTTACTATAGAGTTTAAAAGCTAATGGATGCAATTAGTGCTCCTATGAGAGTAACAAGAGTCAGCGTAAATATTGATTCGCAGCATGGAGCCAGAGGTGTTGCCAAGTTAAAACGTAAATTAGAAATTAATAATAGGCCTTTTCAAAAACTTTGTTTGAAGGCTATAGGTCCATGGGAAAATTTTATCTGGTAAACTGTAATTCTAAGAATGCAAGCGTAAACAGATGACAGTTTTTTATTGGCCAGTTTACCGATAGCCAACGTGTGAAGACTCTGTGCATCAGCAAATTGATCTAATAAAACACAGAAAGCAAGAGAAAGTCTAGTTCAAAACTGATAACGACAATTCTGCCACTTGGCCAAGCGGTACCATGCGCAGGGTACAGATCCTACGTGACGGGTTCGATTCACGGCTGGAGCCGATCGCATTTGACTCTGGGTGGCTACTGACACAAACAGCGCAAGCTCACTTCGCAATCTCCCTCAAATGCTGTTAAATTTTCAGTTTAAGAATAACGCTTAAAAGTTGGCAGTTTTTAGCACCATCAAATTTCCTTGATGTTGGTTTTAGTCAGAAATCGAAAGGTTTGAACAAAAGATTTATTTAAATGCGCTATAGATATTTTTGACACGGCCCAGCGGTAACGCAAATAAGTTAAAGATCTTGCAATATGGGTTCGATTCACGGCTAGAGTTGATTGTGCTTGACAATTCGGGAGACTAATCACAATTTTTTTATTGCATTTGGCGCGGGAGGTTTGGGGTTTGATTTCTGGGCCGGTCAAATCGGATACAGCGTCTCCACCGGCTCGCCACCGCGGCCAAGTTTCTTCGCAGCTGTGTTGCGCTAAGCCGCGGAGATGGGCCCGCCACTCGCTTGGGCGTAATACCGCGAGTGCAATGAAGATTTGATTTGATACACTTAAATTTTAGTTGATGTTTTTGCGAATAAAACTTTTCGTTATTTTTGCAATCAACGCATGTTCAACACTCTGTTGATTTTTTGTTTGTGTTTCAGAAAATTGTTTATTTTTTTAACGCGTTTTGATAATGAATGTTTATACTTTATTTTTATTTAATCTTATATCTGCTTCCATTTTGTTGATGACGTCATCGACGCCTATCTCTGACGTAAATGAAACCATCGCCAGGAAAATTGATTTGGCAACAGATGACCGTGCTAAAGACGCCCCAATTCAAAAAGTAAGCAAAAATTTAATCAGCATTTTTGCTCTTCCAGCTTTCGCCGTTGATGACATTTTAGCTCTTCTAGCCTTACTATTTTCTTTGAAGTTTCACGTAGAGCAAACTTTAAGGTTCTCAACCTTTTAAAGAGTATCCTTGCATTATAAGGAGTTTTATTGAAACCTAAGGACTTTATGAGAAACATGAAGTCCTTATATTGGCGTCGAGGTTACGACCTCACTATCGGCTTCGGAAGTGGGTGCGATTCCTGGGCCGGTCAAATCCGACACATTGTCACCAACGATTCGCAATGCTGCAATATTTCTTTGGAGTTCGTAGGTGCGTTGCCCAGGTGCTATGCCCCAGAGATGGGCCCCGCCACTCGTTACGCGCTTCGGCGTAATACCGCGAGTATAATGAAGATTTAATGTTTTTGAAGCGTTAGTACGAACGTTTCAACCTTATTAAACTTTTATGAATTCTGGGCAACAAGATTTTAATTGTTAGCGTCATGACACTACTCATATAGTTTTGACAACATGCATTATAAAACAATTAAGCCTTAAAAGTAGCGGATTTGAAAAGTAGATGATCATTGTCCTTGTTTGGCCTGGCATGCACTCTAGATCAAGGGCAACCAGCTTTAGATCGGAAGGTACAATATCCTTCTACCAATCTAACTGTTGAGAAGTCAAATATGTAAAAATCCAGTGGCGCAGAACTTTAATATCGACTTACATAATGAAACAAAGTAGTAGCTCAGTTGTTAAGCCCACGCCATCGGTGCGGGAGGTTTGGGTTTCGATTACCGGGCCGGTTAAATCGATAAAGTGTCGTCAACGGCTCGCCACCGCTGGGTCGTTTCTTCGGAGCTGCGTTGCCAGGGCACTATGCCGCGGAGATGGGCCCCGTCACTCGTTGCACTCTTCAAAATAGACGACGAGTTCAATGAAGATCTGATTTTGAGTTTTTTCGCCAGATCACCTAATCATAAAACCACTACAACCTCAATAAAAAGATAATAGCCAGTATATTTGCGATCATACTCACAAACGTTTCGGTAAAAACTTATACCATCATCAGTGTGAAACTACATAAGCACTAGCCTAGAATAACCAGCACAAGAAAGAAATTATTTTAAATACAGCACAACTATTACGTCATAAACAAATTAGTAGGAATTTACGTAAAATATAACTAAAAGGGCAAATTAAACAATTACGTGCAACTGGAGGGACTAGATTAATAGTAGGATTATTAAGTACAAATACTGTAGGATTAATTAAATCATAACTAAAAAAAGACGTTGAATATAAATGGAAATTAAACACGTTACTGATTGAGATTTAGGCCTACACGAATATTACGCGAAGTGAGCAATATCCGTCAAACACTGCTCAGGAGTAGTGTATAAACTCAATTGCTCATGCGGACAATCATACATTGGACAAACCAAAAGAAATTTGAAAATTAGTATCAATGACCATATGCCAAAAAACTCAACTAATAATGAAACTGATGTGTCCCAACACTTGAAAAATAACCCAGACCATACGATGAACTTTCATTCCCCCGAAATACTAGCTTACAGCAATAACATCCGAAAACTCCGCATCAAAGAAACTCTACTCATCCAAAATCTTCAACCACAATTAAATATTGATGATTCTTCCAACCCCATCTACCTATTTAACTTTTAGCTCACTTCGCGCAATATTCGTGTAGGCCTAAATCGCAATCAGTAACGTGTTTAATTTCCATTTATATTCAACGTCTTTTTTAGTTATGATTTAATTAATTCTACAGTATTTGTACTTAATAATCCTACTACTAATCTAGTCCCTCCAGTTGCACGTAATTGTTTAATTTGCCCTTTTAGTTATATTTTACGTAAATTCCTACTAATTTGTTTATGACGTAATAGTTGTGCTGTATTTAAAATAATTTCTTTCTTGTGCTGGTTATTCTAGGCTAGTACTTATGTAGCTTCACACTGATGATGGTATAAGTTTTTACCGAAACGTTTGTGAGTATGATTGCAACTATACTGGCTATTCTCTTTTTATTGAAGTTGAGTTCGAAAACCCATCTTAATGCCACTACAACCTGTTCAGCCGTCATCAGCTTTTCAGGTGGTTATTCAAACAGCTTTAGCTATTGACAGGTATCGCGCACTCTGCCAGAGGCAGTTGAGCTTTGCTATATTTCGATTTAAATAATGTTGAAAACATACTGTATCTTGGATAGTCTTGAAAAAGACTGTTTGAAGCTAAAACTTTTTTATTTTGCTCCTTCGAGGCTTAATGCGAAAGTATTGCGTAAAGAAACAAGTAGTTTTCATACACTTGTCTATTTCATCGAGAAAACTGCATCAAAATAGAGCAAGAAGAAAATCGGTTAGGCTTAACCTAGCTAGGCTATAACAGCCTTTTTCAACACACCCGAAGCCCAAAGTCAAAGATGTTTCCAACTTTAATTAAATCAGTAGTAAAGTCTGAAAAATACGCAATCCAAGCTGCCGTTTTTGTGATTAAATGAGTGTCCTTCAAGTTATGATAATAGAGAACGAAAAAGTATGAGTTTATCGTTTTTTGTTTTAGTTCACGTTGGGAGAAATTGCTTCACTATTCGACATGATCGATCTGTTAACCAATCAGAAAGCGTCAAAGTCACGTGACCATGGCGAGTACTTACTAAGGTAAGACAAACTCCAGCAATAACATTACCGGTATCGTAAAAAGTTTTGATCAAATTTATTGATTTTCGGCCATTGTTTGAGATTAGGAACAAGAACTGAATTATACGAATTAATGCTTTGGATTTTTAATCCAAACGGAATCAATTAAGCCTACATTTTTTTGGAATAGCTAACATATATCTTGAGATAAATTCAAGCTTCAAGGGGACATCGCAGCACATGCAGCTACAGAGCCGGATTTTTAACCATGATATTGCAGGCTTCGCAGCGAAATCACTGACATTGTCAGCGACATAGTCTAGCGGTACCGCATGCAGGTTACAGATCCCACGTGACGGGTTCGATTCACGGCTGAAGCCGATCGCATTTGACATATATACCGGGTGGCTGCTGGCTCGAAGAGCGCAAGTTCATTTCGCACTCTCTCTATATTGATGTTGTAATATCTGTTCAATTTAGTTTTTATTTAAACCGTTGAAACCGACAATTCAATTCAATTCGTTTATTTGTCTGCTCAAACAACGCTTATAACACGGGACAGTCCATGAATAAACAGTTTACACAGTGTAGTATCATGCTGCAATCAGCACCTTTAAATGGATTGCAGTACAAATGATAAATCAGCTATACAAATTATTTCCAGTTAATTCAAAGACTTGCAGATTAGCGCTTACAAAGTTAGTAGTTCAAACAGGCAGGACAGCGAAAGACCAAAAATTGGTCATCACGTCAAAGCTGCCCTAGTTTTGATTTATTAGTAATGTCACATTGCTTCTAAAATAAACGAAAAACACACAAATCAACAAAAAAGGAAAAAAAATAATGATAATAATAATCGCTTTTTTATCTATATTTGACAGACTGAAATATAAAATGAAATTTTTTTTAATGATTGCAAAAAGTGTGTTTAGATGCCTTTTTTATGTCTAAAGGTATCTTAGTGCAAATTTTTCGCCAGCATAGATGCATGACAACTGCCCACTCTTTGTAGAAACTCTTTCCAGATAACAACCATCTGAAGTGATGGATCGAGTGTTATAAGAATGTTTTGCATTACTTGATCTGAAGTAGGTATCGGAATTTTCTGGAAGCATACAATGATAAAAAGAATGCATGAATTTAGCAGTATCTGGTTCATAAACATCATTTATCAACAATATATTTATAGATTTGTATAAGGTGCACATTTTTACTCAGTCGCAAAGATGTTTGAAGTTCATTATGCGAATAATTTTGTTCTGCATAATTTGCAATTTTTTTGAAGAAGTTTTGTTAGCACTACCCCATGCTAAAACTCCATGTTTTAAAAGTGGATATACAAAACTGTATTATAAGTTAATGAGAGTTGGCTTGTAATGTTTGATTGTTGAAAATATGCGCGTTGCACATGAAAGTTTTTTTATTTTGTTATCAATATGAGCAATCCAGCTTAACTGTTTGTCAAATGTAATTCCCAGATATTTCACTTTTGTCACAGATTGAATATCATGATTGCCTATTGTTATTTTAAAGCTGCCGACACCGCTTAGCGCAACTA
Source organism: Trididemnum miniatum (assembly GCA_964006365.1). NCBI lineage: Eukaryota > Metazoa > Chordata > Ascidiacea > Aplousobranchia > Didemnidae > Trididemnum > Trididemnum miniatum. Next base: position 11,329,705 of record OZ023252.1, read on the forward strand.
ACGACACGAATTAACGCATGCAGAGAGTGGAATACATTTCATAGTAAAAAAGCAAGGGCAATTGTTAATCGGGTGAAAGTTTGAGTTCACAAAAAATTTGCAAGCTCGGGTTTGATTCCAAGTTCTTTTTTTTAAGCTCATAGTTTGGTTTCATATTTTGCAAAAACTTCTTGCAATTTTACCGAAAACCATGCATTACCGCAAAATTCGCCATACACAGATGATTCACACATAAAAAGAAAGATAAAAAGAAAAAACTAGTTTTCTATTCCACTGAGAATCGAAGATCTTGCCAATCATTTCCGCGGAAATCTCAAAAATCTTTTTTTGAGCAAAAGCGTAAAATCACTTGTCTTCCTCAAGGATCTTAACTGCGTTAATGACATGAAAAATTTACCGTCACTGCTGGTTTCATTTTACCGTAAATCTCGTCAATCTTAACAACTCAGATGGCCGAGTGGTAAGAGTGTCCGCCTCTGGAACTGTAGACTCGGGTTTAATTCCGAGTCGGGTCAGACGAATGATTTAAAAATTGGTATTTACAGCTTCCCTGCTTGAAGCTCAGCATTAAAGGGACAGTGTGGAGAACAAACCGGCAAGTTTACTTGTTGTTTCGTTGGGAAAAGCACTTATCGGGATTCCCCATCTTGGTGTGGTATACGATAACTCCTAAGCGAGCTCGTTATAGCGCGTTGATCGCTTTCTCATGATAGGAGGATAAATTTCCGACTAAATACAAAAAAAAAACTTTAGCTTTGGATGAAGGGTTGTCACGCAATAGTACATGCGGTGTTTGTTTAACCCCCAAATTTAGCTCGACTACATTTGCAAATGAGTTTACAAAAAATACAATGATTCGGGTTTTTGCATAACTACAATCGGACCTGAATCGAAGTCTAAGAAAACCATACAGGTGGACGTAGTCAGTTCAGAGAGGTTGCCAGTGGAGCAAACCAAACTGCGTAACAGATTTTGCTTTATCCAATCGGTGAATTATGCCAGAATTCCAAGAAATGAATTGAAATGCGGCATTAATGACTAAATAAAATGAATAATTAATTATCACGAGTTCATGCAAAGTCCACAAACTGATTCGCCGAAAAACTAGCGTAATTTGAAAACCTACTATTTCCAAAATAATGCTTAAAAATTTGATCAGTGGTTCTTAACCGAAGAAGGCGTCTCCTTGAGGGCTGAGCGTAAACTGACAAGGGGACGCAAGCCCTAATGTATTTTTAAACATAATGTATTCTTCATCAATTTTGAGATTAACGTTTTTTCGCCTATTTTACGGTTTTCATTGTGTAGATATCGTTGAGAGTACGGATAACTGTAGCCTGTCATTGAGACTGCTTAACTATAGTTATTAAATTAAACACATTGTATTAATTTTAAAAAGCAGGGCACGTAAAGCGGAAAACCTTTTTCAGGCAACACCAAAAGGGTTCAGAATCGCTGAATGATTAGACATAAAATAAGCAGTTGTACCTACACGGGTTACACGAAAACTTTAACTACGTTTTTAGGGTGTAAAATTCACTACTGGGTGAGGGACTCAACAAATATATAACTTACATAGCAAGCATAAATGAAAAGTTTGTTTGGAAAGCAAAAGAATTGATAACCTTGCGTTTGTAACTTAGATTTTTCCTATTATATTGAACTGAAAATGACAGCAATTGAGGGAGATTACGAAGTGACCTTGCGCTCTTCGAGCCAGCAGCCACCTGTAAACATGACAATTACGATCGGCTCCAGCTGTGAATCAAACATGTCACGAAAGTTCTGTTACTTTTGCGCGGTATTGCTTGGCCATGTCGCGTAAGCAAAGTTTCGCGAGCGTTTTGCGTGTGCGACTGTGCGTGCATTAGTTAGTAATTTCGTTTAATACAAACTTCAGCTGCAATAACCATTTTCTCAATTAATACAGCTTACTGGACGAAAAATATCCTGAATCTGCAGAACTCAACTACGCATTGCCCTCAAGTGATGAGACATTTAAAAATAACGTTGCCACAAAGAGCACCGTTGAGTCAAAATCACAAGCGACTGAAGATATCGCAGAGGTTTCAAAACGTAACCCAGAAACTGAACTTTTAAAGAAGTTATTGAGCTACAAGAGAAAGAACCGAGTCAGTTACGTGAACAGGAAACTCCAATGCATTCTCTCTGGTCTTCCGGGCTGCTAGCAGGACTTTTTCAGCTATTTTGCACCAACTGTTTCGCTGGGACCGAAATCTATGTTTTTATTTGCTTCAAATTTAAGAACCTTTTTTACGGTTTTATGATTCTTTGAAATAAAAGCTTCCGAAAATGCCATATTCTGTTTAGTCTGTCTTTTTTATGAGCTATACTCTCTATTCGCAAGTCTTTCGTCAGGTTGGGTCATCACGGCGGGTTGACTCCTTTTTTGCAACATGGATTTACGGATGTTGTGCAATTTGAGTTTTCAACCGTCTGTCTACCACTGTAAGATCAAAGAAATCCATGAAGTGTCTTTCTAAACGGCACAACAAGCAAACTTGCCGGCTTGTTCTTCTCAGGGTCCTTTTAATGTTAAACGTTAAGCAGGGAAGCTGCGAATATCAATTTTCACTTCATTGCTAAGTTCGATGTATTCGATGAACTCATACAGAGCAAAGACTTAAATTTTATTTTCATTACACTAATTCCGCATATTCCAAGTTCTTAACCAGGTAACCGTAAACCCTTTACAGGATCTCAGATGGTGTTTCAAGAGGTTCGTAAACCTAAACATAACGGTATGGATATCTACTTGAAAGACTATTTACTAGTGACCGTCATAAAGGGGTCCGTAAGTTTCGTTTGGCTGATTAGGGATCGTCAGCCTTAAAATAGTAAGAAAACGAGATCCATGAGTTTATGAGGGGAACCAAGCGGAAAATGCTAGTTTTGCAGTTAAAAACCCCTCATAGCCACACACCTGGATCTGCCATTGAACACTGGTTAAAAGGGAACGCGATGGTAATAGAATAGACAAATTTGTTTAAAATTATCCCTAAATACACATCTACCTTTTAAAACTACCCCTGCTTTTAGTGAGATAAAAGAACAAGGTGGTTCTTTGCGACTATTTTTTCCAGTAATCAGTATTAGCAAAAAATAATGCACACCTAATTTCTTACTTTTACGATATCCGGCGCTCTAATACTTCTAACAAGGGCAATTTTGTTTCTTGACAGCTATTATTTCAAGAAAGCCCTCGATCGATATCGGTACACGCTGTTAAAGTATACCGTACAGGCTAATTACAGTTACCGTTCGTGCCGTGTACCGAAAGGATTTGCAAATCCTATTTCCAGTCTTTGCTGCAACTTTATTGGTAATATAACCCAATCTCTAGTGTGGAAAGCGAATGTTTTCGACCGTTACACAAACCACTCATTAACTTGACAGGGAAAGACACCAAAAAAAAAAAAAACAACAACAAAACTTGCAATAGTACGGAGCGCTAAATGTTAGTTTTGTTAAGACGTTATTGATTTTCACCCTTGCACGACACCCGTAGACCATCAAAAAATCTAATCTTCCTTATAACGAGTAGTGGCTCAGCGTCTGGGCAACACAGCTCTGAAGAAACGTCGTAGCGTAGCAATAACGAGTCGCTGGCGACAGCGCGTCAGATTTCACCAACACGGTAATCGATCCCAGACCTACTGCGCCGCTAGTGATGTTTTGAACCACTTTACGGGCCGATCGCCGGTAGATCATAACGCTGATGATTGTCAACTCAAATTCACAAACATTTAGTGGTGTACTTCGAAGTTGCATTCGATTTTTAACATCATCAAGCTTGGACATTAAATAGCGGAACCAAACGTTTAATTACAATTTGGTGACATCATTTTTTAATGTTGCCATTTACTTCAATACCTTTTGCACTCAAACTTTAAGCGAAAGAATGAAAGTTCATTTGTAAAGTGGCGATGTTGCACAGCACCGCCCATTCTAGATCAAACCGGTATGAACCGGAATTTATAGGTGAGTTTGTAAAAGAAAGCTATTTCAAAAGAGTAAAATCTGGAGTCTAGACTACAACCTTAACTAAGAATACTCTCAATAAATATCAAACAAGGTTCAAATGCCAGAGGTATAAACATGGCACAAAACGTGCTGACAGCTAGATCACCGAAAGCATCAAAGTCTGAGCCAAGTTGAAAAGCATAAATTAAAACTACCGGTACCCATTTTTTCTAAAATCAGAATCAAATCTTCATTACTCGCGGTATTACGCCGAAGCGCGTAACGAGTGGCGAAGCCCATTTCCGCGGCTTAGCGGCCGGGCTACACTGCTCCGAAGAAAACTCGCAGCGGTGGCGAATCGTTGCCGTCACTGTGCCGATTAGACCAGCCGGAAATGGAAGCACAGGCCTTCCGCACCGATGGCGAGTGCGCTTAGCAACTGAGCTCACGACCGGTTCATTTTTTCTGCTTCGTATTATTTATTGTACCAACTCTTGCATTTACTACATGTCCTGATAAGGGTTTTTACGTAGAACCGAAAACATTTAGCTTTTGTAATATGTAAATACTAATGGCCTATATAAAAATGTAAACCCAAGGCTTTTTCAATTTATCCGTAGATTACCGGAGCAATACTTCACTACGATTCGTAAGCAAAGGAGTCAAAAATATTGTATTGAATGATTTGAATTCAGTATGTTTCAACCAGTTCAAGCATTTTTTCCTTTGTTCCATTTGAAATAGTTACATTGTAGAATAAATTTCCCGGTAAGCATTGGAGTATGGTTACGGCGACCAAAGCCTTTTGTTTAAAACTTATAAGGCGTAATTTTAGGCGCCCGATTTTGGCTTGAGTAGCCCGAGGGTCACGTTAACTCCTCGTTTTTGCTACACACGTTACATTATACCACCTTTAAACAAGAACAGAAATGATACATATTTATGTGCGCTCAGCACAACTTTTTTTGAATTTTTCTCACTGTTTCTTGAACGTTATAGTAGTTATCACTCATGAGGCCGAGTGGTGGGGAACGTCGTTTTATATGACGGCCATAATCGCAAGGTTGATGGTTCAATTCTCATCAAGCCTCGTTGTTGCGTCCTTGGATAAGATGATTCACGGCAATTATTCCTGCTTGGTGGAATCTAACAAGCAGCAAATAAAAGAAGTCAGAAGCAAAAATTCGATTGGAAACTCGGAAACAAAGGATATTCCTAAGCGAGTCTGGATTTGTCCCATGTACAGCGCTTCGGTCGCTTTCTCGTGACCGGAGAATAAAAATAAAATCTATCAACGTAACAGCAACTGTAGTAAAATGACACAAGAATGTTTTAATATTTTTCAATTCACCCCTTAATAGTGAACGTTAGACTTGAATGCGAAACTTCATGAAATCATGACAGAAAAATACATAAAGGGCAATGGGCTGCGAAACCAAATCTCGCAGGTTTAATGCTTAACTACTGATTTTCATCTAAACAGCAATTGTGTGCAGTTTATACCGGTAATAAAAAATTATAAAATAATAAAAAAGTAAAATAAATTGTGAAAACGTAATCATACCGGCCAGTTGGTGAAGTCCTTAAGGACATAGCTGTCAGCGCGGAGATTGAGTTCGATTCCCGGACTGGTCAAATCGGACACAATGTCGCCAACGGCTTGCCATCGCTGCGACGTTTCTTCAGAGCTGTGTTTGCTTGCGTTAAGCTTCGAGGATGGGCCTTGCCATTCGTTACACTTTTCGACGTAATATCGCGAGTATAATGAAGATTTGATTTTGATCTGGAAGCGTAATAACAAATTGCAAAAATCGAAGCATGTCTTATATCAAATAAATGAATAAACAAACAACTGAAGTTATAACCAAAACAAGTAGCTCAAACTGAGTAGCGCACATCCACTCCCAAAAAATCTGTCAAATTCGTGAATCGAACCAACCAATCACGTCAAATTTGTTACCCACGTGAGACACAGCCACAGACGAAAAACTATTTTTTTGTATTTAGTTGCATATTTATCCTATCACGAGAAAGCGATCAATGCGTTATACGAGCTCGCTTAAGAGTTGCCAGCCACCTGTCCACCACACCAAGATGAGGAAATCCCGCTAAGTGCCTTTCCCAACGGCACAACAAGTAAACTTGCCGGCTTATTCTTAACACTGTTCCTTTAATGCTAAGTGTCAAACAGGGAAACTATGAATACCAATTTTAAAGTCATTGGCTTGACCCGATTCGTAATCAAACCCAAGTCTACAACTTCCGAGGCGGACGCTCTTACAACTCGGCCATCTGAGCCGTTCTACGATGTACCATTTTAATTGCGAAAATAGCAGAGTATATATTAACGAAATAAGCAAAAATTATGAATATACAGCACAAGTTAACATATATACATGCTTAAGTAAACCAACAACGCAATATGACACAGCAAAAACACGGTGTTTTTGCCTATTTCGTTGTCATATTTTTACCTATTGTATAAGAGTAGTTTTTATACATTAAAATTAATCCCATTTTTGTTCCTCGTTGTTTTAAGACCATTAAAAAGACGACCAACGTGAATTACTCAGAATATACAAAGCCTAATAGGTAGCTACAAAAGAGATGTACGCACTTGCAAAAAATTCCTCAAAAAAATTCACTAAAAATCGTCAACAAACCGCCTACGATCAAGTGCTATGGAGGTAAATACGCTTTAATTATGTGAAATTTTGAGTGTTAAATTTCGCATACACGTAAAACAAATGCGTACAGTACCATTATTGCGTCGAAAATATGCACAAATTGCTCAGGATGAATACAGACGCTCTGCAAAAATTAAAATAATTGGTCAAGTTTTCCAAGTGATTTGGGCAGTGCAACAGGTCATGAATTTATAGTTATCAGACCTTCATTATTCTGCGGTTTTACGCCGAAGCGTGTATAACGAGTGGCGGGGCCGTCTCCGAGGCCTAGCGCCTGCACAACCGAACTTCGTAAAAGCGTTCCATCAGTGCCAAGCCGTTGGCGACACTGTCTCCGATATAACTAGCCTGGGAATCAAGCCCAAGACCTTCTGCGCCGCCAACAATGTCTTGAACCACTCCGCCAACCTCCGTGTACGTTTACACCGAGAGTATAATAGTATTACAGCAAACGGAATTAAATTCGGTGCCATTTGCAGAAAATTCCACTCGCTTGTAGCAAAAACCGCAAAAGTAAAGTAAGTAATGTTTATTTGGCCTCATCCACGCGAGAAAAAGATGAGCACAACAAAAAGCAATAAAACATTTTCATCATTTGTAAACTGACGTCCGCGGGGCGACTATCTATTCCAGGCCTACTCTGTCATAAAGTTTTTGGCTGACTAAAACTCCATGGCGCAATCCCACGGTCCTCTGTCCACGAAACACGAACAAATTTAGTAATTGGTTAAGGTCAAGGAGCATCGAAGAACTATACAGTTTTTCAGTCAAGATGCCATCTTCGACAGTTTTCAAATCAAGCCAAGATGCAAAAGGTATTTTCGAGCTAAGCTATAACCCAAGGTGCGACAATTACTCGAGAAATCAAATACCCTATTTTCTTGAATAGAAGCCGAGGCTACTTTTTTATTTTTAGACATTTTGTACGGCTTCTATTTGAGGATGGTTTATGTTCAAGGGCGGCTTCAATCTTTTTATGAACGTTTTCATCTTCAAATTGGTGTCCAGTGAGCATTCAAGTTGATCTATCATAAGTGATAGAAAAACAGAAACACTAAATCAGCTGCAATGCTATTGTCTCTCATGTGAATCACTCATAAGCAGGTGATCATGCGTTACCCTACCGTTAATCCAACTATCGCGTCTGCGCAAAGCACTCCGCAAAAACCAAACGGAGAAAGTGTTAATTACAAGGCAGCAACAAAAATAGTATACTTTACTTGAATGATATCAGTATTATTGATAATGATGGAAATGACCATTGCTGCAGCAGTTGAAATAAAACAAACAGTCTTAGAGTTGTTTTTGTTGCATGTGGTTAGATTAGTCTGCTTTGCTTTCTTCTAGCAGTAAGGAAACGGTTTTCTTCGTGGCGGCTTCTATTCAAGGGCGGCTACTATTCGAGAAAATACCATACAAAATAAGGGAAAAACGAAACAATAACGCGGAAAGAAACAACAAAAGTAAAATACTTAAATAATATATTTCTAACACTAAATTGCGATCGCAATTAAAGTCAATGAATATATAGCGTAGCTGAATCATAATTAGCCTACTTGTAAAGATTTTAAAATAACTAGTAAAAGTAATAGTATTGATAGTAAATCATTAGTAGAAGTAGCCTATAGGTATCTAAACTTAACTTACTCGAGCATCACTAGTACGCAGAAAAAGCGTCAAATTTTTTTAGTTTTGAGTAGCGTGGTTGAAATAGCTCAAAACGTTATGAAAGCTCAATATGAGATTAAGCCTGCAGTCTACTCTACTACTTTTGCTGGAATAAAAAATAGTAGTATAGTAGTGTCTTTTATTTCCCTACCGTCAAACCGGTAAAGCATACGAAAGTATTAAGGAAATATTGAAATATAGCAACGGTACAAGAAAAGGGAAAAGGCAACAAAACGATCAATGTTATGGCATACAGGTAGGAGAAAAGGAGTAAAAAAAGAGTGAGCGTGGTAGCAACAACCAGAAATCATTAAAATTTTTCAAACGTATTGACAGTAAAATAATGGTGTCAACTTACTAAAACAATTTGCCGGCAAGTACAACTGCAAAAACCGTTTTTTATCGAAAAAGTATTAATTGTATGTTGAGTAAATTTTGTTCGGAACGGTAACAGTTAAAGCCTTGGGCCAGAAACTCTTAAATCGAGAAAATTTTCACGTTAAAATTTGCCTTTTTCTTTTTTTTACGCTCGTTGTATAAAAGAGAAGCCGCTAAAATTTGAGGAGTCGTAGAAAGTTACTGGCAAAACTTCAAAATGTTGCTATTAAACCGCGGCAAAATCAATTGTAATACCAGAGAGTATTTGTAACAATGTCGAAGCAGATCTTACTTAAAAGCAAATGGCGACAAAAGAAACAAATAAGAGAGTAATTTAAATAACAAGGAACGGAAATCGCAATGTTTTTTCTAAAATAGTGGTTTTTTACAGAATCCCCCAAAAAATGCCGAACTGTTTTCAATATAGATTTTGCAGACTGAGGATGTTTTTACGAAATCGATATCTTCCCTAATGTGTACAGTTTTTTTACCAATAGATTTTAGTTGCCCGAGTAAAGTGATTCCGTTTCCAGTAGTTTCAATTTTTTAACTAGAATCATAGGCTTGGCCATTTTATGAAAATTATTTCTCGCATGCTTCTAAAACTGTTTTCAATATACACTTCATTTGCAGGTAATAGACCCCAAAGTTACTTTGTATAAGAATAAAGGTCCCACGGGTTGAAAAGATAAGTACCCCTGCGCTACAATTATTTGCAAAAGACGATTTTACGAAGATTTATTTCTGTTTGCGGTAACAGGCGCTTGGTTATTAGCGAGAAATTAACTGACAAACTCTTAAACCATGGCAAATTCTAAACGAGTATGGTGTCGCTTCTTCTGGGGGAAGACAAGCTCAGACGTTGAGCGATATGGATTACCGTAATTTCTTGATTAGAAACCGCGGCTATTATTTTATATTTTTAAACACTTCGTACGGCTTCTATTCGAGGGCGGCTTCAATTTTTTACGACAACGGTTTCGTCTTCAAATGAGTGTCCAGTGAGCATTCAAGTTCAATAGTTTATTTACCAAAGTGACTGCAAAACGAAAACACTAAATTAGTTGCATTCTGTTTTCTCTTTCGTGAAACACTCTTAAGTGGGTGATCACGTGCTACCCTACCGTTAATCCAACAGTTGCTCTTCCTGTCGCATCTATGTAAAGCACCCAACAAAACGAAACGGGGGAAGTGTCAATTACTAGGCAACAACAAAAACAGCAATTACTTGAATACTATCAGTATTATTCAAAATGATGAAATGACCATTGATAGTTGAAATAAAACATGCAATGTTTGAGTTGTTCTTGTTGCGTGTCGTTAGATTTGTTTGCTTATATGAGCAAAAAAACGGTTTTGTCCGTAGCGGCTTCTATTAAAGGGCGGCGGCTTCTACTGTTTTTTCAATTAATTCGTGCGGTCTCTATTCGAGGGCGGCTTCTATTCAAGAAAATAAGTACTCGTACTGAGAAAAAGTAGTTTTTGAAAAGTTGCAGCCACGACAAAAACCTCTTTTATATTTGAAATACAACTTGCCCACTTCTTGGTTACTTGTCAATAATAATGATAATAATGACGAAACTAATGACAATAATAAGTTGACAATAATAACAATGTTAATAATAATAATGATCTGATATTTCATTTCTGAATTTCAAGTTTTTTTTCAGAATAGTATTTTGCAAAAATAATGACGATAATCATAAGTTAAAATTAATATTAATAACAATACCAATAGTAATAATAATGATGATAATAATAATGTTCTGATATTTTATTCCTAAATTTCAAAAAATTTTTGAAAGTTTTTTTTTGCAGAAATACTGAATTGCTACATTTTTATTCTTCGGCAAATTATAGTTTTATAATTAACTACTAGAAGCGTCCTTTCATTCGAAAATTTGAGAATGATTGCGGGGACTTTGAAACACTATGTCATTAGTAATAATAACTTGTAATAAAATTCTTTTATTCTCACGTTAAACAAAGCTAGTGCTAGTTTAATGGCGGGGAAGAAATCAATTATGAGCCGCAATTGTTTAAAAATACAGGTTAAAAATTGACGACATTTACCCTGTCCACATGTCCAATTTTAGTGAGCTTTAGGTCTGCGGTTCGTAATTCTAGTTTCTCCATCATAATCATTTTTGCGATTTCATAATCACTTTTTTGAAAGTATGACGACAAAAATTGACTATGATGCAGAAACTAGAAGCGTAAGCGCGGGCCTCAAGCCTATTAAAACTGGACAAGTGAATACAGTAACTGTCTCAGAAAACTCCCCGAAAATTATAAAAAATTATCAGAATACAGAATTAACGTCAGCCGACCTGCCAGCTCACTGGTTAAGACAGTGCTATCGGTGCGGGAGGTCTGGGGTTTGATTACCGGGCCGGTCAAATCGGACACAATGTCGCCAACGTTGCGATGATTCTTTGGAGCTGTGTTGTCCAGGTGCTAAGCCGCAGAGACGGGTCCCCCCGTCCCTCGTTACACGTTTCGGCGTAATCACGCGAGTATAATAAAAATTTAATTTTCTTTTAGTTTAATCATTAATTAACGTGGCAACACTAAAAGTTTGCCATAAAAGTGTCGCAATCATCTGTGAAGTAAAAGTAGATTTCTCAAAAATTTCAATCACTCAAATCTGTGAGCTATCTCCCACCAACATTCAAGTCAACTCAGTTACCCGTAAAAAAAAATCAATAATATTTAAGTTATAACTGCAGGTCAGACAGCTGGTCAAGAAAGTGCTCAAAAACAAAGTTAGAGCTTAATTCACTTCAGCACATTGATTTTACAGTATTAAAAAGTTACAACCCGACAGTCTGTTCCACCCTGTAGGGTTCGTCAGAGGTATCTTATTCAAATTGTATTAACTTTTTAATATTGTAAAATCAATGTGCTGAAGTGAATATAATGGTTAAGTGAGTAAAAAAAACAATATAAACCAAACATACAGTCATATATCGACAAATTATATTCGCCCCTGACATGTTCCATTTTACTGCTTATAAACCAAGCAAAATTCTGCTACGGCAGCTTATTTTTTTTATATTTATTTTTGTTATTTTAAGTCACTTAATAGCAGCTTAGGATTTAATAGGCCACTCGCGTGTCGATAAAAGCATCTTTTTAGTGCATGACAAGATAACTTTGCTCCTATGTCCTAGAAAGTACAAGAGCATTAAAATGAAGCAGTTTTGGTTCTGTCAAGTTATTTTATGAGCAAGGTGCCTACATTTAACGTGCAAAAATCACTCAATGATCTGCAGTTGAAACGTTTTTCAGATACTATATTGTAGTAGCACTACTGATAAAGAAAAAGTTCTTAGTGGGTTGCAGAATTAATTTGCAGTAGAATATAAAAACAAAAAGTTTGTGGTTTCGATATTCTTTTGTGAATTGCAAAATGAAGCTTGAACTTCCCAGAGACAATTCTCCTCCGTCTGTTCCAGCTATAGTGAGTTTATCAGCTAATTTGCGTTTACCTTAAATGTTAGAGCCAGTCGTTGGCTAACGTTGATCAATTTTGTTTGGTATATGTGCCGTACAGCGCTTAAAATTAACGATTTTGAGTTGAGGTTCGATCCACGACTGGGGCAGATTGCATTGGCCAAATTTCGGGTGGTTGCTGACGCAAAGAGCGCAAGCTCACTTTGCAGTTTCCCTTACCGTTATTGCAGTTTAACTTCAGTTGTTACTTCAAAAACATAAAGTAAGCATTTTTTTGTTTGGCAATAAGATAACACACATGTTGACAAACGCTGCAACGGTGGCAAAAACTAGTCGCATAGCAGATGTCTTAACTTTGCCTACATGATATGCTGCTGCCAGACGCTTTAAAAACGTCAGCAAAGCTTTAGCTGTTTTCAACACTTAATTTTATTTTTATAGTATTTTACTTGAAAAGTTTTTTATACTACTACAGTATTCATGCTCACTGTGAAGTCTCACTGTTGTTATTTCCGAAATTCTTAAAATTTTATAGTAATTATGCATTTTTAGGTGTGTAATTTAGAAGCTTTTCATACAATCCTAAACATCAATTTTTGATGAAATAATAGCGCAAAACACTCCAGCAAAAAAATTGAGATAATAACAACGGTTTAAATTCATCACCATTTCGACATTTCATTTACATGCCGCAAAATATTCTGAGAAAAATGATCGAAAAATTACCACAACGTTTGTCGAATTTTCACACGCTTAACCATCATTTAATCTTGATTCTCCTAAATCCAAACAAGAGATATTTGTGGCTAAATTAAACTCAGTTTTTGGTATTGTACTTACATTCCCCACGTAGCTCCACAACGCGAAAAAATGAATAACTTTTCTTCAAAACATTTGCGTACTTTGCGTACGCTGCAGCTTGTCACAATTCGGGAATGACCAGCCCAGCAGGGTTGTATTGCATCTCCATGATTTGTCCTGTATCTCAATGATTTATCTCCACAATGCAGCACCCACGCATCACAGTTACGAACGTAGGTACTGCTTCCGCGATGGCAAGTCCCTGGCAGCAGAAATGGAACTCAGATTTTTGCGAAATAAAGCAACATTAAGCATTTGCGACGAAGTCGATTCGAGTAAGACACACATAATTTGGGTGAAGTCACAATAAAAATCCGCAGTGACAACTTTTTGCAGGAATTTTTGATTCGAGGTGTTTCCGTCGACGTTGTCATAAACTACAGGATATGTTGAAAATTAAATTTTAAAGCCAGTTGACGTAACGGTAACGACATCGCTATCTTCAGAGAAGGAGAACTGCTTCCGACTCCCGATCAGTCAAATCCAACGCAGTGTCGTCAACAGCTCTGCGACGTTTCTTCGTAGGTCGTAGCTCTGTGTTGCCCACGCGCTAAGCCGCAGAGATGGGCCTCGCTACTCGTCATGAGTTTCGACGTAATAACGCACATGTAATGAAGGTTAGTTTTTCATTTAAAATTATTTTTCAGCCGGCCAGTTTCTCCTCTTCGTTGAGCCTTCCTCCTCACGGAAATGAAATGGTTACTTCCAACGCTTCCCTGCAGTTTTTCATGATTTTCCAAGCGGTTGTTACTCTTTTAAAACGACGCAATGTGGGAAAACGCCCAGTACCTGTCTCCAACTTCAGGGCAGACCAACAACAATTTTATTGTGACTTTGAAAATGGATGGTGAGTTTTTTTTAGGAAACTTCCGGTGATTTGGTTTTGAGTTTCTGTGCTGTTTTCAGTATAATTCAAATCAATCAATCGATCAAAGTTTTGAAAAAGTGTCATAATATTTTGACGTTGAGCAATTTTTCACAAGAAACAGCAAAACACACTCCAAGATACTTCAAATTTCCAAAAAAAAATAAATCTTCATAATACTCGCGCAACTGCAACGAGTAGCGGGGCCCGTCTCCGCGGTTTGGCGTCTGAGCAACACAGCTCCGAAGAAACGTCGCGATGGTGGCCAGCCTTTGACGACACTGCGCCGATTTGACCGACCTGAGATTCAAACCCAAGACCTCGGGCACCGATAGCATTGTCTTAACAACTGAGCTAACCGGCTTAAAATTTATCAAAGACAATTACGGTGTAGGCCTTATACTTATGGCTGAGGCAGAGCCGGATTCACCAATAAGCTTGGGTGGCTGACGTCAAGAGCTTGGAAGAAATAAGGGCCCTCGTCACATTTTTTGGAGATTGACCATCAAGACCTTCATATACGTAGAAATGAGTCTGATCAATGATCACTAGGGGATCGTTGATTAAATAGCCTTGGACCTCTCATTGTCTAAACCCGACCCTGGGTTGAGACAAGCTTTAAAACTTAGATTTCTACGTGACTAAGGTATATCTTTTTATTCAAATGCCATCCAGTGTAGCCCTGAGTAAAAGAGTTCTTTGTTAAAACCACGACAACATTCACAAGAAATGATTGTCCACCGCCTTTACACAATAAAACTAGCAATTAAATCAATTCTCGCCGTCCAACCGCAATTTACCGGCTAATTTCAAAAAGCTGAATGTTTCAATTCATCGTAAGCCATTTTGAGCTAGCAAAAATAATTAAGCACAATAGTGTTGTCAAAAACGTATATGCAGAGGTAACCTAAGCCTTGATACGGAAGTGAGACAATTTCCCGCCTACAATTTAAGATGACATTTGAAAAATTACGCCTAAAATTGTACAAGCACCGATAACAGCTGTTTTTGGACGCTTTAATTGCTTATTTTTCGCTCTGCAGTAGGCCTAATTAAACTGCAGCATCTTGGCTAAAAAATGGCAGTAGTGTGTATCAGAGTTAGCTTGGAGAACGAAACAAAACAGGAAAATATTAACTGTAAATTACAAACAAATCTGGTCCTAACGCTGCAAGAATTTGGCTGCTGAAAAGCGCTAAAACCAGGTTCTTCGACAGATTTTTTACGGAGTTTCCGTGAGTGTGTGTCGTGGATTAGCGGCACTGCGCGCATGTCAGAGTTGTCAATTGGTCTCGGGCTTTTCGGGTCAGGTTCAGGCTTAGATTTTTGAAATTGTCGGGCTTCAATCGTTCCGGACGCCGGAGCAAAATCGAGATTTTCAGCGAGTGATAAAGTTTTCGCGACTGCTGGAATGAAGCAAAGAGAGCACCTCGTATAGGCTAAATATTGCTGTTCGTAACTGATGTCACTGTGGATGGGTAAAATTATTTTTTTTTACTAAAGTTTCTTCAAAATTTAAAATGATGTTTTTGATTTCGGGTTTAAATCGGGCTCAGACTGGGTGATAAATTAGGATTCGGGTTCGGGTCGAGCTCAACATCTTCGGCACGTTGACAACTTTGGCGCTCTTACGTAAAGGGTTCGATTCGCGGCTGGAGCCGATCGCATTTGACATATATTTTGGGTGGCTGCTGGCTCGAAGTGTTCAAGTTCACTTCGCAGCCTTCATCATACTGCGGAATTTTCAGTAGTTCAATATAATTTGAAAATAATTTTAGTTAGTATATTATTAAGACGCGTCTTAAAAATGAAAATCGGGTCCTAGAATGGTACAAATAGTAGAAGAAAACAGCTTCCTTTTTTACTTTAAGTACGTACAAGTCTATCTTGAACACCTTGGAAGATTTACCATAGAAAACTGTCCTCTGTAAGTTCAGAAAGCTATTCAGCAGTTTCAAATATCCGAGGTCTTAAGCTACAGTATAAGCGTGATGCATGCAATTAGAACATCATAAGGTTAATAGGTTTTTGATTATCACAACTTACGCACTACGGAAAAACATTTCCTTTTACTTTTTCTGAATGAAAAGGCTGAAAGACAACAACTACTTTCGACCTTTAACAACCTTTGTCCAAAACGTCATAACTTATTAGCCAATAAAAATTAAAAGAATAACGAATAAGGCACATGCATGTAGTGGTGTGAAAAGTTATTGCAGTTCATAGCGATTCATAAATATCAATCAAAAATTTCAAAAACAATTGAAAATTTTAACAAAATTTTGGTTTTTTTTGGATGGAATGTTTATAAAAACGTGGGCTACTATTAAAAACAATAAATACGAGCTTATTTTATCATGAATTGTGCATGTCTAGATCAGTGTGAATTAAGCGTAAATTTGGCAGTGCAGTATATAAAAAATGCTTCTGAATACAATAAGCATGAGACGAAAATACTGTAGGTTAAAGAGGAAAAAGAAAGTCGCAGTCAATCTTAAAACTGGACGTTTCGACAACATAGCCTAGATCAAGCTGTCATCATCAGCAGTGTAAGCAAGGCAGAACAAAATTGAAAGGATTGATCGAAATAAAATGCATTCTTTAGTTTCGTACTGCTCTGATGACAGCTGAATCTATGTTGTCGGAACGCCCAGTTTTGAGATTTACTGTGGATTTATTTTTCTTCCTTAAAAATGCTTTTGTTGTTATGGCACATTTTGAAGTTTTTTATTTTACCAGATGAACGGTTTCTGTGCTTTAGAACTGAAACGTAACCGTAGAGCCGGACAGCGCTGTTTTGGGCTACTTAGCCCTCATCAACCGCTCTTAAATAGGCCTAAAGTACATTCACCGTTCAGGATGAATGATCTTGCTGGGATCAATCATCCCTCCCAATGAATATACTCAAAAGAATTTAACTTTTGTCAAACGTATACAGCAGCTACGTCACACTCCAGGTAAACCCTTTTACGTTGCCAGGGTGAAGATCAAAAACTATAAAGTAATGTCTCCCTTTCAGTAGGCCAAGAAGGACATCACTTTATAGTTTTAGAACTGAAAGTTAGAAAAACAGCTAAGAAGTTAGTCCATCTCGGTGATAAAGAAAATAATTGGACTACTGAACCCTAAAAATAGAAACAGCCAATTTTGAAGAGTGAAAACAAACGGTTGAAAGCATTTTCATCCAACGACACGCCAAAACCCAAACAAAATATACAGAAATTTTAAAGGCGCACACTTAGAAATCGTTTATTCCGGTAATATAACGCTGTTTTTATTTACAGGTGCCCCGGCTTTTTTCACAACAAGAGCAGTCCCTTGGAATGGCTGGTTCATCAGGGGGCAGGTTATAACCCCCATACTGGGCCCACTGTAGACCACACTTCTTTGACAGAAGGTAAAACAAGAATTTTGTTAAGACACGTTCAAATATAAAAAATCAAATTAATAAGTTTCAAATCAAATCTTCACTATACTTGTGGTACTGCGCCGAAGCGTGTAAGCAGTGGCCGGGCCCATCTCCGCGGCTTAGCGTCGGGGGCAACACAGCTCCGTCCCATTGGATCGGCCCGGGAATCGAACCCCAAACCTCCTGCACCAATAGCGCGTGCTTAACATCTGAGCTAAAAGCCAGTGCTAAAACATATCAACAAACTAATACACTGTGTTTTCTAAACAAATTTTTGAACATAAAAATTGTTAGAGGTTGTTATGGGCATCTTTGATTTATGTTTTACAAATTTGGAATTATTCTGCTAAACAATGAAATAATTAAACAATATTATTAAAACCCACGTGTAAATTCCATATTCTATGAATATAGATAATAATCGATTAATAAAATCTTGATTTGTTATGAAAATCGTTTCATTGTTATATCAAACCGCATGTTTATAATTATTCTTTTTTGAACAAAAAATTTTTGAAATTAAGGAAAAACCCGTTCACATACGTGACAATGATCGAAATAAATACTTTTTTAGCAACGTTATATAACATGTCTTACAATTTTACCTAACTAAGGCACAGCAAAATTCCAAGAAAATGTATTTTTGTAATTATAGGCCTACGCTCAATGCAGTGTTAAAGTTGGAGGCGCATAGTGGGCGGAAGCGATTACAAGTTTTAAGTTAAATTCTCAGCGAAGTAACGCTAAGTAGAGCTGCTAAGTGATAACGACTTTATTGTAGTCAAATGGCAGAATGATTTCACGCCTTTTTTGCTCTCGCTAACAATTGGCCTTACAGCATCCACTCCGAATCAAGAGCAAATAAACTCAGCTGCCGGGAACAGGGGCGGAGCGAGAAATTTTAAAAAGGGGGGAGGGGGCAAAATCTGGAAAAGCAATCAAAAAAGCCTGGTATGCTTTAGTCATTTCGCAACATTTAATCTTTTTTTACTAAAAGGCAAAGTAAACAGTTAGGGGGGCATGGTACAATACTCCCCCCCCAATATGATCGTGGGTGGGAATCTATAGGTTTATCTCTCCACGTTGTTGCATATAGTCCGGGTTTTTTCTTTTCATGGCATTATATAACCACATTGTAACTCTTTTTTTCTATATTCTACAATATTTCAATTTTACGATGCAATATCGACCGGTTAGTTCAGCTGTTAACCACACCGCTATCGGTGCGGGAGGTCTGAGGTTCGATTCCCGGGCCGGTCAAATCGGCGCAGTGTGGCCATTGGCTCACCACAGCTGCGACGTTTCTTCGGAGCTGTGTTGCACAGGCGCTAAAATGCGGAGATGGTCCCCGCCACTCGTTACGCTCTTCGGCGGAATGCCGCGAGTATAATGAAGATTCGATTCTTTATTGACTTGAAAAAAGCAAAGACATTTTACTTTGGAAAACTTAAAAGAACACCTTTTTATTGTCATTTTATAAGGTTGTGTCAGATTGGAGATTTTAACCAAAATCAGTAAAGGAATCTTGTTCTAGTCAAAACTTTAGCGAAGTTAGATCAACATTTTTGTAACACGTTTTAATTATTATTACCAAAAATTTAATAACTCTTTCAGTTATGATAAGTAGTAATCTGATTTTTGAACTTTTTAACGCGTTTGAAGACATTACCTAGGGTTAAGTTTGACAAAACTTGCTAGATTTTGACAAAAATTAATCCCTTTTCACAAATAAAAAGAAATGTGCAACAACGTTACGTGAACACGCGGAGATTGGCCCATCACGTAAAGACAAAAACTTTTTAGAATTTTTTTGGAATTCAAAAATATTTTGCTTTGTATAGCTACTCATCAATACCAAGCAGTAATTACAAAACAAGCAAAACTTTTTCTTATCAAGATTCTCTGATTTTTTTGTCGACTTATCTCGCCATGCGCGACATAGCATGCGTGTACTTCCAAACACAAATCAAACTTACAAACTATTGCAACTTAGCTTAGTTGTCAAGCACATCGCGTGCGGGAGATCGTGGTTTCGATTCCCGGGCCGGTCAAATCGGACACAGTGTCGCCTACGGCTCGCCACCGCTGCGACATTTCTTCAGAACTGTACTGTCGAGGCGCTAAAGCGCACTCGCGCCACCACTCGCTACACGCTTCGGCGCAATACCGCGAGTATCATGAAGACTTGATTTTTTTGATTTTGAACTCTTTTCACGACAAATGAAAACTGAAGCATGAACGTGAATTTAACATTAAGCACTTATATTTAGACGGACATTACGCATATTTTAACGGATCCATGGGCGGAGTCCAACAATCCGCATCCTTCTTCACTCCGCTTGTAAATATGGATCAATCGCTAAAGTACTGCTTGTCGTTTTGGTAAGTAAAAAAAAAGAGTATGAAAAAATTTTAATCAAAGAGCTTTTTCGAGCAACAAAATTCGCGCAATATGAATTTTGGAATTGTGAAGATATTTAATTCAAGAAATAATTTTCACGGTAATAATAATACTATTTGATGAATGGACTTGTGATAGCTTATACGACTTTTCTGCACACATTTTTTAACTTTTTCTCAATTATTTTGCGAATTTTTTTGGTTGTTCCAGCGCTTTTTGATTTTTTACTTTTATGCATCATTACGCATAATTGTAAATCAACCCTAAGCACACAGCCAAGACAAATTGAGCAAAAATCCAAATAGACGTTTCGAAATGATACTCATTCCATTGTCACCATTAAGTAATTTTTTATCAATTTTTTTTAATTCAAAAAAAAAATTTTAATTCAAAAAAAATTTTTTTTAATTCAAAAAAAAAAATTGTGACGATTAAAATATCAATTGTTTTTTAATGTAAAAAATATCACAATTAGCTATGAATTTTTATTATTTTGTAGTTTACATGATAAACAACATGTTACAAATTATTACCTCGCAAAATAAGTTCAATTTCTTCCCAATGTCAAATTAGTGATAATGATAAAGTAAGGTATAACTTAAAAGTCAATAAGTACAAAGTAAATATGACAGTAAACTTTATAATGCAAAATACATTTAAATGCTAGAAAAATTCTAATATTTCATAATTAATTTTGTTGGTCAAACGCCACTAAAGCAGTTTGATTAATTGGGTGTTTTTTTACCTACGCATTCTAATTTTTTTTCTGAAATGTTTGATTAATTAATATATCTTTTAATTTTATCATTTTAACATTGAGCCGCGAAATAAGTTACAGAATAACTAAATTTTTATTGATATTAAAAAAATATGACGCATTTTGGAATATTTTATGCTGTATAACAAAACCACTATAAACAACTTTTTACATAATTTAAATAATTATTAACGTGACTAAGAAAAACAACATATTTATTTATTTGTTTGTTCACATTAACCAACTTTGAAAACGTGATACCGACAAGAAGTAGTTTAATCCATCATTATGCATTACATCAAAATGGGTACATCACAAACGTTGTATAATCTATTAAGTTCCATATCGAAATTATAAACATAACGATAAATTTTTATTTCCTTCTTGCAGTCAAAACTTCGTAAAATCCACAAAAAGTATGAAACTTAAGAAATGACAAAAATCAGTTTCCAGCGTGTTGTTTTTTACCTATTTGTATAGGTTTGCATATTTCTCGTTGAAAAACCGATATTACAATATCGGTACAATTTGGAAAGCAAAAGACCACTTGAATATCCTGGCTTCTACAGTAGACTACTTGATTAACAATACTACCAAACTTTTCAAAATAGTGAATTTTCAATTTAGTATTTATTGTTTTTTTCCTTAAAAATGTCTATATATACGGACGCTTATAAAATTGAGGCAAATTAATGTAAAACAAAATTAGTCAGTCATTTTCGGCAACTGCAGCTGTAAGCATGCGATTCTAGAAAAGGTGAGCTTTTACCAAAAAACACAAATGACACTAAAACGTAAAAAATGTGAAACAATGTGAGTGAAAAGTTACTGTAGACCTGAAGGCGATTTTATTTGAATAAGATTTCACAATTTAAAGGTTTAGTTCCCCCCCTAAAAAGTCTTTGTAGCGAAACAGCCTATTGAGGGACATCTTTACGCTGTCCACACGTCCAATTTTCTAGTTTCAGCATAATAGTCAAGTTTTTGATGTCACAATCAATTTTTTAAAGCACACAACGAAAATTGGACATGCGGGCAGGGTATTCATGAACTAACAGTGATCTTGCTGATTTTGTGCATAGTCCTAATTTAGCATATAGCAGCTAGACAGAACCAATACCAAAAAAAAAAAATTAAATCTTCTTTACACTCGCAGTATTACGACGAAGTGTGTAACGAGTGGCGAGGCTCATCTCCGCGGCTTAGCGCTTGGAAGACGCAGCTACGAAGAAACGTCGGTGCGGTGGCAAGCCATTGACGACACTGTGTCTGATGGCACAGGCCCGAGAATAGAACCCGTTGCTTCCCGTGCCGACAGTCTTTAACCTCTACACCAACAATTAAAAATGATATTTTCATCTTAGGTATCATATGAGAGGAAGAGATTTTGGAGCTTTGGAAGTTTTTTGGAAGTTTCCAGCCATACCTAGTAATGAAACCGGATTTGAATACTTGATCTTTTCAAGAAAAGGTAAAATTACATTTTTTATTGGTTTGAATTCAGAAATTTCATTTCGTATCAGCCAAGAGCTTTTTTCAGCATTTTCTGTGCTGAAAAAAGCCAAAATTATGTTAAAAAGAGGCTCAAAATTATTCAAATCCAAATCTTTATTATCGGTATGATGCCAAAGCTGAAACGAGAGACGGTATTCATCACCGCAGCCTAGCGCCTGAGCAGTTTGAAAGAAATGCCGCAGCGGTGGCAATTCGTTTGCGACTATGTGTCGAACGCCAGACCTTCCGAGCAAATGGCGATGTCTCTAAACACTACTCTCACCGGTCGCTTTAGTTTAGAATTATTTCTAGCTACACATCAAATTGTACAGATAATTTGGGTAGCTGAACAGGTTGTTCAAAAGATGGAAAAAAGCGAAAGCAAGGGGCATGAAATTATAAAAAAACAAACAAGGTTTAAGTTCTGTGTAATCACTGAATAAAATTACTCAGAATATCATATGACTTGATATTAATTTTATTATGTTTTTTGCCCACTTCTGCCTTCATCAAATATTATATGTTGTCACGTAGACCCACTCTGCGACCTCTGAGTCAGCAGCTTAGGGTCTAAGGTTAATGACACAATATTTTAAAACGGAAAATCATAGAGAACACTAAAGATTGAAATTACAAATTCTAAATGCACAATAAAAGGCTATACAAGGCCCAACTATTACAGGCATTATTCTATAGATCAACACAATTAGCTTATGCACGCGCTATTGACAAATTTCAAATTGTTCTTAGATTTCACATTTTGGGCCCGATTTGGGTTCTGAGAAATAATCAGGTTCTTTAGAATCCGAAAAAATTAGAAAATAGCTTTTTGAGGGGTCTCTACAGATTTAATAGAATTACCAAATATTTTCCTTAAAATACGAAAAACCTGATACATAAAAACCTAACGCAAGTCAATTTTCGGTATTTTTTAGTTCTTAGACCAATTTTAAATTCAGAGACCCAATTTGAGCTTCTAAAAATAATAATAATATCATGCTTGGTGGGTCTCCTCGGGATTATTTAGGTTGCCCAACATTTTCCTTATAAAACTGACACCTGTTTACAAAAGCGGAAAATTCACATGCTCGCTGTCATAACGTTTTTGCATTCAAAAATTAAAAAAATCTAATATTCATTATATTCTTGGTATTACGCCGAAGCGTGTAACGAGTGGCGGGGCTCATCTCCGCGATTTAGCGTTTGCATGGGCAACACAGCTTCGAAGAAATGTCGCAGAGGTGGCGAGCCGTTGGCGACACTGTCCAATTTGACCGACCCGGGAATCGAACCCCAGACCTCCGACACCAATAGCAGTGTCTCAACAACTTTTTGCGTTTCTAACTTACATTGTTCTACAGTTGCAGGGAGTGTAGCTGGTCATGACTGGAAGGAGGTGCGCATTGCTGTCTACTCTCCCTTGGCTTTCTGGCACATCTCACCAGTATTTGTAAGCTAATGTTAACTTCTTAGTTGAATAGTACTTTAACTACTACTGTGACTTGCTACTGATGCCGCCATCAGAATAAGCCAAAACTTAGGCTACCAAAGAACCTCTCAAAAGTTTGCTCCACCAGTGGTGCTTCAAGATATTATACTATCAGCGTGGGAGGTCTGGGGTTCGATTCCCGGGTCGGTCGAATCAGACGCTGTTTTGCCAACGGCTTGCCAGCACTGCGACGTTTCTTCGGAACTGTGTTGCTCAGGCGCTAAGCCGCGTAGATGGGCCCCCACACTCGTTCCGCGTAGATGGGCCCCCACACTCGTTCCGCGTAGATGGGTCCCCACACTCGTTTACCGCGTGTATACTGAAGTTTTTTAGTTTTTAATGTCTTTCTGTACAGTGGTTCGCAACTTTTATTTGTTTCAACATGGCCTATTTTATACCCTATACAAAGTTACTGTACATTAGTTTCATTATTTTATATCTGAATGTTGAATTGCCGCAGCAAATTTTATTGGGCAGCTGCCCCAAACAATTTCAATCTTTTGAACTTTAATGACCCTCAAGCCTCATTTTTTAGCTGATATTCATTACTATTCAGTTTTAGACATAAACCAATATCCCTAAACTAGATCAAGTGTTCTGTAAAAATGCTTGGCACAGCAGTAAAAAGTGGTGACATTCTGCATGCGTCTCTGGGTAACCTATATCCAGGGATTAAACTTGAGGCCAGCTCCAAGAAACTATAATTTTGAGCTTTAGCGACAGAGCAAACCTGCCGTTGCAAAGATTGATTAATGAACGATAATTTTTTCAGTTTGAATTCCGAGCCACCCGAGGAGTGCACCGACGAAGCGATATCGCGATAGACGATATTAGACTCAGTATCGGAGACTGCGGGAACTGCACAGAACAAATACGTACGCTACAAAACTTAAGTTTTCAGATAATAGCTTTAACTCTTTTTGCAAAACTTTTGTTTATCATCTCCAAAAAAAACATGAAGTTAGCCAAATGTGTAATCAAAATAACAAATGGTGCAGTGTGTATGGGGACTGGGGAGTATTATTGTACTTGTCATAATGCTACTAGAGGCTCGCCATCACTGCGGCATGTTCTGCGCTTGTGGCTGTGCTGTCTGGATGCTAAGTCTCGGATATACGCACCGTAAACTCACGACATGCAGCGAATGACGAGATTATAAAGTTTTAACTTTTTTAAGATGAATTGCATTTAAAATGATTAACAGTAATTTCCTTCAAGTTTCTCCCCATAAATAATTCGAAAAAAAAAAAGGGTTTAAAGTCTAAAATGATCAAAAGTGGCATTAGCCACGCTGTATCACCTATAAAAAACGCACCCTTCAGAAACTTAATCACTGTGTTTACTATGTCAGGGCTGCGAACCCGTTGAACACAGTCTTTTCTGCCGAACTCGAAAATAGCTGATTGAGTTTTGAACTATCTTAAACTTGACAAAAATTGCTTAAACTTAGCCTAAACCCGATAAAATCTACTTGAACGTAACAGGTAGAAATCTCTGAACTCGAACTCACAAAATAAAAAAATACAAAACTTAACTCGGCTGCCAAATTTGCAGTGAACTCGACTAAAAAGCTACCGAGTTCCCAGCCTTGTTCACTGCTTTCACTTTATGCAATATCCAATAGCATTGGAAGTTGTTTTTTGGAAAATTGAATGTTTTTCTAATTTTGCTGCATCACTATGCAGTCATTGTAGACTTTCTTTTTCAAAAGGTTTTAAAACTTTGGTTTCTTTTTAAAATTTAATTTTTGGAATTCCCATATCTGTGACATCATGTATATTTAGCAAAGCAAAACTTAAAATAAGACCAGTTAACCAGCGATTACCAAGGAAATATATGATTATTATAACACAGCTTGGTGATTTTAAAAAACAGATAGCTGAAAAATTACATGTTTCTGCTTGGTTTTGAAGTTTCATACCACCGCCCATGTTTTACTTGACCTGTATTCTAGTGATTTTCACCTATGTGACAAAGGACAAAACCTGTTAAATCGCATGTTATTGTAGAGCTAATGATAAAATTATAGGTAAAATTTTGGTGAATTTCAAGTCTCACTTTTGAGCAATTACAACCAATAATTTCCTTATTAATTATAAACCACAAGTTTTTCTGATCACATTTTTGATTGTACTTTTACAAGACTGCTTCAAATTAAGACAAATTTCTGCGAAACTCAGCTATGCAATTTTATCATGAACACGCACTTTTCATTATCAGTATGCTGCAAAAGTTGTCCATTCGAACTTCACAAGAATCAATTTGAACATACAGAGGCAACCCTACTTTATAGATACTAGCCAGCATATTGGTAATCATTTTACAAACGTTTCGATAAAAACTTATACCGTCATCAGTGTAATATCACAGAAGAACTAGGCTAGAAGTTTCTACCGAAACGTTTTATAAAATAATTACTAATATACGTAAAATAATTATTAAAAGTAAACTAACACCACAATTTAAGAAGTATCAATTATTAAAACTGGAAGACTTGTATCTGCTAGAAATTGGTAAAATAATGTATTTGTTCTCTCATGTTAAATTACCTACCCGCTTTTGTCACTATTTTTATTACAATGCAAATTCATATACCTACATCACCAGAAATTCTTCCATAAACTCACTTTATTTACCCCGCTTTACAACAGCTCGAACTCAACGATTAATAAAATATATAGGTGTCAAAGTTTGAAATAATATTCCGCACAATATTAGACAACTAACGTACCAAGGATTTATTACTGCTTATAAACAACAACTACTAGATCAATACACGTAAAGCCTTTCTTTGAATGTGATAGCCCAATTTCTGATATTATTATAACTTTTAATGCGGTTTTGCTCGCTGTCAATCTCTTAAATTTCGTAATCAATTGTGAGTTCTCACCCCCTTTTTTTCTAATCTACCTAATTTTAGTAAATAAGTCCAAATAAATATGACAACAAGAATGATCTAGTATCAGTAAGAAATGACAAATTCACTTGTACAACCAATCAAAAGTGCTCAATAATCTTATTGTCTAGAACAAAACATATTCAATCAATTTGATCGCATTTATTAGTAGACTCCGGCGGTCCGTTCTGCGCTTGTGCGATCGTTGGGGAGTCTTATTCGAATAGAATTCTATTTGAGTGGGATTCCCTGGTGGTTACGCGGGCGTGGTGCAGACTGTAGGAGTTTGTACGTGGCTAATTATAAATTAATGTCATGTATTTTCGTAATTCTGCAATGAAAAATTCAACATGAATCTATCTTCGGCGCTGAAGCTTCAACTTAACCAGTTATGTTTACTTCACTAAATTGGTTTATCCCAGTAAATGGGCTGTTGCTTGACTCGAAGACCATTGGTCCCTTCGCAGCTGCCTGTTGCGTGTATCACCTGTTTATTCATGTGCCATACTTGCTATAATGTACCTAAGATTGAACAACAAATAAACGTTCTATCATTTTTTTAATAAAGTTGAGTTCCAAAACCCATCTTAATGTTCCTAGTGGTAACCCTTTTTTCATCTTTTACTTCATGCCTCATACAACTACAGTATTTTCTCACTTTTTTGCAACTTCTAAACTCTAGCTGCAAAAATGTTATGGGCTAGGGCTTGGTTAACATAAAATTAAGGTTTTAGCATCAAAAACACTTCAATTTCGTTAATTGCATCAATTGTGACAACGGAACGAGAGACCTGGGTTCGCCTCCCGTCTTAGCAACATCAAACCAACGCTACCAGTGACTTGCTATCGCTCAAACATTTTCCACATTAGTAGCTGTGTTGCCTAGGACTAGAAACTAAGATAAGGAAAAACTTAATCTTTTTTACGAGTCCAAGTCTGAGTTCCAGCACGTAAAATTCGGATTTGAGTCTGATTCGAGTTTTTCTAACTTCAGTTCTAAGTAGTGGGTACGCACTACAAACTCATGACACGTATTAGGCATTAGAAGCAAACGTAAAAATTCGACAATTTACTAAAATTTGGATTATTGTACGCAGGGAACGCTTTCGCCGGTCGTCGTTATAGTCCACCTGTGCACTCAAATCCACCAATCATCAACAGCCACGCTCGTTTCCACGTCTGTCCTCACTCAAGATATCAGCCTCGATTGTGTGGGGATATCTACTATGACGCGAGTTCACATTCCTGCTGTCAAAACGTAATCAGGTGGGTTTTTGCGTATTATCTAAGTTTCTTTTTGCACTGATGGAAATGGATGATAAAGATTGATAGGTTGGCGTAGTAAAGAACATCGTTATCGGTGCCCGAGGTCTGAGCTTTGACTTTCGGCCCTGCCAAATAAGACACAGTGTCGCCAACTACACCGCTATGACGTTTCTTCGGAGCTGTGTTGCTTAAGCGCAAAGTTGAAGACATGGGCCTTGCCACTCGTTACACGCTGCGATGTACTACTACGGGTCGCCGTTTAAAAAACACGATGCGGTTTGTGAACCATGTTTTTTGAGCTTATTTAGACTATAATTTGTCCGATATAGATATAGGAAATATACGACTTATAGGCTATGTCGGATAATTTGTACTCTAGGTCAGACCAATAACACGAGCAAAATGAAAATTCGCTTTTGATTTGAAAAATTGTGGTAAACTGCCATAGCAAAACCCAAACTTATGCTTGTGATACCAAATAATTCGATAAAGACCGAGACTAACATGATAAAGTATCTATGTTTTTGATGTTCTTTAATGTTGCCATTCATAAAACTTCAAAGCATAACAAAATTAACAGCTTTTCATTTCTATCCAACTTTGTATTTTTCCAGGCTTGGGACTGGAACTTGTTGTGGAAAATATGTGATGGCTCAAACAAACCAGCAATGCTGCGGTGGGAAAGTACCTTACTGGTGAGTAACTGCTCAATATTTTGCTAATTGAAAAAGGTGAAAGATTTTTGCAAATTTGGCAAAAATTTAATTTTGCTATTGAATGCATTGTCTAACCTTAAAATCTGGAAGCATTATTCGCAGAAAAAAAATAAAAAATGGAAGCCTTGCCTTGCAACCATCGTTAGTGCAAATACTTACGTTAACAAAACTCCGTAAATACTTACGTACACCGTACTAATCATTATTCAAAAGCGTGTCCATAAATCTTTCTAAGGGAGGAGGGAGTAAAAATAGAAAAACTGCTTATCGAGCAGTTTTGTAAGTTTAGAACAGTGGTTTTCAACCCGGGCTCCACGTAACCATAGGGAGTCTGCCAGTACAATCCAGGGGTTCTGCAAGTTTACAAGTTAGAGCTAAACTCGAGTAAATTAGTGAGTTAAATCAATGCACAGAGTTCCTTGAGTATCAAAAATGTTCCATTGGGTTCCGCTCCACCAGAAAGATTGAAAACCCTTGGTTCAGAAGTATGCTACTGCTAGTTCCTAAGCTAACAAGAAAGGGAGGTTCGAGCCTCTTATACCCCCACAGATCCGCCAGTGTAAGTTTTATCGACACAAAAAGCTAACTTTTTCTATTTTAGGCTAGGAGGAAGCAATGGATGTTGCGGGGGAAGAATATATTATTCATTTTTTCAAGATTGCTGCAATGAAGCGGTTTATTTCAAAGGAAACAGACAGAACCCATGCAGAAGCTAAATACAAGAATAAAATGTTTGCCAAAGCTTGCCAATTGAAACAAATACAAACATTAATTTGATGCCAGATACTAGAGGTAGCTTACTGTTCAAACACCTAAACGTTTTTGCAATGATCTTGAAAATAAAGGTTTTTAATCCAAATTCATATGCATTTTTTCTCAAAAAAAATTTTGGACTTAATAAAACGACAAACACAAGTCATAACTGCTTAAATATATTTGCTAATTAGTGTTGCATGCTTTTGTTTTTCAAACGAAAAATGACTGAAAAATTTTTTATGGGAACAAAACGTTAATTTTGAATATTAGCTTAATTGGTTTGGTTACGTAACAAGATAATTCTCAGAAATTTTTTGAAAGAGATTTTTAAAATATAAAGTTTTAGCTACCATAGCCTCTTGTAATGATCAAACTCGCATTTACTCTGGCAACATGTCCAATTTAATAAGCTAATGTAGCCCACGGACATTCTGCATCAAAAAGTTAATCATAATGCAGAAAGCCCGACGGTTTTTGACCCAATCAAATTGGACGTGTAGACAGGATAAATGCACCAATTTTTGTACCATATATTTATGTTCTTTTTGCGTTGCGTTTGTAGTTACTTAATGCTGCATAAAACTTTGTACATTCCATGCAATATAAAACCTCACTCATTAATTGATACAATTACTTGCCAGTTGCCTGCTTTGTTACCTGCTTTTGCGTATTTTTTTGATCGAGAATGTAAATTGTAGTGCTGAAGTGTAATTTTTGTGTAGCATTCCTATTTTTGTGCATTGTGTTGACGTCATTTTTGCGATTTTACGAACTGTTCGCTTTTGTACATAATACGTTGAAAATATCAATAAAAAGATGCAAAACGTGCGTGGTGTGGGGTTTAACTTCAGTAAAACCTTCCAAAATCATTTGATCAGTTCAATTGTTAAGCGCACGCTATCGGTGCAGGAGGTCTGTGGTTCGATTCCCGGGCTGGTCAAACCGGACACAGTGTCGCTTACGGCTCGCCATTGCTGCAACGTTTCTTCGGAGCTGTGTTGCCCAGGCGCTAAGCCGCGGAGATGGGCCCCTTCGGCGTAATACCGAGAGTATAACGAAGAATTGACTGGATCTTTTTGGAAAAATTACACGTACTGCAGATTCTGTAGCCGAGCTTGGTCGTACGAAATCATTACAAACAATACACTGAGAGAAGAAATCTATCGAATAAAGCATTCTATTTTATATCCCGAAGACATGGGTTCTATTCTCGATCAAATCATATCAAAATTTTCATCATACTCGAGATATTACGACGAAGCGTGTAACCAGTGGTGGCGCCGATCTCTGTACGCTTAGCATTTGGGCAACACTGCTCCAAAAAAACGGTGGCGACGTTGCGTGCGAATTAACGAGACCGGTGATCGAACCACCAGAGATCCCTGGATTCTAGGTTAAGTACCCCTAGTTTGAAGTAAAAAAGCAGAATATTTACTTCTTAATTCGTTTCAATAACTCATCCCAAACGCATGTATACCAGTACATTCTGGAAGTGGTATACTTGCAGGTTGATAAATAATTAGAGCAAAACTATGCATGAAACACAAAACCAATCGCCCGACTTACTTTACTTCTCTGATGGGTGTTGTCCGTTGCTAAGTTCAAAGTTGATATACTTCAGTACTAGTGTTAGTAGCTGCAACCTAAAATGCATTTCCTAACGTAAAGCCACAGTAGTTCTTGTTGTAACACTAATTTCGTAATTTTACATTGCGATGCGATGCATACACTGGTGGTGGTGACAGCTGAATCTACGTTATCGAAACGCCTAATCACAAAAATTTTTTGGCTTTACTTTCCTCCTTAAACCATTTCCGTACCAAATTTACCGTTTTCAAAAGCATTGAAACTTATAACGCAGGGGTGGGCAATTATGTTCACACGAAGGGCAGCATTTGAGCAAAAAAAAGGTGATCACGTCCGAAAATGTCCTTTTTTTCACTGACATTCAGCGCGGAGCTGTAGAAAAAACAAAAAATCGTCTTCGGTTTGATTCACGTTAGGAGTTTATATTTTTGCAAGTGCCCGCGAGCCGCATAAAATGGTCTCGCGGGCCGCACTTTGTCCACCTCTGTTATAAAGTCGGGTCAAACCAAAGACTTTAAAACTGGTATCTGCTGTTACCCTTGCTAAACGCTCAGCAGTTAAGTGTAGCGCGGAGGATGAAATGAACAGAGAATAAAAATATGTCAGTAAATTCTTGACAAAATTTAGTCCTGGCGCTAAAGGACCTTTGTAGTTATAAAGCGCCGTAAAACCACACAACAACATTTCGTGTCAACGCAACGGAAAACAACAACCGTCTTCTAACTCAGGGCTTCCCAATCTTTGTTGCTCGCGACCCTTCACGGTCAAAATGACAAATGGTGCGAAATATGCATTTGTGATAATGGCGTAAACCAAAAACAAGCTGCCATTAGGCTACTCACTGCCTACTAGTCTACACTACCAGCTTATCAGAAATAAAAACAAAAAAGCAAACACATTTATTTGATATGATGGGTGCGATTGTTTTCTCCTACAAAGCAAATCCAGCCGTGGCTCAATATCTGCTAACGCCGGTTTCAAGACGGTTTCAATCTTGCTTATGCTGGAACGATGTTTTGTTTTGATTGCTTGCCCTTTTCTAGGGAACGTAAAGGAGATTTACGAAAACAAAACCGGCTGAAAATATAAGTTTTGAAATAAAATCGGCTGACAGAAAGTTTCAATCTAGGCTACCACTGGTGAAAATCTTGGGCAGTGGTCGATTCAAATTCTTTGTCAACCGTTTCTATTTCAAAACTTATATTTTCAGCCGGTTCTGTCCCAACTAATGATACAAGTACAAACAGCAATGCTGAGCAGTTCGCTGACCATATAAAATTCCGCTCGGAATCTCACCACTGCTGATCTGAGCAGAGCATACGCACCCCTTGCGCAACACACCGGTAAAGCCGGTTGAAAATCTTCACCACTAAACGCTCAGCACAAAAGGAAAATTAAAAAATGTTTTAACAGTGTCAATTGGGTTGTAATTATTAATCGCAGCAGTGTTAGACAGTTTTTCCGAGTGTAAAATGTGACAAACCTTCTTAATTTGCGCCTAAGTTATCTGCAAAGTTATCAACAACATTGCAAAGTGATGAAAATTATACAGCATGGCCTTTTCTCACTAATAAACGCAGCCTATATTCAAGAATATTCTATTTTAAAAACAGTACATTAAACCCAAAATTAAACTATACCCGTTATTAACAGTTTCGTTAAAAACATGATATTTCACGCCCCGAAACTGTATCTTGTTATTATCAAATAGCAACATTTTTTAAAAATTCATTTTTTTGCAAAAATGGCGGTCTTTGCATTTAAAATTAACCCGGAATAGGCTGTGAAAATTACGCCAACAAAAAAGAATAGATTCTTTGTTTAAAGCAACTATTACATAAATAATTATGCCTTGATTATCCTCAAGTATTTTAATCTAATGGGCCAGATAACAACGTGGTAAAAATAAGGCCGTTACAAAAGGCGCTTTTGTAATTATGCTCTAATACCGCAAATAATTGTCAAATCTTTAATTGCACGCCAACTTTCTATACCGCAGGGTTTCTTAACCAAGCGAGCTCGCAGCCCCAAAGGGTGCGAGAGATGTTCCAAGGGGGTGCGGGGATGGTGAATCATTGAGGTTGATTAGACCTACTTTTTCCCATACAAAAAATATGTTGCAGACTTCTATTTTACCAGTGGAAAATAACGGAAATAAGTGTTGTTACAGACTTTAAGTGCATTGTATTGCGTAGTTAGGCTAAGTTACTCTTATTCTGAGTGTTGGCTCCAGTATTGAGCAGTCTCAGGCCCACTGGAGATGTAGCTATTTTTAGGCGAGCTATGAGGAAAGTGGAGGGTATCATTCAGCAGCCTTAAGCAAACCCGAAACGCGTCGCAGTAGCTCACAAAATTTGTAATTAGGCTTTTGGATGAGTACTTTATCAGCGACGGTGGTCTCAGTTGAGCGATATCTGTTGTCCTACCTTTTTAATAGAAACAGCCTTTATGACGTGCATAGACCTCGTGTTATTTTTTCTTCTACTGAAATATTAGGAGAGGTTATCAGAACAAAAGAGTTGGGGGGGTCATTACAGCATTTTATGAGTTAGCGAGCGATTTCTCTCGCTAATTCTACGAGCTGCAGCCGAGACAACGAGCTTGATTAATCTATTCTGTATGCTCTGGAGGTTTGTCTAAACTCTAAACAAAAATGGTTCTACCTTATCTTACATTTTTTGAAACTTGTTATATTTAATCAATTCTGAAAAGGGGAGCGAGAATTGCTGGTGGTTTAAAAGGGGTGCAGCAAGTAAAAAGGTTAAGAATCACTGCTTTATAGCAAGAACAGGGCAACAAATGGTGATAATCATATTGGCTTTCAAAACACAAAAGTTGCAGTAGCAGAAACCAATCACTGTTTTTTTGCAAAAAATATGAAATTAAACTCAGGCCTATTTCACAAGAAGTTCAGCAAGGAAATCTGTACCAAAATTTTGTTGATTAAAGAACTGGGCATCCTAGAAAATGTCTGCTTTTTGCGTTAAAAAACAGAATAGTTTTCTTGCGCATTCTGGTTTTGGTAATGAAGTACGGAAAATCTTCTTCCAGTTTGTTTTCCGTGTTCTTTCGGAAAAAAGCAAATGCTTGCAGCTGGAAGATAATGTTTCTTTTGCCCGTCGAATCATAGAAAATAATTCAAAAATGGTGAATCGAAGTTTCAATTCCCGAGCACTCGGCCCAAGCAGAAAATACGAAGGCTAAATGTAGGCTATATATGTAGCATAACTATCGAATAATTTTACAAGCATATTTTCCTAACGCATTTGTGTTTAGGTAGGCGAACCTTTCAAAGCATCTTAGCTGACCCTGAAGGGTAACATTTTCCAAACTGGAGGGCAAGGACTACGACAAGAGGATATGCGAATATTATTGCAATCATTCCAAAACGATGAAGTGCGAAGAAATGTTGTCAGTCATGAAGATAGATCAACTGACAGGAAGGACTGTTTTTCCCCTTCACTCACCCCCAAAATTTCAGGCTAGCCACACCACAGCCTAGAGCACTATACTTATTGCATTGTACCTGAAGCTATGCCATGTGACAAAGTTGAAGGTTTTACGTAAAGTTAATCCGGGCTATGTTGATGGAGGGGAAAAAATTTAAAGGGGGTCAGTCAATTGATCACTTTTTGTAAAAATTGAGTTCTTTCAAATGACAGTAGTTTGACAGAAAGTAACTGATGAACTAAAAAATTCTTCTGCATTTATCCTATTGCGACGAGAAAAAGTCATGGTTCAATGCACGGTAATAGAGCTTCAAAATACTTTGTACCGCCAATTCGAGGCATGCACGGCATAGCCCTAAGTCGCATTGCACGAAACTACTAACGTCATAAATTGCATTGTAATTTTCTAATCGCATAAACGCGCTTTTAGATTTCTATCTATTGCACGTTTTCGGTTTCATGCTCAGCGTGTAACGCACTTGTACGACCGCCACGGCAAATTAATGGGAAAAGTATGAAAATAAATTTAAAATAACAGCCCTGTTTTTTGTGTATTGCGCCTGTCGGAATTTACTTCATATGATGAAACAATTAAACTTATGTTCACGCATTCGGTGCTAATGCAAAAGTTTTAATGTTAGGTGTCATAAATCAGTAGGCTTACAACGCAGAGATGTCCGTCAAAGCCACGTTTAAAATCAGGATTGACTGGTTGTAACGTTGGATTTAAAATATATGTCGATCTTTATTGAAATTACGAAAGCAGTTGGAAAAGAGAAGGCAAGTTTAAATACCATATTCGTGCACCCCTTAGCAACAAGAATGAGTTTAGCATTGTTCTTTATCATCAAAAAGCGAAATAGAGAAATTTTCGGCCAACTTTTAGCTCTTATCACGTAAAAATCATTTTTACGTGCAAAATTTAATTGACCGGTTGACATCACTACCAGCGCGGGAGACCTTGGGTTCAATCTCCGGGGAGATCAAATCTGACACAATGTTGCAAACAACGGATAATCCATGCGACGTTTCTTAGGAGCTGTGTTACCCAGGCGCTAAGCCGAGAAGATGAGCCCCACTCGCAACAAATTTCGACGTAATAGCGCGATCAACGAAGACGGGATTTTTTATTTTGACAGTGTTTACTCCTTTTACTTCTATAGAGGACTCTTTTAATTAAATAACGGTGTTTATAATGTCTTTTTCGTATAGTTTCAATTTAACACTTAGCCTAAGCATAAAACGCCGTACGTATATTAGTTAAATTTTAGGATCTAGAATTTTGCTTGGTCACATGAAACCAACTTTTTTTACAAAAAAGTCCCATTTTACAATTAATAAGTTTTTGTTCATTGACTAACGATACTAGAATTATTATTGTTATTGGGAGGTTTACCCTTTAGTTTTGAATTTGTGATATTTTCACTGCGTTCTTTTGCAGATATTAGCGCTTTGTTTCAAGTAAAGTCTAACTTATTTATCTCATTAAGCCCGGTAGCATTGCAACAACTTACAAAGCAAATAACCAGGTTGCCAATAATTTTATTAAAATCTTGCTCAAACTTTCTTTTAATTTGCAATTAAAGCTTCAACGAAACTTTTCGATATAATCTACCATGACTTGAATGCAAATAGCGCATTTAATGAGTTTGATTCAAAACAAAATCCCTTTGTTTACCAGAAAACACCAACACTCGTGTATGTAAAAATTAGCCTAAAAAAAAAAAAGTTTCAAAATTTGCTGACTCATAACACCAAGCTGATGTGTGTCATGAGTTTGCAGGGCAGGTATCCCGTCATTTGGCAATAAACTTGCAAAGCTACAAACATACACGGCGCTGCGGTGGTAGCAAGTATTGGTAACTGTACTTACCTTAGGCTCGTTTACTGAGCTTCTTTCAAACTGTATTTACTGTGTTTAGTCCATGAGGAAGCATATTTGTACTTAAACTATATATCAAGCGACAAAAGTACTATAACAACTTAGCTTTAGCGCAACCGGCCACCTGTTTACTACTTATTGGTAAAACACCTGTTAAGTGCCTTTTCCAAAGGTTAGCTACTAAACTTGCCGATTTCTTTTCCACAACGTTCGTTTGATGAAACGTCAAGCAAGGAATCTGCAAAAATTTTATTTAAAGGGAGGTACGCTGGTACACTCATGGGATTCGTGAACTCTAAACCATGATGCCACCTAGAAAAATTCACTAATCAGATAACCAAATGTAACTTACCGAGAGTTTGCCTCTTAAGACCAATAGATTTAAAGTTCGATTTTGAGTCAGGTCAAACCATTAAAATATATTTACACTTTTCCTGTTTAAAGTTCATCGTTTAGTATTACAAAAGTTTACCAACTATGCCGCTGGAAAAGGTACTTAAACGGACTCTTCTTCGTTTAAAAGGCAGACAAGTAACAGACAACTCCTGAGCACAATCTTTATAGCGAGTGCGACGCTTTCTCGGAATGGAAGAGCCCAGATATAGGAATAGATAATGAAACATTACAGTTCTCGAGCCATCATAGCTTGCCTCTGCCAGGCAGAATCAACCTGTTAAAGTGCTATAATATACACCGATAAGCATCATCAAATCTAACACAACTTGTAAACTCTTAACAAGATTTAATTTGTTCAATTTATACCCTAGAAGACAGATAAGCATGTTATAAACTACAAGATTTTCATTTTAAGACCCCGAATAATTACAAAATTGTGGTTTAGGTTTCCTTGTAAAATTTTAAACTTAAATGCTTGAGGCGCAAGTAATTTGTAAATTAACATATCGCATTTGCCTACATGGTTAATTAGCAACAAAATCTGTACGTTTTTATTTGTTTTTTAACTATAGTACTAACAAGTTGTGAAATTTCGATTACAATCGTCAATTTCACGAGCAACATAGGCAAGTGCCGCTCACTCGAGCCTCAAAATGTTCAGCACGCATTTAGTCGTGTGCGCAAACGGCTTCTGGTCTGGTGGTTCAAAAAAGTATAATCTTTTTTACTCTAACTCTGCTAAAAAGACAGTAATCTCAAGGTGCAACGAATATGAATTTGTTTTTTATCACGTAATGCTTCTTTCTTTATGCATGTTTTAACGTATATCGTTCTGTCAGACTGTCGCTGCTGCTTATTGTTAGACCATTTCTTTTGTTCCTTACTTTTGCTTGAGTTAGCTTGGTCGTTAGATGAAACAAACTACTATTAAGTACAAGGCGATTGCGCAGGCTTAGGTTATTGTCAATATATTTGAAATCCAGCTGTTTCTAAAAAATTAGACAAGTAAGATTTGAACAATTTAAAACTCATGCACTTTACTAATTTACTATGCTTATGCGACTTCCTTTCCTGCAAATATTCCCAACCTACCCCATACAGCAAAGTACCTATCCTGTAATTCAATTTTTCTCGCATGTTTTTTTTCCAAGCCACATAATTGCAGCATAGGTTTTTATGCTAGTGAAGTATGCGCATCACGAAAACTGACCTAGCTGCGCATTGAACTCACGAAGCCAGCTCCGGAGCTCAATCCACCAACCACTCGGCTAGCTATTTTCTCGCATGTTTTTTTAATTTCAAGCCACTTAATTGCAGCTTAGAATTTTTGTGGTAGTGAAGTACATGCATCATGGAGATGATCTAGTTGAGCATCGAACCCGCGAAGCCAGCTTCGGAGCCCAATGCACCAACCACTCGGCCAACTCCATGTGCTTTTTCTCGCATATTTGTAAAAAAATATGAAATGTAAAACGTTGCTGCCACCTAGCGAGTAAATAATATCAACAAAACTGAATTATTCAAGATCTAGGTCGACTCTTGAGCACTTTTGGTAATTCAACACATGGAGTTAGCCGAGTGGTTCGTGCATTGGGCTGCGGAGCTGCTTTTGTGGGTTCGATGCTCAATTAAACCAACTTCCATGATGAAAATCCACTTTAATTTAAGAAAAAGTCAAGTTAACCATTTTTCTAGCCTTTGCTTCATTCTTATTTTTACTAGCTCCATTATAAAATCCGCTAGGTAATATTAATTTAGCGGACAGAGCGCAATTGACAGGTTCGATTCACGATAGAGCCGCTCGCATACGACGCTACTGTTGGTTGGCTGCAGACTTGAACAGCGCAAGCTCATTTCGCAGTTTCCCTCTACTACTGCTGAATGCTAAGAACAATCATTAAAAAAAATTATCATCATAATCCATTAATACAATGACGGAGAGCAAAATGTAAGAATGCGCTACTTTTTTCACATTTGCGTTAGAAGCAAAACGACCCTTAGTTGTATGTATTTAAGTGTGAAAACCAAGGCCTATGATATATCTGGTTTCTAGTAACTTCAGTTAATCTCTACATCTGACCACGCTCAATAATTGATTTACGAGTAAAATTACAAAGCTCAACTCAAACTGCAACGTACTTTACCCTGCTTACCTCTCAAATCTGTTTTATACGCTTTCCATGTGAAATTGAGCCTAAAAACAGCACAAAAACCAAAGAATTAAAAAAGTTTTATTGCAATAAATCAATAGGAACCGCACAATAATCAGAAAATCAGAACTTGGCTTTAGCAGGTAAATTACTTATTTTGAAAATTGGCTTTTCTTTTTTCAACAAAAGCAGTCATACCTTCTTTCCGATCCTCCTAAAAATATTTTTCGATCAACGAAAAGTTGAATCACAGGAATACCTGAATGCATCTAAAGCGCTTAATTTCTCAGGCGTAAGCAATCAGAGGCGCATTTTAACGGTAAAAGTCTTAAGCGTCTAAACGCCCGTGTCAAACAGTCGATATCAAAAGCAAAGGTACTTCAATATGTTTGTAAGAATTTGATCAGGCATTTTCGATCAGTTTTTAAACAATTGGCCACAGCAGCGGCCTGTCCGACCCCTTTTTCGTCAGTGACTAGGCCGAGGACCAGGCTTCTACAAGTGAACTAAGGATGTAAAGTGACGGATTGGTTGATGCATTCTTCGACTACCGGTATTTATTTCAAAAACCATATCTTTTGACCATAGACTCCAAAATCACCTTCTACTTCCACGGTTTGTGAACTTTGTCGGTAAGCCAAAAAAAGCTGATTAAAATCTTGGAAACAAACCTAATGCCATATGAAGCAAGGGTACTGCCCTAGTTGTTCATCTAGTGTTGAATTCAACATGAAAAATTCAGTTTAGAGTCTATTACTTATCACTTACCGTGGCAAAGGTTGAATAAAACAATTTCTTTTCAAATTTATTCCCTTCTTCCAGCGTAGTTTCAAAAGCTACACAAATGTAGATTAAAAAGCTTGATACAATAATAAACTTATATATCACAGCTAAACAAAGCTAGAATTCAAGGCCAGCGCGTTTTTTAACATACAGCAAGGTATTTATCCGTGTAACTCGTTTAGCAACAAAAACCCGGCGTATTCCGAAGGTGTGGTAGCATTTGCGTTAAAACTAAAATGTAGAAAAATCGTCAAAAACCGGCTGTAGTATGATTGGAGGCTTGGAGCAGGTTAAAGGATAAAGTTTAGAGCTAAGAGAGCCAAACCCAATTCTTCTGCTGTTGATCAAAGTTTTATTTCAGCATTTTTCTGACTTGGCAAAATTGGCATTTACTAATGAGCAATCATTGAGCAATATGTTACATCCAGTCGCCAAAGGCTCGGCCACCGCTGCGACGTTTCTTCGGAGCTGTGTTGCCCATGCGCTAAACCGCGGAGATGAGCCCCGCCACTGGTTACACGCTTCGGCGCAATACCGCTACTGTAATGAAGATGTGATTTTTTATATGATATAACATCCACGTACCTGACTTAATAGCTTCTTTAGCAATTGATACAATGAGTTGAGAGTTTTGAGATATTTTTTCCGCAGTTTTTACAGCTTCGTCCACGAGAGAGTCGTTCGGTACAACTTTGCTTACTAAGCCTGTAACATAATGATGCTGAGACGAAAAAGGTACGTATCAAAACGTATACGAGTGCATTTACAAAATAAAAGTAACAAATATGCATTGAAATAAAAAGCTGCACGCAGGCAAAACGTTTAACCAAGCATAGCGAATATTTGGAATTCATTATCAAAATCAGTAAAAGTACCTCTGGTGTGGAAAAACATAATAAACCCCCAAATGTGATGAATTTTAGGTGGGGATGTTTTGGAAAAAGCTATTAAGAACGAATATTGCTGCACAGACCTTTCTACCTAGGTTACGCCAAAATAAGTGTCTGGGGTGTATTCAGTATTTCATAGGTGATTTTATCCATGTTCGTAATAACAAAGCGTTAAAGTAACAGTAATATGGCATTCACCAACTCAGTGATTCAATCAGGTTTGAAACATATTAGGCTAATCATGTTGAATATTTCAGTAGCTCTTAACCCAAATACATAAGTTCTTTTCGTAGAATCAACGCCATTCAATTTTTAGTTGGAATTTTGCAAATCAATTATTATCAGCATGGTCGATCATACAGCCTGCTGAAATAATTTAACAGCACACCTGCTCTCAAAGCCGTCTGCGCGTCGATTCGATTCCCGGATAAAACCATTTCCATTGCCAAGGATTTCCCAACGACTCTGGGAAGTCGCTGGGTGCCACCAGCTCCTTTAAAATACACAAATTGTAAGGTCAAAGTCACCGACCACATGACCGAGTGAATGTTGGAAACGAAAAATCGGTAATTCATGGTTCGAACCCCGACAGGACCTTGCATTTTGTGTCTGTGGTAATAATAATCAGTGGTTTTGCAATAGGACAGAGTTGCTGACCAGTTATGGTGGCCTGCAGTGGTTAGCAACACGTTTTAGCAGAGTTGAGCAATGCAAAAATTCAGCATTACGGGTTCGATTAATAGCAGGAGCCGATCGCATTTGACACATATAATAAATTGCTGCTAACTTGCACTGCAAGCTCATTTCGCATTACCCACAACGCACTTGCTGTTTTTTTAGTACAGTGACTTAAAAATAACTTCCAGTTACAAAGTCACCTACAATACAAGGAATACCCGTAACGGGGTGGTAACAGAGTACAATTTTCAGTAATACTTTCAGTGGGAATTTTACCTGGAATAGTTCCAAGTAAGATTTCTGGCTGTCCAAACTGTGCCGTTTCTCCTGCATATATAATGTCGCACATCATTGCTAGCTCACATCCGCCTCCTAGCTGTAAGAACAAAACTAGTGAGTATTAACAACTGGTTACTAAAAAAATCTTCATCATATTCGCGGTATTACGACAAAGCGTGTAACGAGTGGCGGGGCCCTTCTCCGCGGCCTAGCGCCTGGGCAACAGAGCTCCGAAGAAACGCCGCAGCGGTGGCGACAATGCGTCCAAGTTGACCGGCCCGGGAATCGAACCCCAGACCTCCGGCGCCAATAGCAATATAATTATCCATTCAATCTACTTCCTTAAGAGTAGTGGGAAATTAAGAGTTCACTGCTTTAAGAGTTGTAAGAAGCTATTTTAGCTGAAAAGAACTTACAGCAAATCCATTTACGGCAGCGATAATAGGTTTTCTATTCTCTGCCACGTTTCCCCAATGCTGTAAGAAGTTTCCTCTGACACAATCAACGAAGGACTTGTTTTGCATTTCCTTAATATCAGCGCCAGCTGCAAAACCACAATCCATCAACTCAAATCTTCACTACACTCGCCATGTTACATCAAAGTGCGTAACGAGTGACGGGGCTCATCTGCGCGACTTAGTGCGAAGCAATACAGCTGCAAAAAAAAACGTCACAGCGGTGGCGAGCCGTTGATGACACCACATCCGACTTGATCTGCACGAGAATTGAACACCTGACCTCCAACACGGATAGCGATATCGTCACTGCTATTTACTCAGTAGTTGGATTTCACCAGGGCAAGCTAGACATCATCGCAATGCTACAAAATGTTGCTTGCAAGTAATCAATGACAATTGACTTATCCTCATCAGATTGAACATGTTGACATAGTTCTTATACATTCACTTAATCCAGACGTGGCATAACCTTAACAGTGTTGAAGCTTGCTCGCAAAACGAATTAAATTAGCAAACACTAAATCAACTGCAAATAATGAACACTGCCTCGACCTTGCAGACCTCCTCAGCTAAGTTAGGGCAATGAGTGCTAGTACGGCTAACACATATCGACTAAAAAGATTTTTCATCAGTAAAGGAACCTCAGTTAAACAGACACAGGTCAAAACGGCACTTTTCGTCAGCAGTCAGGGGCGGATCTGGCGGGGCAATCGCCTTCTACGCTCTCCCCAACACGTCTATAACAGCAAACAGCTGTAAGTGTAGTTTGCGTAATACTATGGGTTGAGATGTCCAATTCCATGCGTCATACCACGCTAAAAAATTATGAAAATCAACCCTCCCCCCTACATGGAAATCCTGACCCACCGATTTTGCAATTAACAACAAGCTTAGGGTCTTTGGAGCAGCGACAGCTGCAAAATAGAATTCGTTTATCACAATACCTGCGAAAGCTTTTTCATTGCCAGTAATTACAACACAACCAACATTTTCGTCTTGGTTGAATTTGTCCAACGCATCATTTACATCATTAATGAGAGCATCGCAAAGAGAGTTCAGAGCCTTGGGTCTATTTAATTGGATGAAACCAACACT
This sequence comes from Trididemnum miniatum, assembly GCA_964006365.1. Classification (NCBI taxonomy): domain Eukaryota; kingdom Metazoa; phylum Chordata; class Ascidiacea; order Aplousobranchia; family Didemnidae; genus Trididemnum; species Trididemnum miniatum. The sequence continues at coordinate 11,372,435 of OZ023252.1, forward strand.
GCCATTTGACCCACGTTTCTCAACCAATATGTTATCATAGGTGGGTAAACCTAAAGAAATTACTGATGTATATTACACGCATTGCAGTTATAATAATTACCAAAACCACTTTAGAAGCGATACAGAAAAATATGCAACTTATATACAACTTTTACTAGGTTTTTGCCTGGTTTTCTTGCTAATGTGAAAACAAAGCAGCTTGAAAAGCCAAACAATAGTATTTTGTAAGAAGTGGTAGAAACAAACATGCAGAATGCGATAGAAACTTAAACATCATTCTTAACCCTTTTCAGGTGGTGGGACCGCAATTTTTTAAGATATTAGTATGAGCATTCTTTGTGAGCGTTACCGGCACAGGTGAAGGTCGGTTGTTTGAAAAACCAACATTATTATGATAAAACAAATAAGCTTTTGGTAACTGGGTTTCTCAAACTCCCTCCTTACAAAACAAAAGTTAGTGCAATATCACATTTCCTCAGCAAAATACAGCATAAATGATTAATCAGTGGCACTCTTTCTTCTGCAAACCCCAAACTTTTTCACTGAAAACCTGCTTAAAACTACAAGTATTCCAGCAAACACTACTTTTAACCCAAATTGGTTTATTAAATGCAGAACAATACCAGAAAACTACGATACATACATGGTAAAAACATACCTGAAGCAAAGCGGAGTAATCTAACATCTCGGGTGCTAATGTTTGCAGAGAGCAAAGAACGACAGCTTCTCATTAATAGACCTGCCATAGCTTTCACCCAAATATAAGTGTATATAAAAAATTAACGCAAAGCACCAATTTACCCTGATTTGCAAAAATACACTCGAAATGAAATTTCAAAGTCAAAAATACAACAGCAATTGATGCGCTATTTCCCACGACCTAAGTTGTGCAATATTGTAACATAGCGATAAGGACTTCAGTAAAAAAATTCATCGATATTTACCTTGCCCACATGTCCAATCTGAGTGGCCCATAATCCATCGGCTTTATGAATCATAATCAAATTTTGGATGTCGTAAGTCATTTCTCCAATAATGTCATCAAAAATTTGATCATGATGCAGAAAGCCATTGGGGTTTGTGGCCCACTCAAATTTAACATGTGGAGAGGGTAATTAAATGACATCTCGCTAAACCGCAAATAGCTAAAATAGTAAACCGGTTAACAGCATTTCATCCAAAGCTCGTGATACTCAGTTATAATTTCAGTAAACAGGCAAGAAAACTAAACAGACAATTTTGGCTCTATTTTAGTTTGTTGGAGTTTTAACCGTCAATACCCCTTATGCAGCAATGTAACAATGAAACAGATCACCGGCATTTGTTCACAATATAAATCAAATACGGCACACTAATAGCTAGATTCTGCAGTAAATCAATACCTGTGTAAAAAGAACAAACAAGTTTTTGATAAATATCCACCTTTACGAACGTTACTTGTGACAAGGGGTCACATTTTTAAGCTGCATTATCTTGAACTTCAGTAACCTGACGAAACACCGTAGCTATCAGTAATTGGAAAAATGCAAAGCAGAAAAAAATGCTAGACTTTGAGTGGTATATAGTAACTGAAAATGGAAAAAATTGTTGTTCTAAGCTTGATAACACGGAACTAATTAGGAAAGCAAAGCAAAAAAAATAAAAAGCGCAACGACTGTACAAAAAACCACTACAACTACGACAGTGCTGTAACTTTGGCGAACGTTACGTTCCACAAACAAATAATCGTGTAACTGAATAGGGTGTGCGTTTTTCACTTTTTTCGCAAACTCTTAGTTTATACGATTTACAGGGTGCAAATTGGCACTGAAACCCATTGCAAAAAATTTTTTGAAAAATTATGAGTTTTTCATGCCCGGGGGAGACTTTGAAATATTTTGGGGGGTAAATGACGTAACTCGAAAAGTACACATGCTACACGGCTGAATTTGATGTCAAACGATTCGGAAGACATGGTTTCCTATCTGTCTGTAGCACATTTTGATGCTCTATCTCGACCAGAAAACGACTTATCCTATTTAAAAAAATTAAAGTTAATGATTTGTGGATAGAAAATGATCAAAAAATTCTATTGCACATCCATGAATCATAAGTCGTTTTCTGATCGAGATAGATCATCAACATGTATTACAGACAGATAAGAAACCATGTCTTCCAAATCGTTTGACATCAAACTTAGCCGTGTAGCAAGTGTACTTTTTGAGATACGTCATTTACCCCCAAAAATATTTTAAGGTCTCCCTTGGGCATGAAGAGCTTAATATTTTTCAAAAAATTTTTTCGCAATGGGTTTCTGTGCCGACTTGCACCCTGTAAATCGTATAAACTAAGAGTTTGCGAAAAAAAAGTGAAAAAACGAGATACCCTCATAACTGAAACTTAACACCATTCACTCACGAAATTAATGGTCCTAGGGGTTTACAAAACAAATCAGTAAATGAACACACAAACAAGACAAGAGTGCATAGGCATTGAAACCATTAACTCGAATCTACATGCTGCACTTTAGATAGTCTAAACCAGGAGTGGGGAACTGGCACAGCAGCGCGGGCCACGAGCGGCCAAACATATTTAATATTCAAATCCACAAAAATACCCACAATTACGTTGCAAATTCATCAAATATTAATGGAAATTTTGTTTTTGCTGCAAAATCAAACACTACTTGGTGCATTTTACGACACAAATACAGCAAATTGTTGAATGTGTTGTATAAGAAAATTTAACGAAGCAGGACAACTCGACGCGGAAAACTCGCCGCGAACAAACTCGCCGCGGAAAACTCGCCGCAGAACAAACTCGCCGCAGAACAAACTCGCCGCAGAACAAACTCGCCGCAAAACAAACTCGCCGCAAGACAAACTCGACGCGAAAAGTGCGAAAAGCACGTACGGTTCACGCTTTCACACTAAACCTTTGCTCTAATTGTACTCGCAAAATATATTCGCACCTGCTGCTGTGCGAAACATTTTTTGCAGTGGACAACTGCTGATCAAAGCGTGGGAAACATTTTTGCAGGAGGATCTGAGACTCAAGAGCGCAGTTAGGGCGCTGGCCGGGAGTTAGAAACTGTATTACATAGTACGAAAATTCAAGTAAAAAATATGGCTTAGGGATGCTCGTGAACCAATGCAAATTATCCTGCAACCCTCACGGATAAGCAGGCGTTGAAAGAAGATGCAAATTTTACGTCCAAAGCCTGATTACTTTAATCTAATGGACCCTAACCATTCTTAAATCATAAATAAACGCTCTTTTAAGTTGCAGCAAATATTAAGACAACTTACGGTCAAACTAAAATTTCTTTTATACTCGCTTGTAGGATTGCGTTGCGGGGCTTATCTCCGCAGTCTGTAAGTAAGCATTATATTATATTAAATTAAAATATAGTTATAATTTAAGCGAATAATAATTTCATGAACGACTGTATACGTAAATTAAAGTTTTCCAAAAGAATCCATTTTAATTTGCTAATCATGCATTACATTTTTCGAGTATTAATCCAAAGTGCAATCTTTTGAAGCAATTAATGCAAATACGAGCAAAGTTTAAACATCAAAGCGTACGCAAACCATACGTGCTTTTCACACTTTTCGCGTCGAGTTTGCTTTGCGGCGAGTTTGTTTTGCGGCGAGTTTGCTTTGCGGCGAGTTTGTTTTGCGGCGAGTTTGTTTTGCGGCGAGTTTGTTCTGCGGCGAGTTTTCCGCGGCGAGTTTGTTCGCGGCGAGTTTTCCGCGTCGAGTTGTCGTGGACCGAAAGTTTAACGCTTTCGATACTCTGTAGTACACTCAACTACTTCTAACGTAGACTACATTAAAAAATTAAGCGGGCCGCAGGTTTCCCACCCCTTATCCAAATAACCAGGTCGTAAAAGTAACAAAATATAATCGGATCAGTGGTTACAAAATTTTCCAAAATTAACAAAAATCCGAGTTCTTAGTGCTTACAGATGCACAACATACAGCCTGAAAAGTACAGCAGCAGTAAAAAAGTTGAAGATAATCCTATGTTCTCAACCACCGTACTGCTTTTTATCAAAGCACCAAAGTCTAGACCAGGGGCCACAAAACATTAACCAGGGGACCACAAGGCCAAGTTTCATTAACCTGTTAACAATAATTAACCACTTAAGACTAGCGGCCGACTGCAGCCACTAAGAATGAAATACCAGCAGAAAATTGTATTGCTGCAAATGGGACCATAGGTGATGACAGTGTCTAGAAGGAGGCACAAATCAAAATGCCAATACTTATATACAACACAAATGAGTTCAGTACAGAAGATTTTTCTTAGCCTTTTAAAAGTGGCAATACTAAACACAACTGTTATGTAATTATCAAAAGCGCAAAGCTTAAAAAAAAATTAATAAACTTGCGTAGTTATTCTCCTATCACGAGAAAGTGACCAAAGCGTTATAACGAGCTCGCTTACGAGTTCGGCTTCATGTCTACCACAGCAAGATGGAGAATCGCACTAAGTGCCTTTCACCACGGCACAAGTAAACTTGCTGGCTTGTTCACCATACTGTCTCTTTAAGTAGTGTATATTGCATCAAAAATTAAATTAATATTATATCAACTAAATACTCCTAAATCAAATTTCAGTTTCTAGTGACAAAAATTCGCAGATTCTTACTCTTTGAAAATCACTTTTTCCAACCGTTAATGCCACAATTTAAAGTTAAAAAAACACAATACTTTAACACGTTATTAAACTCAAATCATTTGTACCCCCAATGTTTTTTTTTTTTTGATTGCAATAAAATTATGCATTAACAGCAGTGTATTGATCAAGAACCCAACTAAAATAGCTTTAAACGGCAAAAATTACAATTACCAGAGCTATGATCGTGTTCAGTAAAAGTACGAGAATTTACATTACAATTTTAATCGTTGGTAGTCAAAAACAAAATTGATTTTTATCTTCAACCGTCCACAATTTGCGAAACAATCCACGAGTCCAACCATTATTAAATTAATACTATTTGTGTGTTAAATAAGGTACCACGAAAGGATTCCAAATAATTGCCAATTGTCACTTTCCTGAGAAACCTAGGTAACTGTGGGAGGTGAAAAAAGAAAGCTAAGCGTTTGTTTTTGGCATTGTCCTCACACCGCGTCTCTCGATTCTCAAAAACAGGAGGTACCAGTAGAGAATATCACCATCAGCACTGAGCAAACAAGCATTTTTGAAGCAATAGTTTACTCTAATGATTGAGTGATCAGTGCAGCCATATCAACAGCGTCATCACCTTCTTGCATATCCTTTTCTAGACGAAGTTTGTATTGCGCAGACCTAAACATACTTTCTTCAATTGTGTTTTTTGCAATCAGTTTTATAACTTCCACAATTTTAGACTGCCCTAGTCTGTGACACCGATCTTCAGCTTGCTTGTCATTGTAAGGATTACTGTCAATGTCATGCAAAATTACAACACTAGCTGAAGTCAAATTTATTCCTAAACCTCCAGCGCGAGTTGAAAGTATGAAAGCAAAATATGAGGTATCGTTGTTAAATTGATCGATTAAGTTTAACCGATCGCCAACCGGGGTCTGTCCATCCAGTCTTAGAAACGCATGGCCTCTCAGTTTCAGGTATACTTCAATTACGTCCATCATCATTGTAAATTGACTAAAAAGAAGAATTCGTTTTCCATCAGATTTGATCTGCGGCAAAATTTGGTCCAAATGAGAAAATTTGCCGGAGTCCAAAAGAACAGAGTCACTAAGCTTGTATTTCTTAATAGGCCGGTTAGTGAGGCATAACCTATGCAGCTCAAAATCATTCATAACCTGCATATCTTCAAACAAATATATCTCATTTGATTCAGAGTAAACGACGTCATTCTTTAAAAGCTTAGCCATCTTTCTTAGCGTACTATCAGGGTAATGTTCACGCCTCAGTAAAGGGTGGTTCGCCACTTTTCTCAATTCAACAAAGACGTTCCTTAATTCGCTTTTCGGCATATTTTGTTTGCTGAACTTATTCTTGAATTTTGCTTTTACTTTCTCATACAGGCTCAGTTGAGATGGGGTTAAGTCACACTTGCAAATCGTCTCTTCTTTCTTAGGTAGTTGATGCAGCACTTCATTTTTCAAACGGCGAAGAACAAAAGGTTGCATAATAAGCTTAGCGTGGCTAATTCTCTGTTTGGCAAACGTGCTCGAGTTGTCACCACCAGAATGTGAAAAAATCCGAATCAATGAGGAAGTGGTCTCTTTAAACATATGAGGCATAACAAAACGCAGTAAAGACATCAATTCCAAGAGATTGTTTTGCAACGGTGTACCAGTTAACAGTAGTCTATGTTCAGCTGCTATTCGCATCAAATGCTGAAATCGCTGAGTTGACATATTTTTAAGCATATGGCCTTCGTCGAAAACGGCGTAATACACCCCTAACTTTTTGAACAACGTTCTGTCTTCGGGAGCACTAATGGCAAGGTTGTAGGTAGTGAGAATAACATTACAATCCAGGTAGCCTTTCAAAAGCTGTATTCTCAAAGATCGTCTATCTTCAGGCTTACCATTATAAAGAACAACGCTAAACGAAGGACACCACACACTGAACTCACGAATCCAATTGTCTAGAGTTGAACTAGGCACAATGATAAGATGGGGTCCGTCAGAGATGCCTTCGTTTTGCAAATAGGCAAGAAATGATATAGTTTGAATGGTTTTACCCAGTCCCATTTCATCAGCGAGAATTCCACTAACTTTGTTTCGATGCAGTAGGGCAAGCCAATTTAAACCTATCATTTGGTACGGTTTTAAGGAAAACTTTGAAGTGATATTTTCTGGCTGTTTCTGAACAACAATATCTTTGCAAAACTTTTTAGGCGACTGAGTGTCTACGTCCCGAAGCCGATCAAACTCTGCTTCCAGCTTTTTTGATATCAAAGAACATTCTTCCATGAGCCTACACAAAGCTCGCCTTTCTTGAATCAAGTCGATAGAGGAAGTTACAATGTTTCTACCAAGTAGTTTGTTATTATCAACTTTTGATAATAGATCATTCCAAGACTTAAATGGTCGTAAGCTGACTAGAACAGCTGCTTTTTTGGTACTACATTGTGAAATTGTGGATAATTCTTCCTCTGAACTATTCTGAAACAAATCAAGAATCTTTTCTTGCATCCGGACACTAATTTTCGGTCCCTCCTCTTCATCAGAAAAACTACTATCTGAACCAAAATCATCTTTTTGGTAGGTTTCGTCAATGTTGTCATCATCCACGGATGACAACCATTTTAAACGTTTATGTTTTTTCTTTTTAGTACTGGCATGATGTGCCGATTTTGCAGCCACGCTCACGGGATTGGAAACTGGATCGGCTGAACTTCTTGGCGTAAATAAACGATGACGTGATATTGGAATGACATATTTTTTGGTTGAAACAGAAGAATTTTCTCCATAAAATGCAGATGTGGTTACACTAGCAGCTTTTGAAGTCAGCGCTTCATCCTCACTTGAACTACTCAACTGATATTCGTTTGTAGCCTTTGTGATAAAAGGCTGAAATGGGTGTTCACTAATATCATCATCACTAAGTAGTCGTCTGCGTTTGGCTGGAAAACGTTTCAAAATCGGAGATGTATTTTCATCACTGTCATCTGAAGGATTTGACATATTGTTTAACTGATTTGAAATTTTATTGCTCAAACATGGATCATCTGCATCGCTGCCAGAATTTGTGGAAAAAAAATTGTTTTTAGCAGCATTGTCACCACCATTGTTGCATGATGCAGTTGGATTTTTTTCTTTAATCACATCACTACTTTCATCATCATCATCACTTGAATCCGACAAAATGCGACGTCTTGAAGAATTATCCATTTTTACCAAGCTCTAGCTTATCCTATTTCTGTAAACCAAAATAAGGTGATATTACCTGTCAGCTGTCTGCATGGTTATAGCGTGATGTCACAATTGCAACCGCCGAACTGTCCATAAGACGGAAAATAGTACACTAGACCTAAAAAATGTGTGCTAAAACAATAAGACACCAACAGCTTAGTAACTGCCTCCCCTCAAAAAAATCAAAGTAGCTTAAATTATAATATAGATAACAGAACTTTATGATATTTACGAATACCCAATCTTAAACTTTTACAAATTTAATATTTAATATACCAAGGCAATAAGTCAGGAGGCTCGCCAATATTGCTACAGCTAAAATTCTAAAAACTCAGATCGAGGCACAGATGTTTAGGACTAAGTAAGAGTGGAAACGTGCAAAGAATAAAGAAAGTCAGTAAGACTAGAAAAACTCAGGGCAATATTAAATTATCAAGTCAGAAAACGTTTGCTTAACCTTTGTTTTTGTAATTTTCGACTGCGTTTACGTTTTTGCTTTTTAAATTTAATTCTGAACAGCCTGTACCGCTTTGTTTCATAATTTATGTGGCGTTATATTCATCAAATTGCAACGAATTACTGGTACGTTTCAGTTTGTTGCAATTGTGGGAGTCGAAAGGCAGTTTCCCTTGGGAGCAACAAGATCAAGCTGGGGGCCCGGGCCCCAGAGCCAACACACAAAATGATAAAACATTCGACTTCCACATGCTTGCTTAAAATTCTTGGTCACATAACAGAGTCCTTCACGATCGCTTCTAACCGCCTAGCCTTTTTTGAGAAAAAGCCGGTTACTGATAATTTTCATTTTTACCGTGTGCTAGACACGAAAAAAAAAGAATGCCAAAACAGCAGTAACAATGCAAACCTTCCAGTTACTGATTATGACGACACAATGGTTAGCAGTGTCTACAACAGTCAGACCAGCAAGTGGTCTGACTGCTGTAGCTTCAAAAGTGAGGTGGCGCCACTTCAAAGTTGAGGTCAGAGAAGGTCTCGATTATAATCGTAATCTGTAATTTGTAATCGATTACGCCTTTTTCAAATAATCGTATTTCGAAAATTGATTACATTGGTGCGTAATTGTAATCGGCGGAATTGATATAATCAAACCATCTCTGAATTCGATATAGTCGAACTGATCGAACCATCTCTGGATAGAAACTTCACGCTGCATGTTTTGATATGAAGCGTGCAAGAAGTGGCGTCGCTCAAAGCTGGTTGGACGAACCTAATCATGCCACTGAATTACAGTTTTACAGCCCAGATTTGCGTCTTCAAGAATTTTAGCTTACCTAAATCGAATACCTATGACCTATGCTATCATCACTTTAACATATTTTTTCATTTTTTGATTAATCCTGACTTTGTGAAAGCTGTAACAAAATCATTTATAATTTTGGCAAAGCAATGTAATGGTAATCGTGACAATTACAAGGTGAAATAATCGTAATCAAAAATCGACTACACGGGTTCGCAATTGTAGTTGCTGGAATTGTTATAATCGAACCTTCTCTGGTTGAGGTGGCGCCAGGGTTGGGAATTAATACCCAAAAAAGTAAAGAAATAATCGATATTTGATAGTTCACCAAAAAGTAAAGAAATAATCGATCTTGAAGATAGTTTAAAAAATAAAAAATAGGAAGTGGCTATTTCACCGGAAATTCCAGTTACCGAAGTTCGAAAATCGTGGTTTGCAAAACGGTAAACATCTCCTAACGGTTTCCCTACTGTGAGAGTCGCACTACAGGAACCGAAAACGGTTACGCAATTACGATTTTTCAAACTTCGGTAACAGGAATTTTTGGTGAAATAGACACTTTGTAAAGAATATTGCAATCGATATTTGATATTACACTTGAGCATTTAGTGGTGTAGGCAAGGGTGGAAACCCACACCTAAACCTGAAAACCCAGTTTTAAAGGGAATTTTGGAAACCCAAACTGAAACTGACATCTATTTAGCCAAATTTTTGAAAACCTAAACCTGAACCAAAACTGTTTTTTCTTGAAACGTCAAATCCAAAACTAAAACTAAAACCTGTTCAAAATTTTCTAAGGATTTGGGTTTCAAAATTGTCATCACCATCATTACCAGCACAGTTCTTTTAATGCTGATCGTCACATAGAGAAGCTGTGAATAGTAATTTTTGAGTCTTTGGTTTCATCAGACTTGGAATCATACCCAAGTCCACAACTTCTCAAGCAATTGCTCTCCTCACTCGGCCATCTAAACTGCAACTTATCATCGTAATAAACCAAAAATGACAAGGAGTAGAGCATTTAAATACCGTAATCTGGTAATTCGTATTATAAATATAACAGTTTTCTTGGATAAAACTTGAAACGAAACTGAAACCCACAGACCCAGAAACTAAAGCTGTGCGTAAGCAAAACTGAAACCAAAACTGGAACCTACTTTGCAACAGCGGTGAAATCAAACCAAAACCCTAACACCAAGTAGCCAGGTTTCCACCCTTGGGTGTAGGCCAAGCATTTTTTGTGATGTCCTCACATTCATGCGGTAGGCCTAACTTACTGACAAACGAGGGGCATAGGCTAGTAGCCAGTAGCCTATGCATGAATACATTGAATATGGCAGCTATTGAAAACAAGTAGTGCAACTTGTCTTGGTTATGCTACTGCTGGTACATTTTGCGAAGAAATGCGTCCTTTTAGCAAGCCCAAAAAAATTTTCCTCCACTTACCAACCAAGAACATTGCTTTATCATGCCAGTGGCACACCCAGGATTCGGCAAAGGGAGGGGGGCACAACTAGGACCGAAACTAGGCAATGCTTGCCCCCCCCCGAAAAAAAGGTCTTCACGCCCTCCGACGTCCAATTTTTCCCCAAACATCGGGTGAAGACCAAAAACAATAAATAAATAGCCTAAAAAAGGTCTTCACGCCTTCCGACGTCCAATTTTCCCCCAAACATCGGGAGAAGACCAAAAAAAAAACAGGTCTTCACGCCTTCCGACGTCCAATTTCCCCCCCAAAATCCTGACTGCACGTTTGCGACATGGTATGGGGGCACCTATGGTCTGTGCGCAGTAAATTTATGCGTGTGCGCAGTCTCGCACACGCGCACAGCTTAGAGCAGACATGGGCGAACTACGGTCCGCAGGCCAAATCCGGCCCGCCGGTTCTTTTATTCTGGCCCACCGGCACTTACACAAACTTAAATTCTCACCGTGAATTTAGCGGAAGACCTTTTTTTCCTTTAGAGATCATGGATGGCAGTGATTTAAAAAAAATAAGCCTCAACGGTGCAAAATTAGAATGAAAAACGAGGTGAAAACCTCTTATTTTGGAGATCACATTCGTACGTGAACCGTGATCTCCAAAAAAAAAAGGTCTTCACCTTGTTTTCCAATCAGCGTGCGGCCCGCGGCTTCAACAATTTTTCCAAATCTGGCCCTTTGTGTAAAATAATTGCCCACCCCTGGCTTAGAGGGAACACTGGCCGTAGGGGATTTTGATGTTGGTGGAATTTTTGATGCTAACCGAGAGCCAACTTCACTAAAGTATTGATTAAAAGCGTCACTAACTGTTGCCGAATCAGTTTGTTTGTGGCCATTTGCATCTATCACTTCATGGGGAATATTACTTGTTTGCTTTCTTTCTTTTCTGATAATTTTATTAATTACTTTCCATAATCTACTGCTTTTGCTTTCATCTATTACACTTTTGTAGGCCTAATACATTTTCTTTGAGATTTCTTTAATATGAGTAAGTTTATTTCTGTACGTTTTGTATAAATCAACGGCCATTTCATCTCTGGGGATTTTCAGTTGGTAGGCAAAAAGTTCATTTTTCTTACGTATTAAAACTAGTTCATTTTTCTTACGTTTTTTCAATTTGCGACGTAATAATTTGCAACTTAATGTGTAATAAAGGATTTTAATGCAAAAAAAATGTTTGTAATCGTTTAGTGATGAGTTATGCTCGTTAGTGTTATTAATGCAGCTCAATATTTTTACCTTTCGGCTTGAGCAAAGGTGTTGAGCCAGGGCTGGGCAAACTATGGCCCGCGAGACCATCTTATGCGGCCCGTGAGCACTTATAGAAATATAAATCCCTACCGTGAACCAAGCCGAAGACCTATTATTTTTAGTTCTTCACTGATTTTCAGTAGAAAGAAGGAGGTGTAGACCTTTTTTTGCTTTTCCAATCAGTGCGGCCCTCGGCTTTATAATCTTTTCAAATGTGGCTCTTCGCGTGAAAAGTTTGCCCACCCCTGTGGGAAACCTGCGGCCCGCTTAAGTTTTAAATGTGGCCCGCATCAGAACTTTGTTAACTGTACAACAAACTGGTACAGTAGAAAACGTTGAGATTTCTTGAAAACTGTTTCAAATTCAACTACATGCTGTTTTCGTGGCTTAAACGTGCAAAAGAGATTTGCAGTAAAAAACAGATCAGCATGAATGCTTAATAAATTTGCGACGTAATATTGTATACTTTTAAGACAAAACTTTGAAATTGAGAGTGAATGTGGCCCCCTGAAAGTATCATACAATCAATGCGGCCCGCTATGCTTTGCCGATTCCCCACCCCTGATACATACAAACAAAAAAAAACACAAATTAGGGGGGTGCAAAAGACCATAGTCCACTTCCGACCGAAGAAGTGACTCGGTCGCTGAGTTTGCACCCCCTATCTGAGTGGAGCAGGGTTAACAAAATATAGCGCACTGTAACAGACAACCACTCGGCCAACTCCATGTTGTGCAGCAGTATTTATAGCGATCAAGGCAAATTTTGCTAATGAACCTTCGCCAGTGATTATGTAGGCCTACTTCGATTTTTCTAGTCACATGAAGGGCAACAGCAAATAACCAAAAAGCTTTTTCATCTTTGCATTTTCAACCGCTTGAGTGCGAGCACGGACTAGTTTTGTTGCCAGCTTTCATGCTCAGCGCTGCTTCAGAAGAATCAGCAGTTTTCTGCACTAAGAAATCTTATTGCGCTTTAACTGGTGTCAGCAACTTCGCCCAGCAGTACCATTCACAGGTTGTAGATCCTGATGGGTTCGATACATGGTTGGAGCCGATCACGATAAAGGGGGGGGGGGGGTTGGAATAGCTACGGGGCCATCCGTGGTAAGTATCCCTCTGTCGGGGAAGTACCTACCTAAAAAAAGCAGTTTAACATCATTCTCAAAAAAATGTTCTGTTACTGACGTCATATGGAGATGGGCCGATGGCTCAGTGGATAAAACGTCTGTCTACGGAGCGGTAGGCTCTGGCTTTGATTCCGAATCGGGTCAAACCGATGACGTTAACAAGTTCAGCTTTCTTACCCGACTGTAGCGTATCTACGCTTTGATTCTCTAGTTTCAACTCGTCCTTTCCTCTTACTCGACCGGAACCACAATCCAGTCACTTGTAAAATCCTTCTCTGGTTTGATTTCAAGTCTTTGACGATATAGACGTGGTAAAACAATGATGCGGGAGGGTGCCAACAAAGCGGGAGGATGCCAACTCATGCACAAACAAGATTGAACGAAATTCGAGTAAAAAGATGACGTAAGGACGTTAGGACGGTTTAAAAACTGTTGCGAATCGAGCTCATCGAGATTCACAACTCCACAGAAAATTGTTCCGCAATAATCCCCAAATACTAAAAACGAAATTAATCAACTATACGCGGTAGAGATCTCCACTAGCGAGCAATCATTAGGCTACATACCTGAGTTGGGTAGATCGTGACACTCACACTTGACATTGACAAATTAAAATATAAATCAACTCAAACAGCTAAATCTTGAAAATAATATGCAAACTGAAAAATAAACCTTATTTAAACGTCATGTGCTGTGTTGCTACTTCAGTAAAAACTCAGTTTGCTAACCAGCTGAAAAAGTTATGTAGAACTGGTGACTGCAACTAACAGTCACTAACCACAGAGAACCTGTGCAATGAATAACAAAGGTTCGCTCGAATTGATGTGAACAACAACAACATTCGTGAGCGCAATAGCTACTTGATTACTTAAGTTGAGTAACACACGTTCGAAACCAGGTAAGTGAATAGTAAGACACACAGAAGCGACAACAGTCGATAAAAAATGGTCAAATAAAACACAATATTCTACACGGACCTTCAACCTGTCCTATAGGGACTGTGTAGAAAACAAGCCGGCAAGCTTGCTTGTGATGTTCTTGGGAAGACGCCAGTGGCGATTCTAAGGGGTAGGGGGGGCAGAGAGGGCCACGGCCCCCCAGATATTTGCCTGGTCCCCAGGTTGGTTCCCTCCCCCCCCCCCAGTTTTAACAAGCTCATGTAGCCTATGACAGGGCATGAAAATATACTAATCGATTGTCCAAACTCAGATTAAGACATTCGTTGTCTTTGCTTCTTAGCTTACTAGGCTACGGGAAACTTGCATAGTTTGCTTCGGTCTTGCCTTTGCTTTTCAATAAACTAGTACTATTATTGCATCACACAGTCCCGTCTAAATCGTAAAATCCTATCACGCGGTTGAGTCATAACGCAGCCAGTGCAGATCGAAGAAGCTGTTAGTATAATGGGTGAAGAGAAATAAAGAACTAAATTGGTCAAAATCTTACGTATCGTGTCTTTGGTAGTGGCTAATAGAAATAAAAGTGACATTTCGAATTTTTTGTAGCCTAGTTAGTCATGTAGGCCTACCGGTATTTTTTTGTTGAAGCCTAATCAGCAAGCACTAAAAAAGGAAAGACAGCAATGTTCATTGTGACAGCATTGGCAGGCGTAATAATTGTATTAGGCTTGTATTATTAGTAGCAACAACAGGCAGTGTTAAGTAAACTTGGCTGAAAAGCGTCATTCGTTGGTGGCTGTGGAGTTTGGAGCGGGAGACCTTGGTTAAGTGTGGTCTTTTCATCTCCACGTAAAATTGAAGACCGAAAAAAGGGCTTCAGGTAACGAAAATGGGGCACCCAAGCACCGAATTGGGACCCCACAAACGCGTGTCCTCCCCCCCCCCCGGTCGGAGGACACGGGGGACGGTTGCGCTGGCCCTGGTCTTAACACTGCCACCAGCTTATCTCTTTGAACTTACTCAGTTCCTCTCAAACATAGTTTTCAATAGCCCCACCTCAATCCATTTTGGCCCCAAAGTGCCCCCTCCCCACTTTTTGGGTGCTAGAATCGCCACTGGAAGACGTTTGACGAAAAATCACCAACAAGACATCAATTCATGAAAACGCGTTAACCGTTGGTGACTAGTTGAGCGTATAAATGCTTGACACCCAGCAAGTATAATAACGCAAGTAGCGATTGCAGCATATACACTTTATACAGATCATCCGTTTTTGAAATAGCTCACCACGAATTGTTGAAGCTTCTGAGTGACGGGTTCGATTCGCGACTGAAGCGAATCGCATTCGCTATATTTCAGGTAGCTGCCGACTCGAAGAGCGGGTAAATCTCTCTCAGAACACCGCGGAGATAACAGTTCCATGCGAAAATTTTAGTTAGTAATAATTATTCTACCACGTATACGTCTAACGTAGTGTGATGACATCATTTCTGTATCGAATAGTGTTTATTCGCTTCCAATTATTTACAAAACAACAAGCATATTACGAGTATAAATGAGCAATTCATGCTAGGTTATGAACAGGAAATAACATTTATCACTGCCATCACCAATAATCCATAACTTGACATTCTGCTGAGCTATGTTGAAGAGATCGAAGAACATCAAGTGAAATATCGCAACCTCCAACATGAAGTTTCCGTATTTTGTGAAGACACAATTCTAAATACTTGGCGCCGTCGTCACTTAAGTTGCTCCAATTAAGATGAAGTAGAGTGAGCTGCAACGAAAACACAAAGTGTTAAACTAATACACCGGTAGCAGACTACAACTTTTATCAGTTTATATCGCAGAAGCGAAATATGAAAGAAAAAACACATCGCAAACAGAACTAGTTCATTACGATGAAGCTGAAATTTTAGCTGGTATCAACCTTCTAAGTTTCTTTGGTCAACTCAATCACTCGGTGAATAATATTGCAATTAATTTGAACGATAAAAGTAGGCAATGTTACAAACAACTAGATAAATGTGAGAGTTTCTTTCGCTTTAAATTTATGAATAAATTCCTCACGAAAGTACTAAATGAGGTTAATTCAAAAACAACACCAGTTCTTCGTTTCACTGCACAGTTTTGTTATTGCTCTTAAAGAACCGAATTATGAAACAAAATAATAACATACAGCGGCCTCTGCTGCAGTGGAGACTGGTGGATAAAAAATGGTGAATGGTAGTGCTGCGAATAGGCGTAACCAGTGGAGAGAAATGCTTAACCCGCACTAGGTTTCATACTTTCTTTAAATTTAACTACTTTTTCAAAACTTAAATAGAATCGTCGTTAAGCGCTTCATGTTTCACTGCGTTGCGGAAAACCTCGATCGAAACCAGAAAGGTTTCGTTGAAATTCCTAAATTTATGTCACAAGTGAAGTTGACCTCTTACAGCTAGTCCAGCAACTTTTATCGTGCAACGAGTGTAGATCACAGGAGGCAACATGTCGAATCGTTGTCTGCTCAATTGTTTCGATCAACTAAGCGCAGTAACTTAGCGTATACGTAAAATATAAATTGAATATAAAGCACTTGGTCCTTTTCCCAACACAACTGGCACAGAAACTCTGTTGCAATGTTTGAAAGAACACAGCACTACGCTAGTTCTTGCGCATGGAAACAAAATTAGAACAACTTCGAACTGGAATCGGATCAAACCAACGTTTCGATTTCTTGTTCTAAATATTGACTCGTTTTTATTAACTTTCATTTTTTTAAATTTTGTGATAGCGTCAATTGCACACAGGTGATTATCGTGAAGCAGTCAGTCCGAACACGCACCTGATTAACTGCGCTACATTCCCGAGCCCGAACAACTTGACTCTACGTTTCACAACATAACCACATAAAAATAATAACCAAAAAAATATATATATCAACGCAGTGATTACCGGATGATCCCTTCGCATTATTCCTTGCGATAGTAACTCCACCCCTCTTGCTCCGATCCCGCAATCATAGAGTTCAAGTTTCTCCACCTTAGTTATACATTTCGCAAGATGCACCGCACCATTATCACCAAAGCAGCTCTCTCCAAAATCAAGCTTCCGTATCTATTCATCAACATTTTGGTTGACAGTGACACAAGACACATGATGCAACAAACACAGATGGTGACATCACAATTCAACCTCGAACAACACAATAAGCGATAAAACTGTATGCGTTCACACAGAATGAAATGACGAGGAACCGAACCTGTGATATTGATTAACAGCCACACCTCACCATGTTTTAATTGTGATCATTACAGTCATCATCATCATTCGTTAATACGCCATAATCAAAACTATACTGCATGATGCATTTGGTCAGTTCTCGATTTGCTTCTTTTGATTTATTTCAAACGTGTAGTGATGTTGCGTCGATTTGATGATGTTTTTGAATTTTCAGCATCTCACTGCAATTCATCAACTATAACTGCCTGTATTTGTTCTGAAATAGCGGCGATTTGAAATTGTCCTTATCTTGTCAGCAGTTTAAGTGCTTCACTTGATGTATGTTTTTCGTTAAAAATTCATCAGTCACTAGTCAAGGTTAAGGTTAGCGCTTTACACAAAATATCAACGACTGTGACTACAGCAAGAAGATGAAGTTCAACTGAAGAGAAACCTGTATTTGTTATTGTGTTTAGGAAAGATTTTAAGAAATAAAATGAGTTGGCACAAAGGTTGACCGCCATGTTTCGGACAGCAAGGTCACAAGCTATTCAAATAAATGAGGATTTTTAAGTATTTATTGTCTTAGTTGGATTCGAACCATGTTCAGTTTTCTTGCGTTGACACGTCATTGTTTACTGTGCGATAGTTGCGGACCTCGTTAATTTGAAGAATTTTCTTGATTAAAATGAATTATGTGTTTGCTCGCGAGCAGTGTCTACTGTGAACAGCTAGCTGTGGATTTGCTGTTGCGTGTCTTGTATTTCTGATCCTTGCTTGGTTCAGTGATTGAGCGTTCGGTTTGGAGTTGGGAGAGCAAGATCGATACTCGGCCGAGACACACAAAAAATTCAAAAATCAGTAATCCCCAGCATTAAAGGTAGATGGGGAATTAAAGAGAAATTGTAAAATAAAAATCAGTCCAATTAACTCTGGCGCTACAAGTCCGTAGTTGTCAGAAACGAAACAAAAACAAAAAAGATAAACAATGCAATATTTTGGAAGACAACAGTTATAGGACGAAAATAGTCATGGAGGAAAATACATCTAAAGTAATTCTTAAAACTGAACGTTTTGACAACGTAACTTCGCGCGTCATCGTCAGCAGTGTAAGCAAGGCAGTACGAAACTGAAATTTTTAAACATTTTTGCCCCGAAATTATAATCCAGCTTCGCTTCACAATACTCTAAGTGGCGGGTTTCCATTACGAAAAAAATCAATAACTTTTTTCATTGATTTTTAGTTCATTTCATCGTTTCGATGGATCAAAACCACATTCAAAATCAAACGAAAACAAAAAAAAAAAACTTTGAACCGGAACCAACGATTCGATTTCTTGTTCAAAACATTTACTCGTTCTTCAAAAATCAAAATCAAATCTTCATTATACTCGAGGTATTACGCCGAAGCGTATAACGAGCGACGGAGTCCATCTCCGCGGCGTAGCGCCTGGGCTACACAGCTTCGAAGGAACGTCGCAGCGGTGGCGAGCCGTTGGTGACACTGCGACGATTTGACCGGTCCCGGAATCGAACCACGACCTTCCGAACCGATAGCGTGCGCTTAGCAACTGAGCTCGTTTTTGTCAGTTTTAATTATTGAAATTTTGTGGTTGCGTCAATTGCACACAGGTGATTATCGTTAAGCAGTCAGTCTGAACACGCACCTGATGCACTGCGCCACATTCCCGAGCCCGAACAACTTGACTCTACGTTTCATAACATAATCAATCAACCATACAAAAATACTAACCAAGAAAACTATATCAACGCAGTGATTACCGGATGATCTCTTCCCAATATTCTTTGCGATAATAACTCCATTCCTTTTGCTCCGATCTCGCAATTATTGAGTCCCAGTTCCTCTACCTTTGTTATACATTTCGCAAGATGCATCGCGCCATCATCACCAAATTTGTTGTCTCCAAGATCAAGCTCCGGCATCTATTCATCAGCATTTTAGCAGACAGTGAAGCAAAACACATGATGCAATAAACACAAATGGTTTCATCAAAATTCAACCTCGAACAACACAATAACGGATCAAGAACATACAGTATTTCAACTTGTATGCGTTTACACCGGAATGAAATGGCGAGAAAAATGTATCAACGCAGTGATTAGTGATTACCGGATGATCTTTTTGCATTATTCCTTGCGATAATAACTTCATCCCTCTTGCTTCGATGTTGCATTCACAGAGTTTCAGTTCCACCACCTTTGTTACGCATTTCGCAAGATGCATCGCGCCATCATCACCAAATTTGTTGTCTCCAAGATCATGCTTCCGAATCTATTCATCAACATTTTAGTAGACAGTGATGCAAAACACGTGATGTAACTAACACAGATAGTTGCATCACAATTTAACCTCGAACAGCACAATAACCCATAAGCAACATATTTCAACCTGTATGCGTTTACAACGGAAATGACGAGGAATCGAATCCGTGATATTGAAAAGCAGCCACACCTCACCATGTTTTAATCAAGAACAAAAATCAGTTCAATTAATCCTGGCGCTACAAGTCCGTAGCTGTCAGAAACGAAACAAAAACAAAAAAGATAAACAATTCATTATTTCGGAATACAACAATTATGGAACGAAAACAGTCTAAGGAGGAAAAATATAGTTACAGTAATTCCTAAAACTGAACGTTTTGACAACGAAATTTCACGCGTCATCATCAGCAGTGTCAACAAAACAGTACAAAACTGAAATTTTTAAACCACTTCCGTCCCATAATTATAATCCAACTTCGCTTTACAATTATCTCTGCTTGGCGGGTTATTATTACGAAAAAAATCAATAACTTTTTTCATTGATTTTTAGTTCATTTCATCGTTTCGATTGATCAAAACCACATTCAAAATCAAACGAAAACAAACAAAACTTTGAACCGTAACTGAACTGGAATCGGATTAAACCAACGATTCGATTTTTTGCTCAAAACATTCACTCGTTTTTTATCAGTTTTAATTATTGAAATTTTGTGATAGCCTCAATTGCACACAGGTGATTATCGTTAAGCAGACAGTCTGAACACGCACCTGATGCACTGCGCCACGTTCCCGAGCCCGAACAACCCCACTCTACGTTTCACAACATAACCATATGAAAATAATAACCAAGAAAAATATATCAATGCAGTAATTACCGGATGATCCCTTCGCATTATTCCTTGCGATAGTAACTCCACTTTTGCTTCGATGCTGCATTCATAGAGTTTCAGTTCCACCACCTTTGTTATACATTTCGCAAGATGCATTGCGCCATCATCACCAAATTTGTTGTCTCCAAGATCAAGCTTCCGAATCTATTCATCAACATTTTAGTATACAGCGATGCAAAACACTTGACGTAACAAGCACAGATGATTACATCGCAATTCAACCTCGAACAGCAAAATAACCGATAAGCAACATATTTCAACCTGTATGCGTTTACACCGCAATGAAATGGCCAGTAATCGAACCCGTGATATCGAATAGCAGCCACACCTCACCATGTTTTAATCGTTGTCACTGCAATTATCATCATCCTTGAAATAAACACTATTAACAAACATTATTTCGTAATAACTAATGATTAAAACTAATGCATGATTCATTTGGTCAGTTTTCGATTTTGTTCTTTTGATTTATCTCAAACGTTTAGTGATGGGGCGTCGACTCGATGATGTTTTTGAATTTCCTGCATCTCACTGCAATTCATCCATTATAAACTGCCGGCATCTACTCTGAAACTGTGACCACTTGTAACTTGTAAGCAGTTTAAGTGTTTTCTGGGGTGTATATGTTTCTGTAAAAATTCATCTGTCACTAGTCACGGTCAAGTTAAGCGTTACACACAGAATATCAACGACTGTGACTACAGCAAGAAGATGAAGTTCAACTGAAGAGAAACCTGCATTTGCTATTGTGTTTGGAAAAGATTTTAAGAAATAAAATGAGTTGATACAAAGGTTGACCGCCATGTTTCGGACAGCGAGGTCACAAGCTATTCAAATAAATGAAGATTTTTAGTATGTATTGTCTTAGTTGGATTCGAACCATGTTCAGTTTTCTTGCGATGACAAGTGATTTTGTTATTGTGTAATAGTTGCCGACCTCATTGCTTTCCAAAATCTTGTTCCACGTTTTGCTTTTCTGATCGCTGGGTGGCTCAGAGTGTGAGCGTTCGGTTTGCATTTGGGGACTACGTTTAAAACCAGATAAATTTCCAGGGGGATCGGAGTCGAAGAAATGCATATTTTGCATTTTTAACTATCGAAGTAATAATGCATTAATATGCATAACTGAATATTTAGAGGGGAAATAGACGCCATCTCCCAACCTTCCAGTTTCATCAATGCACTCCCCATCAGACGTAGGAATGGAGAAAGAAACAGGAAAGATCGAATTGAAAAATATCAGTCCTGGCGCTGCAAGACTGTGGCTGATAGAAAGCTCAAAAATCATTTTGTTGAATCTGATTGCTTTAAACCAGACGTGGTTTTTAACCTTTTTACTTGCTGCACCTCTTTTAAATCACCAACCAATTCTCGCAGCCCCTTTTAGAATCGGTTAAATTAATTACTAACATCATAATGTTTGTGCTGACAATTCTGAAAAACATTAGCACGTAAATTACGATACCTGTTTGTTTTGTTTTGTTGCCAATGATAAGGCTTCTATCCCCAGTAACGTCATGTTGCAACGCCAAAGTTGTAAAGCTTTCACGTCACGAAGGCATGACGCAACTTGACGTGCATCATCATCTTTAAATTCTTCTTCACCAAATCGAACAACGAACTTCTTTATCTGCCAACAATAAAATTGAAACCATCAAACAAAATAATAAAGCGTGAAACCTGAACATCAAACACGAAGACGTCAGCTTCTACCTGCTTCTCATTGCTTTATTCTGTGAGAAGCTAGGTTATTTACGTTTTATTCACATTGCAACAATGAGACGTTCACACAAAACATATCGGAATATTGCGTAAACGCAATCAGGGCGTGTATGCGTTAACAGGAATACAGGGGTTATAAGTTTCTGCTCCAAGTATTGGAGTTTGTGCGTTAAATATGCCGCAGTAACATGTTTATAAACTAACATAATAATAATTGATGAAACAGTAATCAAGAGTAAAAATTTCCTTGTTCTGCGACATTGCGATTAGTCCAGAAAATCAGGTTCTCAGCAGAATTGTACATTAATTCAAAAATACTGAAAATGACTAACCTTTATTAAACCTACGGCTATGTAAAAATTACCCAATAAAAATTACCAACAAAAATTGTGTAGTTGTCCTTGGTTAACTTTTGATACGTTTACCTAAACTTTAATACTTTAAACCCAAGAAAGCGGCTTTTTAAATACCTTTACCTAGGAAAGTTAAAAACTAAAATATTGCCAAAACAGGCTTTTAAGTTTCCAGTTTATGTCATTTTATAATTTGAGATGGATGAGAGCATCACTGTTGCAGAGCAAACATTTTCACATTCATGACACGGGGAACACCGTGAATACAGATAATTTTTTGTCGTGTTTCATTCTTACGAGTGTGTATGCTACAGTGTTTTAAATAAGCATTGACGACTAAAATACTCAGAATCTTGTAAAATCCACTTATTTCCAACATCTTTGATAAAACTGTGTTTATTTTCACTAAACCAGCCTGGTCCAACTGCTGGCCCACGGGCCAATTTTGGCCCGCAAAGTGATTTTTTGGCCCACCATGAGTTACGGTGATTCGCACGTTTAGGTCGGAAAATATTTACTAAGGTGATCGTTGCTTTTGTGGTTTTCGACTGCGTTTACGCCTTTTGTTTTTGCTCTGCACTGATACTTTAAGAAAAAATAGGACATCTGAAGACGTGTAGACTTTTTTTTTGCTCTTCCAATCAGAGCGGCCTAATATTGGCTATTGCTTAAGATATTGAATACGATTCATCCAATAATCCGGCCAGCCAAGGTCTTCAGTTTCCCACATGTGGCCCGCCGACCAGAAAACTTGCCCACCTCTGTTTTAGAGGGCCATGAGCAAAAAAAGGTTGAAAAACCCTGATCTACAGTACTAGCAAGTAGCAACATCTTTAACGAAACATTGTCCCGCAGGATAAGTAAACAACTTTTTATGGTCCGCGGTTTAATTAAGTAGGACCACACTGACTAAACAATTATCATTACACATTCGCTTGAATGAACCGGGTTTGTATCAAGCATTACCAGTTTATTTTTATTAAACAAATATTTTATTGCAATATGATGAACCTAGCGTTATAACTTACTTTGACTTTTCCGGATTGAACTGATTCATCAAAAGCACTAGTAAACTGGTTCCAATCATTACTGACATAATCATGAAACTCCTCATACAGATACAAGTTTTTTTTTCTCCATTGTAGCGCACACTGATACGCCGGTGTATTGCTTAGAAGACCATTATCTAGTTGCACCAAGAATTCACTTTTTAAGTTGGAAACGACTTCCTCACTCAACTCATCATCGCGCATCTCATGCAACCAGCTCAGCACTTGCGGTAACTCGCCAAATTTCTCCACAGAATCAACTTGCTTTAACTTCTTTAAGAGTTCTTTCTTTCTTTGCACATGAGTAGGATCGAATTCATACGAAGGGATAGTTTCGTGCACATGTCGCTGAGTAGTTGAATTACAAAGTCCAAAAGCAAATTTGGCCACCATTTCGAAGTTGCTATCCTCATGGTAGGATAGAGTTTGTTCGAATTCATCGAGATCCTTAAACAATATGAAATAAGACGCTGCGAAAAATTCGTGAAATAAAAGATGCGAAAAATACGATTTCAGATGAGCTTGGCCTTTCATCAGCTTCAAGTTGACTTTCTTTCGAATTCGCGTTGTCAGAAATGCGCTGGCTTCGTGTTCACCAATTCCAAACCTATCTAAATCCTTTTGTTCAAATACAAGTTGGTTCTGCAGAAATGTTTTGAAAGCTAGCAGAGATAATTTTTTTGCTCGGAATTCTTTTCCCCGAAGATGATCAATGTTTTCAGCAAACAAAGCAAGTGTAGCCACCAAAATATTTGACAAGGAATCCAATTTTTCTAATGAACTTACATTTACGGTATTAAGATTAACAGAAATACAATACATCAACAATAGACAATGCACGGGAACACCACACGTATTGCTGAAATCAGGTCTATTATTTACAAACTTAAGAACTTTCGTACAAACGTCATCGTTCTCGCACACATTTTCACGAATTTGTTTGTGCGAAGTTTCATTGAGTCCACACATGCTGACTATAAAATGAGGACGGTACGTTTTGTGCAGTTGAAAGAGTTCCGGAGGCCTAGATGTGAAGAGCTTCTTGGCGTTTGGAAAAAGATCTCCATTGAGTAGATGTTTGATTGCTGTTTCCGACTTCACTGAGTCAAAGACCGAGCACCTTCCTTTGATCGGTTCTCTATTGTTTAAGATCTCACTTTCATCATAGCCGTCGAGTATGACGCATATGTTTTCATTTTCTTCCAGCTTGGTAAGCAGTTGTTTTTGATTTTCTTCAGCTAGGTTTTTAGAGAACGTTGAGTCATTGGTAAGACACTGGGGCAAGTTCATCTCTTTCTTGTAGTTAGGGTTGCGAAAATGAAGGTAGAAAACAAACTCGTATAAATTCTTTTCTAAAATTTCCCGAACCATCAATTTCGAGAAAGTACTCTTGCCAATGCCGACCTGCCCAACTATATTTCCGTGAACAAGTTGCAATTTCCGCTTCGCTTGCCGGGTTCTGCAGTTTCCTGATTCCCTTACAGCTTGATCTTCAGCTTCATGGAACAATTGGGAGTGATGGATGTTTGTTGTTGGAGGTGTATTGAATCTTTTCATAACATCTTTTCTGTGGTGAAAATGCCCTTCCAGATCTGACTCTTCTGTCTGTTTGACCAATTCCAGCTCAGCAATCCTGACGTTCTGATCATCAAGGATGGAATCATCAGCACCACACGATTCGCTGGCTAGTTTCCTCGAAACTTCCTTCAATTGACTGCCTACGTGCAATTATACGAGATAATTTCAAAAAAGTGTAAACAACAAAAAATGAGTAAACGTGTAAAAACTGTTCTGAAACAAAAGCGTTTGTTTCACCGGAATATCAGTACTACAGTGTCTGCCATTAGTAACGATGTATATTTATATTTCAATTTGATGAATGGCACATAGAGAAGTAAGCCACCATCGTGCTGAAATCGTAAGGCGCAAAATTTTCTAGTCCTCATTCTTATTCTTTTATCAAATTCATTATTTTTAACAAATATACAATTACTTCTCGCGTTTCAATAAACAATAGGCCTAACAAATCAAACAAAATTATTGTATTATCAAGAAACGAAATGAGATTGTGATTTGTATGGTTCAAAATCAATGACACAGTCTACTTTCCATAGATTGTAGGTATAGGATGCCTAGGACTAATTACACTTGCAATATTTCAGCAATATCGTTTAATTCTGGCTATGCGCGTTTGTTGCTACAATTGAATTATTTGTCACAGTTTTTCTAGACTGAATCCATCGCAGACTTGCCTCCAGTAGGCGACGCTCTATCAGAACAAAAATCTCGTTAAGCCACGCAAGTTGATAAAAAAGAACATTATGTTATCTCGCTTCTCAGCTTTGATATTTCTGAAACTTTTAAATATTCGGGTACACTGTGTGCTATTTAGCATGCAAATAACAAGTTTGTATCGGTGAAGCAACCTGCACTTCCCGATGTCCGCATAATATGCTCCATTGCTTCTCAGCATAACCTTCGCTCGTTCAAGTCGCAACTGAACGAAGAGCAGATCACGTTATCTCCATTTGAATAGATGGTGCGCCAGGAGAAATACGCGGTCTGTTGCCATCGGATGATGATGAAACCAGAAGCTGGCTACCCAACATCACTGCTAGCTTCTGATCCGGTTCTAGGTAACAACCTGGAGTGAAAAGAGGTAGATCCTGGCCCTCAGATCCTCAGCCTCAGGATCCGAAGTCGATGCTCGGTCAAGCAACGACAACACTTCCTGCTCGTGAGTTTGCTACTTAGGTATAAAGCCATGCACGGCGCTATATCCATACATTTTTAAGACGACTGACGTTTCATCATAGATTTTAGGGACACTAAACAAATTGGCTGGACAATATAGACCATAAAAAAATGTGTCAAAATACATACAAAGCCTCTCAATATTGCCGGTCGATGGTTCCGCACCAGTTACTTTCCTTGTGGTTGGTTTATCTTCAACATCAAATGGTTCTGTGATACAAGCATTTGTATTTAGTCGATAATAGAATAAAACCTTTAATAAATGCATTATTAGAAGAAAGTGCCCAAAACTTCTTTTCAAAATTCAAATTTAAAACGCATTTAAGACAGGGGGGTTGCAACATTATCGCAAAAATATTTTTGATCAATCAGTGTCATGTAGATCAAAGCCAATATGTCATTGGCAATTACCTCTCGTTCTTAAGGTCGACGGCTTCGCACCAGTTGCTATCCTTGTGGTAGGCTTAGCATCAGATGGTTCTGTGAGATAAGCAATTGCATTTAGTTGATGAAATGATAAAACTTGATCGTAAATGTCATACTGCCCGGCTACAGGGGAATTTCCATGAACAAAACTACCAGTCGATGGAGACATAACCCACCAACCCCGTTCTTTTGAAATTCCAGCTCAAATGTTTGTGTGTCTGTTTGTCTTGTTTGTTTAGAAACTTTCCTTTCTCGAAAAAGAGACAGCCACTTATGGATGAGTTGATTTTTGAAAAAATCAAAGAATATTAAAAAATTTCGCCTGCCTCTTTTTTTAAAGTCACAATCACGTCATTCCGATGAAGTGTGCAGCGAGTGGTGGGAGCAGCTCTAAAGGAACATCGCGACGGTGGCGAGCCGTTGATGACACTGTATCTGATTTGACCAGCCCAGGAGTCGAACCCAAGACTTCTCGCACCGCAGCGACGTCTTCTACCACTAGGCCTATTGGCCGTTTCTTTTTTCAGAATTGTCGTTTTAAGTTTGCGATCACCTCAATATGCGAAGACTAGTTCATGAGAACCTTCCGTGACTCTCAATCTAAGTTCCCATGGAATACAATAAATATGGGACGAAAATAATAAAGGAGAAAAAATATTGTCACTGTCAATTTCAAAACTGGACGTTTCGACAACATACATTCAGCTGCCATCATCAGCAGTGCATGCACGGCATGATGACAGCTGAATCTATGTTGTCGAAACGTCCAGTTTTGAGATTTACAGTGGCTTTATTTATCCTCCTGCAGTTCCTATGGTTAGTTGGTTCCTAAAAACAGGAGCCGGCCCACTAAAACGATAACTAACATTTGAATAAAGAAACAAAGCAATGTTCCTGTAGACAGTTCTAACCTATTGGTTTGACGTGCTACACATGTTTAATCAGCGACATCCAAAATTTTTTTCTGTAACGTTTTATTCCTTCCTTCAAACAACCCGCCAACTTAAGGCATTTCAACTTGTTGGGGTTTGCAAAATGGCTTGGTTTTCATGGAACCGGCCGGCTGTTCTAGTGGTTTAGCGCATCGCTCTGGCGAGGGAAGTATGGGGCACGACTTCCTGGCAGGTCAAATCGTACACAATTCGATTCCCGGGCCGGTCAAATCGAAAGCGACGTTTCTTCGGATCTGTGTTGCACAGGCGCAAAGCCGAAGAAATGGATCCCGGCACTTGTTCCACGCTTCGGCGTAATACGAGGATAATGAAGATTTGATATTTTTTTGATCACCATAGAACAGTTTTACGCGCATTAATTTTGTTTTTCAATGATTTTAATATACCTTGTGTTTCTATCTATCTTTTAACCGAAAAGGAAAAGAATTATGACTTGTTGCAGCTAATCATATTTGGTAATTTTACCGATAAACACTTCGGGTTTGCATCATTGTGGTTATTAATATTATTCGTCCTCTCAATCGTTGCGTAAAAATTGAAAATTTGATTCAAATATCAGCTAATTCCAGCTCTTAAAACATTACGTATACTCAAAAGGCAAGTTTCGCACCAATGAGCAGCTCCTCAGTAGTTTGGTCTTGATAAACATTCGTGACGTCCTGCGTGGTAACGTTTGTAACAAGCTGGCGTCGGAGAGGTCGGTCCATAGAAATGACGTTTTGGCTTCGATCTAAAACTAAAAAATATTAAAAGGTTGCTAAAATACGATTTTTTTTCAATTTCAGTAGGAAGTAAGTACCTGTACTTTCATCATTATCAGAAGTCTTTTCCACTAGACTCAATTCATCTCTTCTTCGATAAGTGCGACTAGTTCCGGGCTGATCAGACATCGCAATTTTTCGTGTTTAGTTTTATTAAGATTAATTGTACCATAAAGAACCTCTTTATTCTGTAAGCTAAAAACAGAATCGTTAATTTTCGAAGCAAAACACACTACTTATGCCAGGTTTACACCGAAGGCAGACAACCGCGTACGTTGCGAAACCAAGCAATGATTTTACTTGCGAAGGCAGCTTTTACACAGAACACGGCGCAATCACGCAAAAGCTGATCTGGTTGTTTCAACTTTCAAAAATACTTTGACAGTTCAACACAGCAAGCTTCTGTTATATATCTCTTACACAGGGTAACGATTAAGCATCATTTCAGCTTTAACCAGTACTCAAGTCGAGGGGGAATGCCATCCCACTGAAAAACAACACCATCCCCCCATAAAACATTTATTAAACCATCCCCTTACAAGTATAATGACCATCCCTCCTTACGTCCGGGGAAAAAATGGTAGCTTCCTCCCATAAGTGTTTTTAGAACTGGAGCACTGGCTTTACCTCAATATCATAGTTCATACATTACCATAAAGACTATTATCTCGCAATGTTCTGAACTGAGACTTCTACACAAGTCTTTTAGTAACTGAAAAAATATGTGCGTACACTGCGGTTGGCTGTAAAGTAAAAAGCGTGATTTTCTGATCGTTCAACCAGGAGCGTATTTAGGGGGGGGGGCATTGGGCCATAGTCCCCCCCCTTTTCACTCTGCCTTTTAGTAAAAAAGAACAAAATTAATGGTGCCAAGTAACAGAAATATGCCAGACTCTTTTACTGGTTTCTGTAGCTTATGGCCAGGGGCGGTCCAGGGAGGCAGGCTGAGGGGTATGCATCCTTCCACCAACCGTTTTCAAAAAGTTTTTGATGTATACAATTTTTCCATAACTTCGAATCTCTTCGATAGCAATTAACCTTACGCAAGCATTATGTAAAATGTGCCAACAAAATGCATCCTATATGGCGAATCACTGAAAATTATTTTAAAAAAACTAAAATGGCCATCACAGCACGTAAATTTCCAATAAATTTCCGGGAGAGCACCTCCCGGAACCCCTAGAGCTTTTCTTGTTTTTCAATGAGCTTCAAATTTGTTCTGCCGAAAAAATGAATACGTTTAAAAAAATGCCGAAAGCTGCCCCCCCCTTTAAAATTTCTCGCTACGCCACTGCGTTCAAGTTTCAACAGTTCAGTGAGTCGTGCAGAGAAGGGTCGCGGTTCGCAATTCAGTAAAGTACCATGAAGAATGTTGAAAAATTATTAAACTTGCTGCAGTGACAGTTCCCATGATCTATAATGAACTTACAGTGAAGTTTTGTAAATTTTCACATTTGCATTAATGCAATGTTGAAGAAATAAAAATGATAAAAAACTCAGAAAATGTAGCGTGCTTACTGCTTAGCTTGCATTCATTTCAAAAATCAAAAAAATACGAATTTTGCAGCTTACACTTAATGCGAAGAAATGAACTTGAATACACCGAAACAAACATACAAGTTCTGTCTTATGAGTGAGCGACTGAGCATAAATAATTAATTTGTGAATAAATAGCTCAGTTCGATTGGGACGAAAAATGAATTCGCCAAAACTCAACACAAGCCATGAGAAACAGATGTGCAGAAGTTTTGAAATGAAAATTGCAGAACGATCAATGGCAGTTTAGTAATGAAACCACGCAGAGCTATGCAGAATTCGACCAGCATTTCCAACACGATTCATTTCACTTGTTTTGTTCCGATCTGTTTTCATTGCAATCACCTTTTCAGCCTAATTTGCTGGCTTATAAACGCTGTATCTGTCAAAAGACTCATTGCTTAAAATTCATCTTTTCCTTTATCATAAAAAGATGAAACAACAAAATCTTGCAGCAGTTATTGCCAGATACAAGGGAATTACGACGTGAATGCAATAACTCGTGGCAGTCACCAAACAGAACGGAAGGAAATAGCCAACCAACTGGTTTCAACTCAGCTTACGCAAGACAGCTGGATGCACACCTAAGTACAGACTGCTTCGCACGCACATTGTATTGATTGTACTTTTATATCTAAATACACGCAACGTGTACTTTTCGCTTACTTTCTCTTATCCTAGAGCTGATAAGCGTCATCGTTAGTTAACTTACATCCCTGCTGCGGTTTCGGAAAACACATACCTAGGCTCCGAAGAAAGATTGCTACGGGCCTCGCACTAGCTCAAATCGGCCTACGGCAGCGGTTTCTACCTTTGCTTCATCATTACCCACTCTTGATGTGACTGACCCTCAAATACCTGCTACTTATACATATTTCAAACCAGGGCTTTTCAACCTTTTTTTGCTCATTGCCCACTACAGCAAGGGTGGGCAACTTTTCTAACTGCCAACATTAGGGCCGCACTGATTGGAGAAGCAAAAAAAAAGGTCTACGCGTTTTTAGATGTCCTGTATCCCAGTGAAAATATCAGTCACCTCTGTTTTAAACCAACATGTCATTGTTTAAACTAGATCAAATTTCGGCTGCAAAAACTGGTGTTCTGAAATTGCGGGGCATTTCTTTACCCGGGACAAGACGGTGTTATTTTTCAGGGGGTGTTTAACTACCCACTAAAAAATCCGGAATTCCCACCGGTTGGCAACCCATGGCCTAGCCCTAGGGTATGATTATTTTCTTTCATACGTTTTCTTTTATGCAACTTCTCGATTTTGTATAAATAGTTTAATTTAGGGTTATAATACTAATAGCCTATAATTTAGTTGCTCAGTTCTTTTCAGGGGATTTTATTTATTGATTAAGTTCTATTATATAGTTTAATTATTGTAACAAAACTTTATCAAAATAACAATGTTTGGGTGGCTGAATAAGTTAAGGTTCGGGACAGCGGGTGCTGCAAGCACACTTGCGTGACCGGTTTCGGAAATACCAATTATGAATGTGTTAGTTGAAATACAAAGCAAACAACACACATACATTTAACCTTTTGAACCTCCCGTTCGTGCCGAACGTCTAGTGGGAAGCTGCGATAACTAATTTTTCATTAGTTTGACCTGACTGGGAGTACAACCCCAGTCTAATATTGCACAAAGTTCATTTTTCTGGGATTCGTGTCCATCTTGTATTGATCATTTCTACCTTGTATTCATCATTGTGATTATTCTGATAAGTCTATTAATCTACATCAATCCTTGCGTTAAAAACATCATTCGTACTGTAGATGTACACTGTATAGAAACCCGCTAACAACAATATAATACTGCTGAATTCGATCTAATTTCATATCCGCACAGCAGCATGAATGAGTGTGCGCAACGCAGATGTAA
This sequence comes from Trididemnum miniatum, assembly GCA_964006365.1. Classification (NCBI taxonomy): domain Eukaryota; kingdom Metazoa; phylum Chordata; class Ascidiacea; order Aplousobranchia; family Didemnidae; genus Trididemnum; species Trididemnum miniatum. Next base: position 11,404,129 of record OZ023252.1, read on the forward strand.
AAACTTTACTGGACACTTTTAACACTTGTGTCATAGCTATCCAGTTTTGCGCTCAGGGTCAGAGCCGGTGTGGAGACTCACATAAAAATGGCAAAACTACAAATCAGTTACAATTAATCCTGTTCGTCCAGTAGCATTATGAGACTTTCTTAATCTCCAAACAAGTCAATTTTAAGCACAGATTAATACAACCTTACAGAAGCGAGTAGTATTTTTTAGGGCGTGGTTAGTAGGGTTGGGATCCCGGAAAATCCCAGGATTTTCACCTATTTTTACCAATCCCGAGCCCGGGATTTTTAGAGGTGGAATCCCGGGATTGCAACTCTGTACAATTACGATTATGTTGGGGTTGATTTCATTTATTTTGCTTAAAACAGTTTTTAATCGGCCAGTCGGAGTTAGTAGTAACGATAACGCTGAGCCAATAGATGCGGAAGGTCTGGGGTTTAATTCCCAGGCCGTTTATTCCCATTCCCAGTTTAATTACCAGGCTGGTCAGCCAGCTCCGACACAGTATCGTCGACGTCTCACTACAATTGCAACGTTTCTTCGGATTTTAAAGCTGTGTTGCCAAGCGCTGAGCTGTGGAGATGAGCCCCGCAATCGTCATACGCTTTGGCATAAAACCGTGAGAAAAATCAAGATTGATTTGACTTTTTAAAACAGTTTTTGTCTTGTTTGCTGTCGATAGAACTCGTGTTTTCAAGCAAAATGCTTATGTGGTGAGTGCTGATATCAACGCTAATTATTAGCCATAGTTACGATTTGTAAATCAGAACAATGTTCAAATAAACTCCTTTATTTCGGAATACAATAAATATGGGACGAAAATAGCTTAAGGAGGAAAAATAAAGCCCCTGTAAATCTCAAAACTGGACGTTTCGACAACATAAATTCAGCTGTCACAATTTTGTACTGCCTTGCATTCACTGCTGATGATAACTGAAGTTATGTAGTCGAAACGTCCAGTTTTGAGATTTACAGCGGCTTTATTTTTCCTCCTTAAACTCCTTTATTGTTCCTAGAATTGGATTAAACTTGATTCGGCCCATTAAGTTATTGATGAATTTTAGTTTAGTTTCTGTAAAGCCACTGGAATTAAATTGTAATGCCATCAAAGTTCAAACTAAAAACTAATAAAATTTAAATTTGAATCCGCTCACTAGTTAATGGCGAATTTGAATTTAGTTTTCCAAAGACAATGAATTTCAATTTAGTTTTTTCAAAATCAATGAATTTGAACCCTAGTTTAAAAAAGAAAAAAAAAATGAATGGTTCCAACTCTCTATCAAACTTTTACAATTCTTTGCAGCCACGGACAAAGAATTCGGGATCAGTTTGCAGTAACAGTAGCACAAAAGCGACAGTCAAAATCTTTTATCAATGCTGGTAGGTTGAGTTTTCACAAAGCTTTCAAAATGGCAAATTACTAATTGTGTATTTTTTTTTCTTGGTCAATTCGAAAAATCCCGAGCCCGGGATTTCTAAATCAGCGGTCCCGAAATCCCATCTCTAGAGGTTGGTTGCAAAGAGCTAAAGTTTTGATTTTTGCAGCTTTAAAACTTCAAACTGAGCATAACGTGCTGTGGGTTCATGCAAAGAGATGGTTTGGTTTTGCTTTAGATTTTCCAAATTACGGAAGCCCTTAAGTGCAAAATCACAAAAATAACTTTAAACCCGATCGACAAATCTTTTTCGCGATGTACAAATCTTTTTCACAATCGACAAATCTTTATAGCGATTGACAAATCTTTTAAGCGATCAATAAATCTTATAACTGATTGACTTAACGCAATTTCAATGCACAAAACTTTTAAGTGATGCACAAAACTCAATGTAGATTGTAGATACCAATAAGAAATAAGCTCACAATTTTGTTTTTTTGTTAGGCTACAGTTATTAGGAACTAATGTGAATTTTGCCTGTTCAGCTCGACACCTATGAACGCTTGCAGACGTACAGTATAATCTCTTATGGGAGTGATCGAGAAGGCGAAATAGTCCCGTACCTTCTAATTTTAGCTAACAGTTGCAGTTAGGTCACACCATATTTCTCTACTTGTATGGCATTGTAAGTTGACACAGGCCTACATGGTTTCCCATGTTAATTTGCCACGGCTTCTAATTCTACTCAAGAAAATACGGCAAGGCACATGCAACTAGGAACCGAGTTTGGTTTTAAAAAGTGGGGGGACAAATTTTGTGTGATAGGCTATATCGTTTATGCTCTTAAGAGTCTTGACAGAAGTATGTCACTTGAATGCTACAGGTACTATAGAACGCTGACGTTGATTATGTAGTCCTAAGTTTAAATGTTTTGATCCATTAAAAGTTTAAAACAATTTTACATTTAGTGAGTGTTTTGATCCTACATCTTAAGTTTGTTATGAAAAAGACATGACCATTTGATTTTTACCTCATCGGCTTTCTATTTTTCGGAAATTTGTATTTTCACTCGTCTTTTCAATTTTGTTTGCCACGTTGACGTACATGAACCTTTAAAAGCACAACAGGCAATCGCGATTGTGACACCACTTGAGGTCTTGGCTGTAGTGCGTTATATTCACCTCCAGTCTTGCCAAGAGGGGGGCCATTTGGCCCCACACTTTTGAGGGGCCCCATTTTGCGACTGCAAGTAGATATTATCACCTTATTCTTATAATTTGATCGTGAGCTTATTAGTGGAAAACTGCACAAGTAACATTAGTTATGAACAAGGCATCGAACTGCTTGAAATATCTCTCCGGTTAAGATTCCACAAAATTTAATTTTAGCTGTTACTTCTGGTTCAGGTTTTCCGTCGTTTGATTTTGCAGGTGTAGTTTCGGATAAAATTAAAAATACTTTGAATTAATAAAATATTAAATATAAATTTAAAAAACAGACAACAAACCATCCTTTTTGTTTACTAAGAGAGTAACAGTACCGATATAGAATATATTTCAATTAAGATGTCAACAAGAAAGTGTGAGAGGGAGCATCTAAGCATAAGCAACGGAAATTACAAGAAAGTGCAGTGAAAAATTCATTCTCTATTGTACAATTTTTGAACCCAAGACACTGTGCTATTGCATGTCCGCATCAAACCACCATGCGGTAAAAAATTAACTTCAAAAGGTAAAAATAGGGTCAGAATTTACAGAAGAGTATGCAGTCAGAATTTGCAGAAGAGTAGGCAGTATACTCATTCTATCGTTTTCGCAGCTTTAGTTAACAGTGACATCATCAACGGCTACTTTTTGCTATGTGGCCCCGGGCCTCTATTGGCTCTCAACAGCCTTGTTTGCCTCAACCAGAAAACATGATAGCAACTTTTACCTCGAGTGACATAACAAATAACAATCACGGTACGGTATCATTGTAGTGCTTTGGCATCAATTTGGCAATCCAAATCAAAAAGATGAGTAAAAACTAAAAACACAATATTTCTGAAAAAAGGAAAGCCGATGAAGTAAAAGTGAGATGGATATATTATGCTCTTTACAACAACTACAAGGTATAGGATCAATAAACTACCAAATAAAATTTGCTTTTATGACCACTTTCAGAGCACAAAAAAGATTGAAGTAGCAGTACTTAGATGAATATATATAAATTGCAGCATGTAGATATTCAACAAAACACAACGAATATCAAAAGAAAATGCTATGCATATGAACATAACACATTCCGTGAATTGAAGGTTCACTGAAAGTTAACACAATTGATAGAGTACCGGACTGCTGGTACATGTTGATATATATAAATATAATCCATGAAACATTGAATTATAAAGTATGAGTTAGGCCTATAAAAATAGGTAAGGAAGTAGCCATGATTTATTAGCAATTATATAAACTTTTAAGCTACAAGCGAACTTCTGCTGGTGTCTAAAATTTGCCAAACACACTTCATCTCACATCATTCGCTCTCACAAATTCTTTGACTACATCTTGACCAGATATTTCCATCAGTATATCTCAAAACACCTTGAAAAAATGGTCTTACACCAAGGCCTTTGCCATGTCACTGAAAATCAATATTATACAAACGAAGCGGCTTGTTGGCCAAGCTTTGCTTTGGAAATCATTCACGCCTCTAGTGACAGTGTGACATGGTATATGCGTGATTGTATATCGATAAATGCTATATTTTGGCAACAAAAATGGGGGAACAAAAGATATTATGTCCTCCTCATCCACTCTTCAGCTCGGTCCATGCATGCAACAGATTTTGGGTGAACTACCAGTAACTGACTACTAAACTAATAAACAAAGAAACCACTGCTACCAACTGCTAATGCCGAGTTCCATAGGCCTACCAGCACCTTTTCAGTGTAGTAGACCATACAGTATTGGCTAGCAGTCTACAGCAACACAGTGATAGTCCAGAGCAGGGCCGGTGCTAGGAACTGCGGAGCCCAATGAGAAATCTGATGGCGGGGCACTTACTCTTTATAGTAAAATGTATGGTGTAGGTATTTCATAAAAAAAACATACCGATACATACAAACCACATTTAATACTTGCTATGAAACTGATAAAAACAATAACTGAATAAGGTGAAGTAGATGCTTTCTTTGTTTTACTTCTAAGATTATCAAGAAAGGCAAATCAGACAATTCACTACTAGTATTCTCTTTCAGGGGTCCTACTAAACACCGCAAGGAACTACAAGGTACTACAAGGAACTACAAGGTACTTTTAAACCTTCAAAATGCTTGAAAACACTACAAGGAACTACAAGGTACTTTTATAGCTGCTACAAGGTAGTTGAAAACAGCACAAGGAACTACAAGGTACTTTTAAACCAAGTACAAAGTAGTTGAAAACACTACAAGGAACTGCAAGATAGTTGAAAACACCGCAAGGAACTACAAGGTACTTTTAAACCTTCAAAATGCTTGAAAACACTACAAGGAACTACAAGGTACTTTTATAGCTACTACAAGGTAGTTGAAAACAGCACAAGGAGCTACAAGGTACTTTTAAACCAAGTACAAAGTAGCTGAAAACACTACAAGGAACTACAAGGTACTTTTATAGCTACTACAAGGTAGTTGAAAACAGCACAAGGAACTACAAGGTACTTTTAAACCAAGTACAAAGTAGTTGAAAACACTACAAGGAACTGCAAGATAGTTGAAAACACCGCAAGGAACTACAAGGTACTTTTAAACCTTCAAAATGCTTGAAAACACTACAAGGAACTACAAGGTACTTTTATAGCTGCTACAAGGTAGTTGAAAACAGCACAAGGAACTACAAGGTACTTTTAAACCAAGTACAAAGTAGTTGAAAACACTACAAGGAACTGCAAGATAGTTGAAAACACCGCAAGGAACTACAAGGTACTTTTAAACCTTCAAAATGCTTGAAAACACTACAAGGAACTACAAGGTACTTTTATAGCTACTACAAGGTAGTTGAAAACAGCACAAGGAGCTACAAGGTACTTTTAAACCAAGTACAAAGTAGCTGAAAACACTACAAGGAACTACAAGGTACTTTTATAGCTACTACAAGGTAGTTGAAAACAGCACAAGGAACTACAAGGTACTTTTAAACCAAGTACAAAGTAGTTGAAAACACTACAAGGAACTGCAAGATAGTTGAAAACACCGCAAGGAACTACAAGGTACTTTTAAACCTTCAAAATGCTTGAAAACACTACAAGGAACTACAAGGTACTTTTATAGCTACTACAAGGTAGTTGAAAACAGCACAAGGAGCTACAAGGTACTTTTAAACCAACTACAAGGTAGTTGAAAACACCACAAGGAACTTATGGACTAACGACAAGGGCGTTAGGAACATCCCAAGGGTTGGAGTCGGGGGGGTTGTAGTCGGGGGTGAAGGGGGGTGTGGAGTCTGGGGGGTAGGGGTGGGTAGGGTAGTAGTCGGGGGGGTTGGGGTCGTTAAAGTAGGGGGGTGGAGTTGTAGTCGGGGGGGAGGGGGGTGTGCAGTCTGGGGGGTTGGGGTCGGGGTGGGTAGGGTTGGAGTCGGGGGTGGAGTTGGAGGGGTTGGGGTCAGGGGGGTTGGGGTCGTTGGAGTAAGGGGGTGGAGTTGGGGTCGGGGGGCTTGGAGTCGGGGAGTTGGGGTGGGGGGGGGGTTGGAGTCGGGGACCCCAACCCCTCCGACCCCAACCCCCAGATCTCAACCCCCCGACCCCATCCCCCCAACTCCAACCCCCCCGACTCCAACCCCCCGACTCCACCCCCCAACTCCAACCCCCCCGACCCCATCCCCCCCCGACTCCAACCCCCCCTGACCCCAACTCCACCCCCCAACTCCAACCTCCTCAACCCCAAGCCTCCCGACCCCAACTCCATCCCCCCGACCCCAACCCTCGATTCCAACCCCCAACCTCCCCGACTCCAACCCCCCCGACCCCAACCCCCCCCGACTCCAACCCTCCCGACTCCAACCCCCCCGACTCCAACCCCCAACTCCACCCCCCCGACCCCATCCCCCCTGACCTCAACCCCCCCCGACCCCAAGCCTCCCGACCTCACCCCCCCCGAATCCAACCCCCCGACTCCACCCCCCCGACCCCAACTCCAACCCCCAACTTCAACCCCCCAACTCCAAGCCCCCCGACCCCAAGCCCCCCGACCCCAACCCTCCCGAATCCACCCCCCCGACTCCACCCCCCAACTCCACCCCCCCGACCCCAACCTCCCCGACTCCAACCCCCCGACCCCAACCCCCCCGACTCCAACCCCCCCGACTCCAAACCCCCCCGACCCCAAACCCCGACTCCAACCCCCCGACTCCAACGACCCCGACCCCTCCAACTCCACCCCCCCGACTCCTCCCCCCCGACCCCAACCCCCCCCGACTCCAACCCTTGGGATGTTCCTAATGCCCTTGTCGTTAGTCCATAAGCTCCTTGTGGTGTTTTCAACTACCTTGTACTTGGTTTAAAAGTACCTTGTAGTTCCTTGTGGTGTTTTCAAGCGTTTCGTAGATTTAAAAGTACCTTGTAGTTCCTTGTAGTGTTTTCAGCTACTTTGTGCTTCGTTTGAAAGTATCTTGTAGTTCCTTGTAGTACCTTGTAGTTCTTTGCACTGTTTTCAGTACCTTGTAGTTCCTTGCGGTGTTTAGTAGGACCGCTCTTTCAGAGAACAACTTTTCTAGCTTTTTCGTTTGCAAAATCACTCAACGTATTTTCAAAGTCAGAATCTTCAGTAATTGCTAGGCTAACGGTAGCTCTCAGGCTCTCTGACTGGTAAAAATCATGCTTGCGCAATTATAGAAGTTATAGGCCTTGTTACGCTATCACAAAAAACGCCTAGAAAATGGATTTCGTGATACCCACCGAAGAACTAGATGAAACTTCGTAAATTTGAAGATTAAGAAATGCTGAATTTAAATCTCGTGTCTTCCATGTCCAACAGGTGCCGTTACGTCATAATGACGTCATAAAGACAAAAATAGCTCTTTCAAAGATGCAGAAATTCCACACACTTAAAAACCTCTAAATTTTTTTGTGGTTGATGTAAACGCATCAGACCACTTTCAAAGTAATCTTTGGTTGACAGACTATGTCCATGCCAAACTGTGACGTCATAAGTTGATGACGTCATAACCTACAAGTAAAAGATTTTGCAAAAACAATTATTTTTTCTGGATGGGGTGTATACAGTTCCTTGTAACTTCGGTTGTAGTACGTTTAACAAGCTAAAAATTGGTGTGAAAAATCCAAATATACATATTACCACATCTGCAAAATTTCGACCAGTTTTATTTAGTAGTTTTTTTGCTATTGACCTACAATGATTACATATTAACCATTAGCTTAAACCACAACCAGACCAGAAAATAAATAAGCATATTGAGTAATTGCTTCCAACTTCTTGTGTTAGTAATACAAATACTTTAAAATAGTTTGGAGACATCTCTAGTCAATAATTTGCATCTATTTCAAATACTGACGTCATAAGTTGATGACGTCATAACTCACAAGTAAGATTTTGCAAAAAATATATTTTTGCTAGACAGGGTGTATATGCAGTTCCTGATAACTTCATATATAGTAAGTTTAAAAAGCTGAATTTTGGCTTGGAAAATCTAAGTATACATATTAACACATCTGCAAAACTTTGACTACTTTGATGGAGTATTTTTTTTCTTCTATAGACGTACAACAATTAGTTATTTACCGCTAGCTTAACGCGCAATCATACAAGATAGAAAATAATTGTATCGAGTAATTGCTGCAAACACTTAAGAATAGTTTGGGACATTTTCAGTCAATAATTTGCTTTCGTGCCAAACACTGACGTCACAAGTTGATGACGTCATATCACCCACAAGTAAAAACTTTCTCTGAACAGAGTGTACATAAATTTTTAACCACTATTTTCATTGAAAAACAATGTGAAACTTGACGTGGATAAATTAAGCATACGGTACATACTGGCACACCTGCAAATTTTGTCCAGTTTTATCAAATACTTTCTAGGTTACGAGACGATTATCCTACTCTCTAACAGCTGAGAACTTCACAATACTTCACGTATTTCAACTACTGCATCAAATTAAGGCTAAGGAATTCAATTGGTATAAATTAAGCACTTCAAGTATTTTTTTAATGTAACCAAAAACAACATACCGGTACCCTTTGCGTCAGTTTTGTGCAATTAAATAATGTCATCATAATTATCGGAAGAAATATATTTTACGATAAAGAACTTTATTGGATCAGCAAATTAATTTTATTAGTTACTGTTCGTTGCTGCCAATCTACTTTAAAAAGATGTAAACATAAATTTTTACGGCGTAATATATTTTCATCGACTAAATTTCGTATCTAGCTAAAACACCTATAGGCTACATTGATAGCAGGTCTCATTACTTGAAAAACAAAGAGAAATTTGGTGTGAATAAGCTATATTAAATTTCGTTACATTAAAATAAAACCTTTAGTTACGACAAACACATTTTAACATTTTTCAACTAGCTACAAATTGGTTGTCGTCACTACCATCGTCGTCATTACTGACATCATTCACTAGTTCTACTTCAATTACGGTCTCCGAATCATTTTCACAAACAACGCAAGAGCAGAGTTCGGTGCATGATACGCCGTTTTCAACGCAAAAACACTGATTTATTGTCTCTGTTAACAGTCTGCTCAATCACTTGATCTGCGGCTGTTGCGAAAAATCCGTGTCGCTCTTGTTGCTGAATTGCAAATGCACCAGCACGTAAATGCTCAAGAGCAAATGGGTGTGCTTTTTCAAATTCACGCATTTCATGCAAATAGACAGGAACGTAGCGAGAATAATTCACACAATCGTAGGCAAGCAGCCAAGGAGTTACCTTCTCCAAAGTATTTAAATGACATTCCCAATCTAATCGACGGGTACAGCTAATAAAGTGTAATAAAGTAGACACCAAATGGCTGCAACAGGGCAAAAGTAGGGAAAGCAGAGGCTTGCGTAGCACAGAACATGTCGTAATTGCTTACAAAATATTGAAAGACATTTTCCTGAAGTGGATGGAAAAGCAGAGATGATCGCCTCTGTCAAGTCACTAATTTCTTTTTTTTTTCACATAATTATGTTGAATGAACTTGATGACCGCAACGCTTGTAAGGACAAACTTTCAATTCTTTCAGGAGAATCATCTTCTGGAAATATTCTTTTAGAATTCGAACATACGCGCTTTTTAATACCTCTTTCATTGGTAAATCGAAAATAGCATTATTGATGAAAATCATGTCTATGGGCGCTCGGTGACAGATCAGTTAATGAATTTATATCCATATAATTGTAAATTTTCAGCAGCAATAACTTTTTCAGTACAATCCAAACTCAGCCATTTACAGTCATTAGCAAAAGTTTAAGACCAGTCTTTCAGATTTAAGGTATTTGTAGATTTTATCATTATTATCGCATAGTGCAGTTTTATATGCCGCAATATCCTAATGAAATTGCATCAGCCATCTGTCCATCACCAACACGTGGGTTGTTTTCACGAAGAACCTATTTTACTTCATTTCGATTGGTTTTACAGCGTAATCAGTTGTGTACTAGCTGCTGTTTCAGTTCTTGAAAATGGGCAAAAAATCTTCTCTTTCCGAGACTAAAAGAGCCCAAATTGTGGTTTTAAGTGAAGAAGGCTACTCTGAACGAGAAATCAGTGCGAAGATGCAGTGCAGCAAGACTGCTGTGCACACAGCCCTTAAAAATTTCAATAATTACGGGAGTTACAAAGACTTGAAGAGAAGTGAGAGACCCAAAAAAACATCCCTAGAGATGATCTGACAATAAAGCGAATTGCTGTACGTTCCCCAACAAGTTCTTTGAAGAAAATTCGTGCTGCGCTGCTTGGGAAAGGGACAGACGTTCACATCACCACAGTTTCTCTCGGCGTTTGAGGTTTAACTTTGGTCTTAAATCATATAAGCCAGCTCGCAAACCCAGGCTCACTCCTCTTATGAAATCAAAGCGTCTGGCATTTGCAAAAGAACATGCAGCA